>JAJUPC010000301.1:0-442771 GCA_023614405.1 Avena insularis | reverse complement strand
AATAACAATTATTTAAATTTAAAACTTATCCCGGAAGGTAGATGTAGAGGGAGCGTCGACCATCACATCAACCTTGGAGCCATTTCCAACGCCAAGATCGTCACCTGCCTTCTTCGCTTATTCCGCAGCCTCGCTTCGAGTTACAAATATGAGCAACCGAACCAAAGATCAAATACCCATGCACTACTACGATTACTAGTAAGATACACATCAATAACATGTATATCGAATATACCTTTCTTCTTGATGTTGCCGCTCTTCAGATCCGCCTGTGTACTTGGGGAAGCTTACGCCCAAAGGACCAAAGCACCCTTGCAAGAGAAGCATTCAGTTTCGTGCTTAGGACCAGCCTTGGCTTCTTAGCAAAAGTGGCAATTTTCTTGCCGTCCTTCTTGAAGTTGCCCTTTTCTTAGGCTTGCCCTGTTTCTTGAAATTGGTGGTCTTATTGACCATCAACACTTGGTGCTCCTTTTGATCTCCACTTCAGCAGTTTTCAGCATGGACGATAGTTCGCAACGCCTTGTTCATGCAAAGGCATATTGTAGTTCATCACAAAGTTCTTATAACTATGGCGTGATTGAGGACACGGTGAATCCCTAACTCATTAGGAATCATTATCCCCAACTCTTGGAGCTTGTTTGCGTTTCAGACATGGTGAGCACGTGTCGCTAACTGAGCTTCCTCTTCCATCTTGCGTAAAGAACTTTTCGAGGCCTCATAGCTCTCACTGCCGTGAGTCTCAAAAATGAGCTTGAGCTCCTTAATGATCTCGAACGGGTCGTGGTGCTCAAAACGCTCGAGCTCCGCTTAAACCATATAGGATGTCACATCGAACTATGGAGTAATGATTTTCCGAGTGAAACATTCTTTACGCCATCGGTGGCATCATCTGCAGTGGGTCACCTAGCGTGCTTCGAGCACATAGGTCATCTCGACCAGCCCCGAGGACAATCTTAGACCACGGAGCCAGTCCGTGAAGTTGCTTCCATTGTTCTTAAGCTTTTCTTTCTAGGAACGCATTGAAATTGATGGAGAGATTCGCCATAATCTACAACAAATTTGCAAGTAGTTTAGACTAAGTTTATGATAAATTGAGTTCTACTTTAATTCTTAAATTAACTAGGTGAACTCCCACCAAAACAACATCCTCACATTGTCTTAGTGATTACATGAACCAAGTCCACTACACCAAGTCCGATCTTCACGAGAAGATGTAGTTTCATCGAACAATCTTCATGTTCATCATATCACTTATATGATTCATGCTCTACCTTTCGGTATTCCGTGTTCCGAGACCATGTCTGTACATGCTAGGCTCATCAAGATTAACCTTAATTTCCGCATGTGCAAATCTGGCTTGCACCGCTGTATGCACACGTAGAATCTATCACATCCGATCATCACGAGATGCTTCGAGACGCGATTTAGTCTTAGCAACGTGCCAACTAAGGACAAACACTTTATTACTTGATATTTAGTGAGAGGGATCATCTTATAATGCTACCGCCATCTAAGCAATACAAGATGCATAAAGGATTAACATCACAGTAATTCATAATTAGTGTGATATGATATGGCCCTTTCTTCTTATGCCTTTGATCTCCATCTCCAAAGCACGGACATGATCTCCATCATCACCAAAGATTAAGGCCAAGGTCATATGCCGCTTCATGGTTGTCCATCATCACCAGCAACTATTACAACTACTTGGAATAAAGCTATTACAAGATGAATAGACACAGGTCTTAACAGAATTAAAGACAACCATTAGTTCGCCGGTTGCCATATTACAACAAGGATCATTGCATACATCAAATATAATCACAATCACATGATGGCCATATCACATCACAAAACCCCAAAAACAAGTTAGATGCCTCTAATTTTTGCATGTTTTACGTGGTTTGGGGCTTTCAATAAGAACGGATCTTACCTACGTAAACTGAACCACAACATTGATACAAGTGCTATCGAGTGCAAAGTGTAGATTGGATCTATACTATGATGGAGAGACAGACACCGCAAAGCCACTTGTGCAAAGCAAGTTACACGCCAAGCGTGGAGCAAGTCTCATGTGCGATGACATGTAAGGTTAGCCCGAGCCACTTCATCCCACCATACCGCAAGATGCAAAGTACACAAAGCAAAAGACAAGACGAGCACCAACGCCCACAAAACCATTGTGTTCTACTGCAATAGATCTATGCATAGACAAGGCTTTGATACCACAATGGGTTCAGCATGGAAAACAAAAATTTCTACCGCAAGAACTAACAAAACCCAGATCTAATCTAGATAAAAGCCAAGATCTAATCTAGACATGTGCAACGAGATAGATCTGTACTAACCTCGAGAACCTAAAGCGTTACGAGATTAGATCTCGGGGTTGATGTAGTCGATCACTTGCCGATCTCAAGATCGTGGACATCCTTCCCCGCTGCTCGCAGCGCTCAATGGTCACATGTGCGGAGTCAAGGCACCTTCCTCTCCCTGCTCCAAATGAAAGCAGCTGGAGGTAGTAGATCTTCTCCACGAATCCCAGCAGACGACGGTGTGGTGGTGGTGGTGAGAGAGATTTCAGTGGCTTCGCCTAAGCCGAGCAGAGCGAATGAGGAGGAGAGAGGCGGTGGCTAGGGTTTGTTATGGAGAGGTCAGGGGTGGCGCCTCCTCTATTTAAAGGAGGAGGCGATGGGAGGGGAGTCCTAGTAGGACTCCCTCCTTGGCCGGGCGGATTGGGAGGGGGAGGAGTCCTCCTCCCACGTAATCCGGTTCTTGCCCCACAAAGACTCTTGATCCTTTCTTGGTTTTCAAGCAAACCTAAGAAATCTTCTAGAACCTTCCGTAACATTCAAACCTTCTAGAATCCCCATACAATACTCCTAACATTTCCTAACTTAGAAAATGATCCCCAATATATGAATCTTATTCTCCTGACAATTCCGATCTCCTCGTGATGTCCCGGATCCAATCCGAGACTCAACAACATTCGTCTCCAACGCATATTCCATATCTACTTAAAACAACTTCAAACCTATGTGTCACCCTACCGTCAGAATATGCACACATGATGAAGTACCCTCCTATCAATAACCATCAGCCGGATCCGAGATCCATAATCTGCCCCATACTCAACAATGACTTCAAGGATCGACATAACCATTGGCCATACCTAAACTAATTTAGACGCTGAGTTCTACTTATCCGAGGTTTGATCGCTTCAGATTCCATACCTAGCTTCACCTCATTATCGAGAGTACCTTTACCGGCTCCATGTTATGTCATCCCTTGTGACCTGGGGCCACATGCTCATAGCTACCTAGATTACATTCCACGGTACCTGTATATATCTATCCAATATATGGATGGACAAATCCCAAATCTTGGTCCATGCCTAAATACATATTTTCAGAATACCCAATGACACCTTTTATAAACCACCTGGGCCATAGCGTGCTCATGTCATCAAAGTACCCATCCGGTGATGGTGATTAACATAACCTCATGGTCAAGGATTAGGTTACTATGCATTTGAAAGCTTATAGCAATACGAACTTAATGACTTGATCTTATGCTACGCTTACTATGGGTGTGTGTCCATCACATCATTCTCCTAATGATATAACCTTGTTATTAATGACATCCAATGTCCATGATCAAGAAACCATGATCATCAATTAATCAACAAGCTAGTTCCATAAGAGGCTTACTAGGGACTCTTTTATGTTTACAAAACACACATGTATCGTGTTTACTTATAATACAATTATAGCATGGGATGTAAACATTCATCAAAAACACAAGATATAATAATAACCACTTTTATTATTGCCTCTTGGGCATATCTCCAACAGAACACACATGAAATGACTCTAGTGGGTTCATGAGAAGAACACATGCAATGACTCTAACTGTGGTTCATGAAAAGAACACACATGCAATGACATCAGGATCCATGTGTGGTCTTGAAGAGAACACACATTTCAATGACACTTTGGTGGATCCATATGGTATGTGAAAAGAACACATGCAATGACACCGTGGATCCATATGTTGTTAGTAAAAAGAACACATGCAATGACACTCCATAGGTGGATAGTAAAAGAGCACACATGCAATGACACTGTGGATCCATATGTGGTATGTGAAAAGAACACACATCCAATGAATCTCAATAGCAGCAGTAACAAGAACACACATGTAATAACACTGATGGATCCATGTGTGGTCTCTCAAGAGAACACACATTTCAATGACACTGGTGGATCCATATGTGGTATGAAAAGAACACACATTTCAATGACTCAAGTTGTTAGTAAAAAGAACACATGCAATGACACCGGTGGATCCATAGGTGGATTGTTAGTAAAAGAGAACACACATGCAATGACACCTGGTGGATCCATGTGTGGTCTCTGAAGAGAACACACATTTCAATGCTGAACACCATGGATTCATGTGGTCTCTGAAGAGAACACACATTTCAATGACACCATTGGATCCATATGGTTAGTAAAAAGAACACACACATGCAATGACACCGGTGGATCCATAGGTGGATTAGTGAAAAGAGCACACATGCAATGACACTGGTGGATCCATATGTGGTATGTGAAAAGAACACACATGCAATGACACTGGGATCCACAGGTGTTGTGAAATAAAGAACACACATGTAATGACACTGTTGGATCCATGTGTGGTCTCTAAAGAGAACACACATTTCAATGACATCAGGATCCATGTGATCTCAAGAGAGAACACATTTCAATGACACTGGTGGATCCATATGTGGTATGTGAAAAGAACACACATGCAATGACACTGTGGATCCATAGGTGGATTGAAAAGAGCACACATGCAATGACACTGGTGGATCCATATGTGGTATGTGAAAAGAACACACATGCAATGACTCAGTTGTTGTTAGTAAAAGAAATAGCACACATGCAATGACACTGTGGATCCATGTGGTATGAGAAAAGACACACATGTCACAGCAGTAAAAAGAACACATGCAATGACACTGTGGATCCATAGGTGGATGTGAAAGAACACACATGCAATGACACTGGTGGATCCATGTATGTGAAAAGAACACACATGCAATGACTCTGGGTTGTTGTTAGTAAACAAGAACACACATGCAATAACACTTAGGGTTCCATGTGTGGTCTCAAGAGAACACACATTTCAATAACACTGTGGATCCATATGTGGTATGAAAAGAACACACATCAAATGACTTGTTGTTAGTAAAAAAAGCACATGCAATAACACTTGTGGATCCATAGGTGGATTGTGAAGAGAACACACATGCAATGACACTTTGTTAGTAAAAGAACACACATGCAATGACACCGTGGATCCATGTGTGGTCTAAGAAGAACACACACATGCAATGACTATAGTTGTTAGTAAAAAGAACACACATGCAATGACACTGGTGGATCCATGGTGGTGTTGAAGAGAACACATGCAATGACTTTTGGTTGTTAGTTAAAAGATCACACATGCAATGACACTGGTGGATCCATGTGTGGTATGTGAAAAGAACACACATGCAATGACACTGGTTGTGGTATGTGAAAAGAACACACATGCAATGACTCTGGTGTTGTTAGTAAAAAGAACACACATGCAATGACACTGTGGATCCATAGGTGGAATGTGAAAAGAACACATGCATAACACTGGATCTTAGTAAATAAGAGAACACACATTTCAATGACGGTGGATCCATATGTATGTGAAAAGAACACACATGCAATGACACTGGTGGATCCATATGTGGTATGTGAAAAGAACACACATCCAATGACATCCATAGGTGTTAGTAACAAGAACACACATGTAATGACACTGATGGATCCATGTGGTCTGTGAAGAGAACACACATTTCAATGACACTGGTGGATCCATATGTGTGGTGTGAAAAGAACACATTCAATGACTCTGTTGTTAGTAAAGAAGAACACACATGCAATGACACTGTGGATCCATAGGTGGTCTGAAAAGAACACACATGCAATGACACCGGTGGATCCATATGTGGTATGTGAAAAGAACACACATCCAATGAATCCATGTTGTTAGTAAAAAGAACACACATGCAATGACACGATGGGATCCATGTGGTCTTGTGAAGAGAACACACATTTCAATGACACTGTGGATCCATATGTGGTATGTGAAAAGAACACACATGCAATGACACTGTGGATCCATGTGGTGTGAAAGAACACACATGCAATGACACTTGGTGGATCCATATGTGGTGGATGTGAAAAGAACACACATGCAATGACTCCGGTTGTTGTTAGTAAAAGAACACACATGCAATGACACTGTGGATCCATGTGGATTGTGAAAAGAACACACATTTCAATGACACTGTGGATCCATGTGGTATGTGAAAAGAACACACATGCAATGACATCGGTGGATCCATGTGGTCTCTCAGAAGAACACACATGCAATGACACTGTGGATCCATATGTGGTATGTGAAAAGAACACACATGCAATGACAGCAGTGGATCCATAGTGGTATAAAAAGAACACACATGCAATGACACTAGTGGATCCATGTGGTATGTGAAAAGAACACACATGCAATGACTCTAGTGGATCCATGTTGTTAGTAAAAGAACACACATGCAATGACTGATCTGGTTGTTGTTAGTAAAAAGAACACATGCAATGACACTGGTGGATCTATGTGTGGTAAGAAGAACACACATGCAATGACACTGGTTGGATCCATATGTGTAAAAAAGAACACACATGCAATGACTGGATCCATTGTTGTTAGTGAAAAGAACACACATGCAATGACACTTTATGGTTCCATGTGTGGTCTCAAAAGAACACACATGCAATAACACTGTGGATCCATATGTGGTAGGTGAAAAGAACACACATAAAATTACTCTTGTTGTTAGTAAAAAAAGCACACATGCAATCACACTAGTGGATCCATAGGTGGATTGTGAAAAGAACACACATGCAATGACACCGTTGTTGTTAGTAAAAGAACACACATGCAATGACACGGTGGATCCATGTGTGGTCTGAAAGAACACACATTTCAATGACTATGGTTGTATGTGAAAAAGAACACACATGCAATGACATCAGGATCCATGTGTGGTCTTGAAGAGAACACACATGCAATGACTTTGGTGGATTGTTAGTAAAAAAGATCACACATGCAATGACACTGTGGATCCATATGTGGTATGTGAAAAGAACACACATGCAATGACTCAGTTGTTGTTAGTAAAAAGAACACACATGCAATGACACTGTGGATCCATAGGTGGAATGTGAAAGAGCACACATGCAATGACCTGGTGGATTGTTAGTAAACAAGAACACACATGCAATGACACTAGTGGATCCATGTGTGGTCTCAGAAGAACACACATTTCAATGACACTGGTGGATCCATGTGGTATGTGAAAAGAACACACATTTCAATGACTCTGGTTGTTGTTAGTAAAAGAACACACATGCAATGACTTTGGGATCCATAGGTGGATCCATGTGAAAAGAGCACACATGCAATGACACTGGTGGATCCATGTGTGGTATGTGAAAGAAACACACATCCAATGAATCAGTGTTGTTAGTAACAAGAACACACATGCAATGACACTAGTGGATCCATGTGTGGTCTCTGAAGAGAACACACATTTCAATGACACGGTGGATCCATATGTGGTATGTACACACACATTTCATGACTCGTTGTGTTGTTGTGAAAAGAACACACATGCAATGACACTGGTGGATCCATAGGTGGATTGTGAAAAGAACACACATGCAATGACACTGGTGGATCCATATGTGGTATGTGAAAAGAACACACATCCAATGAATCCAGTTGTTGTTAGTAACAAGAACACACATGTAATGACACTGATGGATCCATGTGTGGTCTCCAAGAGAACACACATTTCAATGAATCTGTGGATCCATATGTGGTATGTGAAAGAACACACATTTCAATGACTCCAGTTGTAGTTACTAAAAAGAACACACATGCAATGACACTGGTGGATCCATAGGTCGATTGTGAAAAGAGCACACATGCAATGACACTGGTGGATCCATATGTGGTATGTGAAAAGAACACACGCCCAATGAATCCATTGTTGTAAGTAAGAACACACATGTAATGACACTGCTTGGATCCATGTGTGGTCTCAAAGAGAACACACATTTCAATGACATCAGGATCCATGTGTGTCTGAAGAGAACACACATTTCAATGACACTGGATCCATGGTGGTATGTGAAAAGAACACACATGCAATGACACTGGTGGATCCATAGGTGGATTGTGAAGAGCACACATGCAATGACACTCGTGGATCCATCTGTGGTATGTGAAAAGAACACACATGCAATGACTCTAGTTGTTGTTAGTAAAATAACACACATGCAATGACACGGTGGATCCATGTGTGGTGTCATAAGAGAACACATTTCAATGACTCGATTGTTGTTAGTAAAAGAACACACATGCAATGACACTGTGGATCTATAGGTGGATTGTGAAAAGAACACACATGCAATGACACTGGTGGATCCATATTTGTATGTGAAAGAACACACATGCAATGACTCTTGTTGTTGTTAGTAACAAGAACACACATGCAATAACATTGTGGTTCCATGTGTGGTCTCTAAAGAACACACATTTCAATAACACTGTGGATCCATATGTGGTATGTGAAAAGAACACACATCAAATGACTGGTTGTTGTTAGTAAAAAAGCACATATGCAATAACACTTGTGGATCCATAGGTGGATTGTGAAGAACACACATGCAATGACACTGGTTTTTGTGAGTAAAAAGAAGACACATGCAATGACACTGGTGGATCCATGTGTGGTCTAAGAAGAACACACATTTCAATGACTATGGTTGTTAGTAAAAAGAAGACCCATGCAATGACACTGGTGGATCCATGTGTGGTCTTGAAATAGAACACACATGCAATGACTCTGGTTGTTGTTAGTAAAAAGATCACACATGCAATGACACTGGTGGATCCATATGTGGTATGTGAAAAGAACACACATGCAATGACTCCAGTTGTTGTTAGTAAAAAGAACACACATGCAATGACACTGGTGGATCCATAGGTGGACTGTGAAAAGAGCACACATGCAATGCCTCTTGTTGTTAGTAACAAGAACACACATGCAATACCACTAGGGATCCATGTGTGGTCTCTGAAGAGAACACACATTTCAATGACTCGTGTGGATCCATATGTGGTATGTGAAAAGAACACACATTTCAATGACTCCAGTTGTTGTTAGTAAAAAGAACACACATGCAATGACACTAGTGGATCCATAGGTGGATTGTGAAAAGAGCACACATGCAATGACACTGGTGGATCCATATGTGGTATGAAAAGAACACACATCCAATGGATCCAGTTGTTGTTAGTAACAAGAACACACATGTAATGACACTGATGGATCCATGTGTGGTCTCTGAAGAGAACACACATTTCAATGACACTGGTGGATCCATATGTGGTATGTGAAAAGAACACACATTTCAATGACTCTGGTTATTTTTAGTAAAAAGAACACACATGCAATGACACTGGTGGATCCATAGGTGGATTGTGAAAAGAGCACACATGCAATGACACTGGTGGATCCATATGTGGTATGTGAAAACAACACACGGCTTGTTGTAGTAACAAGAACACACATGTAATGACACTGTGGATCCATGTGTGGTCTCTGAAGAGAACACACATTTCAATGACACTGGTGGATCCATGTTGTATCTGAAGAGAACACACATTTCAATGACACTGGTGGATCCATATGTGGTATGTGAAAAGAACACACATGCAATGACACTGGTGGATCCATAGGTCGATTGTGGAAAGAGCACACATGCAATGACACTAGTGGATCCATATGTGGTATGTGAAAAGAACACACATGCAATGACTCCAGTTGTTGTTAGTAAAAATAACACACATGCAATGACACTGGTGGATCCATGTGTGGTGTCATAAGAGAACACACATTTCAATGACTCTGATTGTTGTTAGTAAAAAGAACACACATGAAATGACACTGGTGGATCTATAGGTGGATTGTGGAAAGAACACACATGCAATGACACTGGTGGATCCATATGTGTATGTGAAAAGAACACACATGCAATGACTCTTGGTGGTTCCATGTGTGGTCTCTGAAAGAACACACATTTCAATTACACTTGTGGATCCATATGTGGTATGTGAAAAGAACACACATCAAATGACTCTAGTTGTTGTTAGTAAAAAAAGCACATATGCAATAACACTTGTGGATCCATAGGTGGATTGTGAAGAGAACACACATGCAATGACACTGGTTGTTGTTAGTAAAAAGAAGACACATGCAATGACACTGGTGGATCCATGTGTGGTCTAAGAAGAGAACACACATTTCAATGACTATGGTTGTTAGTAAAAAGAACACACATGCAATGACACTGGTGGATCCATGTGTGGTCTTTGAAGAGAACACACATGCAATGACTTTGGTTGTTGTTAGTAAAAAGATCACACATGCAATGACACTGGTGGATCCATATGTGGTATGTGAAAAGAACACACATGCAATGACTCTGGTTGTTGTTAGTAAAAAGAACACACATGCAATGACACTGGTGGATCCATAGGTGGATTGTGAAAGACCACACATGCAATGCCTGGTTGTTGTTAGTAAAAGAACACACATGCAATACCACTAGGGATCCATGTGTGGTCTCTGAAGAGAACACACATTTCAATGACACTGGTGGATCCATATGTGGTATGTGAAAAGAACACACATGCAATGACTCTGGTTGTTGTTAGTAAAAAGAACACACATGCAATGACACTGGTGGATCCATAGGTGGATTGTGAAAAGAGCACACATGCAATGACACTGGTGGATCCATATGTGGTATGTGAAAAGAACACACATCCAATGAATCCAGTTGTTGTTAGTAACAAGAACACACATGTAATGACACTGATGGATCCATGTGTGGTCTCTGAAGAGAACACACATTTCAATGACACTGGTGGATCCATATGTGGTATGTGAAAAGAACACACATTTCAATGACTCTGGTTGTTGTTAGTAAAAAGAACACACATGCAATGACACTGGTGGATCCATAGGTGGATTGTGAAAAGAGCACACATGCCATGACACTGGTGGATCCATATGTGGTATGTGAAAAGAACACACATCCAATGAATCCAGTTGTTGTTAGTAACAAGAACACACATGTAATGACACTGATGGATCCATGTGTGGTCTCTGAAGAGAACACACATTTCAATGACACTGGTGGATCCATATGTGGTATGTGAAAAGAACACACATTTCAATGACTCTGGTTGTTGTTAGTAAAAAGAACACACATGCAATGACACTGGTGGATCCATAGGTGGATTGTGAAAAGAGCACACATGCCATGAAACTGGTGGATCCATATGTGGTATGTGAAAAGAACACACGTCCAATGAATCCAGTTGTTGTAAGTAACAAGAACACACATGTAATGACACTGCTGGATCCATGTGTGGTCTCTAAAGAGAACACACATTTCAATGACACTGGTGGATCCATGTGTGATCTCTGAAGAGAACACACATTTCAATGACACTGGTGGATCCATATGTGGTATGTGAAAAGAACACACATGCAATGACACTGGTGGATCCATAGGTGGATTGTGAAAAGAGCACACATGCAATGACACTAGTGGATCCATATGTGGTATGTGAAAAGAACACACATGCAATGACTCTAGTTGTTGTTAGTAATAATAACACACATGCAATGACACTGGTGGATCCATGTGTGGTGTCAGAAGAGAACACACATTTCAATGACTCTGATTGTTGTTAGTAAAAAGAACACACATGCAATGACACTGGTGGATCTATAGGTGGATTGTGAAAAGAACACACATGCAATGACACTGGTGGATCCATATTTGTATGTGAAAAGAACACACATGCAATGACTCTGGTTGTTGTTAGTAACAAGAACACACATGCAATAACACTTGTGGTTCCATGTGTGGTCTCTGAAGAGAACACACATTTCAATAACACTGGTGGATCCATATGTGGTATGTGAAAAGAACACACATCAAATGACTCTGGTTGTTGTTAGTAAAAAAAGCACATATGCAATAACACTTGTGGATCCATAGGTGGATTGTGAAGAGAACACACATGCAATGACACTGGTTGTTGTTAGTAAAAAGAAGACACATGCAATGACACTGGTGGATCCATGTGTGGTCTAAGAAGAGAACACACATTTCAATGACTATGGTTGTTAGTAAAAAGAACACACATGCAATGACACTGGTGGATCCATGTGTGGTCTTTGAAGAGAACACACATGCAATGACTTTGGTTGTTGTTAGTAAAAAGATCACACATGCAATGACACTGGTGGATCCATATGTGGTATGTGAAAAGAACACACATGCAATGACTCTGGTTGTTGTTAGTAAAAAGAACACACATGCAATGACACTGGTGGATCCATAGGTGGAATGTGAAAAGAGCACACATGCAATGCCTCTGGTTGTTGTTAGTAACAAGAACACACATGCAATACCACTAGGGGATCCATGTGTGGTCTCTGAAGAGAACACACATTTCAATGACACTGGTGGATCCATATGTGGTATGTGAAAAGAACACACATTTCAATGACTCTGGTTGTTGTTAGTAAAAAGAACACACATGCAATGACACTGGTGGATCCATAGGTGGATTGTGAAAAGAGCACACATGCAATGACACTGGTGGATCCATATGTGGTATGTGAAAAGAACACACATCCAATGAATCTAGTTGTTGTTAGTAACAAGAACACACATGTAATGACACTGCTAGATCCATGTGTGGTCTCTGAAGAGAACACACATTTCAATGACACTGGTGGATCCATATGTGGTATGTGAAAAGAACACACATTTCAATGACTAGTTATGTTGTTAAAAAAGAACACACATGCAATGACACTGGTGGATCCATAGGTGGATTGTGAAAAGAGCACACATGCCATGACACTGGTGGATCCATATGTGGTATGTGAAAAGAACACACGTCCAATGAATCCAGTTGTTGTAAGTAACAAGAACACACATGTAATGACACTGCTGGATCGATGTGTGGTCTCTGAAGAGAACACACATTTCAATGACACTGGTGGATCCATGTGTGTTCTCTGAAGAGAACACACATTTCAATGACACTGGTGGATCCATATGTGGTATGTGAAAAGAACACACATGCAATGACACTGGTGGATCCATAGGTGGATTGTGAAAAGAGCACACATGCAATGACACTAGTGGATCCATATGTGGTATGTGAAAAGAACACACATGCAATGACTCAAGTTGTTGTTAGTAAAAATAACACACATGCAATGACACTGGTGGATCCATGTGTGGTGTCATAAGAGAACACACATTTCAATGACTCTGATTGTTGTTAGTAAAAAGAACACACATGAAATGACACTGGTGGATCTATAGGTGGATTGTGGAAAGAACACACATGCAATGACACTGGTGGATCCATATGTGTATGTGAAAAGAACACACATGCAATGACTCTTGTTGTTGTTAGTAACAAGAACACACATGCAATAACACTTGTGGTTCCATGTGTGGTCTCTGAAGAGAACACACATTTCAATAACACTGGTGGATCCATATGTGGTATGTGAAAAGAACACACATCAAATGACTCTGGTTGTTGTTAGTAAAAAAAGCACATATGCAATAACACTTGTGGATCCATAGGTGGATTGTGAAGAGAACACACATGCAATGACACTGGTTGTTGTTAGTAAAAAGAAGACACATGCAATGACACTGGTGGATCCATGTGTGGTCTAAGAAGAGAACACACATTTCAATGACTATGGTTGTTAGTAAAAAGAACACACATGCAATGACACTGGTGGATCCATGTGTGGTGTTTGAAGAGAACACACATGCAATGACTTTGGTTGTTGTTAGTAAAAAGATCACACATGCAATGACACTGGTGGATCCATATGTGGTATGTGAAAAGAACACACATGCAATGACTCTGGTTGTTGTTAGTAAAAAGAAACTACACATGCAATGACACTGGTGGATCCATAGGTCGATTGTGAAAAGAGCACACATGCAATGCCTCTAGTTGTTGTTAGTAACAAGAACACACATGCAATACCACTAGGGGATCCATGTTTGGTCTCTGAAGAGAACACACATTTCAATGACACTGGTGGATCCATATGTGGTATGTGAAAAGAACACACATGAAATGACTCTGGTTGTTGTTAGTAAAAAAGCACAAATGAAATGACACTAGTGGATCCATAGGTGGATTGTGAAAAGAACACACCTGCACCAACACTGGTTGTTGTTAGTAAAAGGAACACACATGCAATGACACTAGTGGATCCATGTGTGGTCTCTGAAGAGAACACACATTTCAATGACTCTGGTTGTTGTTAGTATAAAGAACACACATGCAATGACACTAGTGGATCCATGTGTGGTCTCTGAAGAGAACACACATGCAATGACTCTGGTTGTTGTTAGTAAAAAGAACACACATGCAATGACACTGGTGGATCCATAGGTGGAATGTGAAAAGAGCACACATGCAATGCCTCTGGTTGTTGTTAGTAACAAGAACACACATGCAATACCACTAGGGGATCCATGTGTGGTCTTTGAAGAGAACACACATTTCAATGACACTGGTGGATCCATATGTGGTATGTGAAAAGAACACACATTTCAATGACTCTGGTTGTTGTTAGTAAAAAGAACACACATGCAATGACACTGGTGGATCCATAGGTGGATTGTGAAAGGAGCACACATGCAATGACACTGGTGGATCCATATGTGGTATGTGAAAAGAACACACATCCAATGAATCCAGTTGTTTTTAGTAACAAGAACACACATGTAATGACACTTCTGGATCCATGTGTGGTCTCTGAAGAGAACACACATTTCAATGACACTGGTGGATCCATATATGGTATGTGAAAAGAACACACATGAAATGACTCTGGTTGTTGTTAGTAAAAAAAGCACACATGCAATAACACTAGTGGATCCATAGGTGGATTGTGAAAAGAATACACATGCAATGACACTGGTTGTTGTTAGTAAAAATAACACACATGCAATGACACTGGTGGATCCATGTGTGGTCTCTGAAGAGAAAACACATTTCAGTGACTCTGGTTGTTGTTAGTAAAAAGAACACACATGCAATGACACTGGTGGATCCATGTGTGGTCTCTGAAGAGAACACACATGTAATGGCTCTGGTTGTTTTTAGTAAAAAGAACACACATGCAATGACCCTGGTGGATCCATATGTGGTATGTGAAAAGAACACACATTTCAATGACTCTGGTTATTGTTAGTAAAAACAACACACATGCAATGGCACTGGTGGATCCATAGGTGGATTGTGAAAAGAGCACACATGCAATGACACTGGTGGATCCATATGTGGTATGTGAAAAGAAAACACATGAAATGACTCTGGTTGTTGTTAGTAAAAAAAGCCCACATGCAATGACACTAGTGGATCCATAGGTGGATTGTGACAAGAACACACATGCAATGGCACTAGTGGATCCATATGTGGTATGTGAAAATAACACACATACAATGACTCTTGTTGTTGTTACTAAAAAGAACACACATGCAATGACACTGGTGGATCCTTAGGTGGATTGTGAAAAGAGCACACATGCAATGACACGAGTGGATCTATGGTGGATTGTGAAAATAACACAAATGTAATGACACTGGTTCTTGTTAGTAAAAAGAACACGCATGCAATGACACTGGTGGATCCATAGGTGGATTGTGAAAAGAACACACATGCAATGACACTGGTTATTGTTAGTAAAAAGAACACGCATGAAATGACACTGGTGGATCCATAGGTGGATTGTGAAAAGAACACACATGCAATGACACTGGTTGTTCTTAGTAGAAAGAACACACATGCAATGACACTGGTGGATCCATGTGTGGTCTCTAAAGAGAACACACATTTCAATGACTCTGGTTGTTGTTAGTAAAAAGAACACACATGCAATGACACTAGTGGATCCATGTGTGGTCTCTGAAGAGAACACACATGCAATGGCTCTGGTTGTTGTTAGTAAAAAGAACACACATGCAATGACACTAGTGGATCCATATGTGGTATGTGAAAAGAATACACATTTCAATGACTCTGGTTGTTGTTAGTAAAAAGAACACACATGCAATGACACTGGTGGATCCATAGGTGGATTGTGAAAAGAGCACACATGACATGACACTGGTGGATCCATATGTGGTATGTGAAAAGAACACACGTCCAATGAATCCAGTTGTTGTAAGTAACAAAAACACACATGTAATGACACTACTGGATCCATGTGTGGTCTCTGAAGAGAACACACATTTCAATGACACTGGTGGATCCATGTGTGTTTTCTGAAGAGAACACACATTTCAATGACACTGGTGGATCCATATGTGGTATGTGAAAAGAACACACATGCAATGACACTGGTGGATCCATAGGTGGATTGTGAAAAGAGCACACATGCAATGACACTAGTGGATCCATATGTGGTATGTGAAAAGAACACACATGCAATGACTCCAGTTGTTGTTAGTAAAAATAACACACATGCAATGACACTGGTGGATCCATGTGTGGTGTCAGAAGAGAACACACATTTCAATGACTCTGATTGTTGTTAGTAAAAAGAACACACATGCAATGACACTAGTGGATCTATAGGTGGATTGTGAAAAGAACACACATGCAATGACACTGGTGGATCCATATGTGTATGTGAAAAGAACACACATGCAATGACTCTGGTTGTTGTTAGTAACAAGAACACACATGCAATAACACTTGTGGTTCCATGTGTGGTCTCTGAAGAGAACACACATTTCAATAACACTGGTGGATCCATATGTGGTATGTGAAAAGAACACACATCAAATGACTCTGGTTGTTGTTAGTAAAAAAAGCACATATGCAATAACACTTGTGGATCCATAGGTGGATTGTGAAAAGAACACACATGCAATGACACTGGTTGTTGTTAGTAAAAAGAAGACACATGCAATGACACTGGTGGATCCATGTGTGGTCTAAGAAGAGAACACACATTTCAATGACTATGGTTGTTAGTAAAAAGAACACACATGCAATGACACTGGTGGATCCATGTGTGGTCTTTGAAGAGAACACACATGCAATGACTTTGGTTGTTGTTAGTAAAAAGATCACACATGCAATGACACTGGTGGATCCATATGTGGTATGTGAAAAGAACACACATGCAATGACTCTGGTTGTTGTTAGTAAAAAGAACACACATGCAATGACACTGGTGGATAAATAGGTGGATTGTGAAAAGAGCACACATGCAATGCCTCTAGTTGTTGTTAGTAACAAGAACACACATGCAATACCACTAGGGGATCCATGTGTGGTCTCTGAAGAGAACACACATTTCAATGACACTGGTGGATCCATATGTGGTATGTGAAAAGAACACACATGAAATGACTCTGGTTGTTGTTAGTAAAAAAGCACAAATGAAATGACACTAGTGGATCCATAGGTGGATTGTGAAAAGAACACACATGCACCGACACTGGTTGTTGTTAGTAAAAGGAACACACATGCAATGACACTAGTGGATCCATGTGTGGTCTCTGAAGAGAACACACATTTCAATGACTCTGGTTGTTGTTAGTAAAAAGAACACACATGCAATGACACTAGTGGATCCATGTGTGGTCTCTGAAGAGAACACACATGCAATAACTCTGGTTGTTGTTAGTAAAAAAGCACAAATGAAATGACACTAGTGGATCCATAGGTGGATTGTGAAAAGAACACACATGCACCGACACTGGTTGTTGTTAGTAAAAGGAACACACATGCAATGACACTGGTGGATCCATGTGTGGTCTCTGAAGAGAACACACATTTCAATGATTCTGGTAGTTGTTAGTAAAAAGAACACACATGCAATGACACTAGTGGATCCATGTGTGGTCTCTGAAGAGAACACACATGCAATGACTCTGGTTGTTGTTAGTAAAAAGAATACACATGCAATGACACTAGTGGATCTATATGTGGTATGTGAAAAGAATACACATTTCAATGACTCTGGTTGTTGTTAGTAAAAAGAACACACATGCAATGACACTGGTGGATCCATAGGTGGATTGTAAAAAGAGCACACATGCAATGACACTGGTGGATCCATATGTGGTATGTGAAAAGAACACACATCCAATGAATCCAGTTGTTGTTAGTAACAAGAACACACATGTAATGACACTGCTGGATCCATGTGTGGTCTCTGAAGAGAACACACATTTCAATGACACTGGTGGATCCATATGTGGTATGTGAAAAGAACACACATGAAATGACTCTGGTTGTTGTTAGTAAAAAAAGCACACATGCAATAAAACTGGTGGATCCATTGGTGGATTGTGAAAAGAACACACATGCAATGACACTGGTTGTTGTTAGTAAAAAGAACACACATGCAATGCCACTGGTGGATCCATGTGTGGTCTCTGAAGAGAAAACACATTTCAGTGACTCTGGTTGTTGTTAGTAAAAAGAACACACATGCAATGACACTGGTAGATCCATGTGTGGTCTCTGAAGAGAACACACATTTCAGTGACTCTGATTGTTGTTAGTAAAAAGAACACACATGCAATGACACTGGTGGATCCATGTGTGGTCTCTGAAGAGAACACACATGCAATGACTCTGGTTATTGTTAGTAAAAAGAGCACACATGCAATGACACTGGTGGATCCATATGTGGTATGTGAAAAGAACACACATGCAATGACTCTGGTTGTTGTTAGTAAAAAGAACACACATGCAATGACATCAGGATCCATGTGTGGTCTCTGAAGAGAACACACATTTCAATGACACTGGTGGATCCATATGTGGTATGTGAAAAGAACACACATGCAATGACACTGGTGGATCCATAGGTGGATTGTGAAAAGAGCACACATGCAATGACACTAGTGGATCCATATGTGGTATGTGAAAAGAACACACATGAACACACATGCAATGACACTTGTGGATCCATGTGTGGTGTCAGAAGAGAACACACATTGCAATGACTCTGATTGTTGTTAGTAACAAGAACACACATGCAATAACACTGGTGGTTCCATGTGTGGTCTCTGAAGAGAACACACATTTCAATAACACTTGTGGATCCATATGTGGTATGTGAAAAGAACACACATCAAATGACTCTGGTTGTTGTTAGTAAAAATAGCACACATGCAATAACACTTGTGGATCCATAGGTGGATTGTGAAAAGAGCACACATGCAATGACACTGGTTGTTGTTAGTAAAAAGAAGACACATGCAATGACACTGGTGGATCCATGTGTGGTCTCTGAAGAGAACACACATTTCAATGACTCTGGTTGTTAGTAAAAATAACACACATGCAATGACACTGGTGGATCCATGTGTGGTCTTTGAAGAGAACACACATGCAATGACTTTGGTTGTTGTTAGTAAAAAGAACACACCTGCAATGACACCCGTGGATCCATATGTGGTATGTGAAAAGAACACACATGCAATGACTCTGGTTGTTGTTAGTAAAAAGAACACACATGCAATGACACTGGTGGATCCATAGGTGGATTGTGAAAAGAGCACACATGCAATACCACTAGGGGATCCATGTGTGGTCTCTGAAGAGAACACACATTTCAATGACACTGGTGGATCCATATGTGGTATGTGAAAAGAACACACATGAAATGACTCTGGTTGTTGTTAGTAAAAAAGCACAAATGAAATGACACTAGTGGATCCATAGGTGGATTGTGAAAAGAACACACATGCACCGACACTGGTTGTTGTTAGTAAAAGGAACACACATGCAATGACACTGGTGGATCCATGTGTGGTCTCTGAAGAGAACACACATTTCAATGACTCTGGTTGTTGTTAGTAAAAAGAACACACATGCAATGACACTAGTGGATCCATGTGTGGTCTCTGAAGAGAACACACATGCAATGACTCTGGTTGTTGTTAGTAAAAAGAACACACATGCAATGACACTAGTGGATCTATATGTGGTATGTGAAAAGAATACACATTTCAATGACTCTGGTTGTTTATAGTAAAAAGAACAGACATGCAATGACACTGGTGGATCCATAGGTGGATTGTGAAAAGAGCACACATGCAATGACACTGGTGGATCCATATGTGGTATGTGAAAAGAAGACACATCCAATGAATCCAGTTGTTGTTAGTAACAAGAACACACATGTAATGACACTGCTGGATCCATGTGTGGTCTCTGAAGAGAACACACATTTCAATGACACTGGTGGATCCATATGTGGTATGTGAAAAGAACACACATGAAATGACTCTGGTTGTTGTTAGTAAAAAAAGCACACATGCAATAACACTGGTGGATCCATAGGTGGATTGTGAAAAGAACACACATGCAATGACACTGGTTGTTGTTAGTAGAAAGAACACACATGCAATGACACTGGTGGATCCATGTGTGGTCTCTGAAGAGAACACACATTTCAGTGACTCTGATTGTTGTTAGTAAAAAGAACACACATGCAATGACACTGGTGGATCCATGTGTGGTATCTGAAGAGAACACACATGCAATGACTCTGGTTATTGTTAGTAAAAAGAGCACACATGCAATGACACTGGTGGATCCATATGTGGTATGTGAAAAGAACACACATGCAATGACTCTGGTTGTTGTTAGTAAAAAGAACACACATGCAATGACACTGGTGGATCCATAGGTGGAATGTGAAAAGAGCACACATGCAATGCCTCTGGTTGTTGTTAGTAACAAGAACACACATGCAATACCACTAGG
This sequence comes from Avena insularis, assembly GCA_023614405.1. Lineage (NCBI taxonomy): Eukaryota > Viridiplantae > Streptophyta > Magnoliopsida > Poales > Poaceae > Avena > Avena insularis. The sequence continues at coordinate 421,732 of JAJUPC010000301.1, read as the reverse complement.
GGATCCATGTGTGGTCTCTGAAGAGAACACACATTTCAATGACACTGGTGGATCCATATGTGGTATGTGAAAAGAACACACATGAAATGACTGTGGTTGTTGTTAGTAAAAAAGCACAAATGAAATGACACTAGTGGATCCATAGGTGGATTGTGAAAAGAACACACATGCACCGACACTGGTTGTTGTTAGTAAAAGGAACACACATGCAATTACACTGGTGGATCCATGTGTGGTCTCTGAAGAGAACACACATTTCAATGACTCTGGTTGTTGTTAGTAAAAAGAACACACATGCAATGACACTAGTGGATCCATGTGTGGTCTCTGAAGAGAACACACATGCAATGACTCTGGTTGTTGTTAGTAAAAAGAACACACATGCAATGACACTGGTGGATCCATATGTGGTATGTGAAAAGAATACACATTTCAATGACTCTGGTTGTTGTTAGTAAAAAGAACACATATGCAATGACACTGGTGGATCCATAGGTGGATTGTGAAAAGAGCACACATGCCATGACACTGGTGGATCCATATGTGGTATGTGAAAAGAACACACGTCCAATGAATCCAGTTGTTGTAAGTAACAAGAACACATATGTAATGACACTGCTGGATCCATGTGTGGTCTCTGAAGAGAACACACATTTCAATGACACTGGTGGATCCATGTGTGTTCTCTGAAGAGAACACACATTTCAATGACACTGGTGGATCCATATGTGGTATGTGAAAATAACACACATGCAATGACACTAGTGGATCCATAGGTGGATTGTGAAAAGAGCACACATGCAATGACGCTAGTGGATCCATATGTGGTATGTGAAAAGAACACACATGCAATGACTCCAGTTGTTGTTAGTAAAAATAACACACATGCAATCACACTGGTGGATCCATGTGTGGTGTCAGAAGAGAACACACATTTCAATGACTCTGATTATTGTTAGTAAAAAGAACACACATGCAATGACACTGGTGGATCTATAGGTGGATTGTGAAAAGAACACACATGCAATGACACTGGTGGATCCATATGTGTATGTGAAAAGAACACACATGCAATGACTCTGGTTGTTGTTAGTAACAAGAACACACATGCAATAACACTTGTGGTTCCATGTGTGGTCTCTGAAGAGAACACACATTTCAATAACACTGGTGGATCCATATGTGGTATGTGAAAAGAACACACATCAAATGACTCTGGTTGTTGTTAGTAAAAAAAGCACATATGCAATAACACTTGTGGATCCATAGGTGGATTGTGAAGAGAACACACATGTAATGACACTCGTTGTTGTTAGTAAAAAGAAGACACATGCAATGACACTGGTGGATCCATGTGTGGTCTAAGAAGAGAACACACATTTCAATGACTATGGTTGTTAGTAAAAAGAACACACATGCAATGACACTGGTGGATCCATGTGTGGTCTTTGAAGAGAACACACATGCAATGACTTTGGTTGTTGTTAGTAAAAAGAGCACACATGCAATGACACTGGTGGATCCATATGTGGTATGTGAAAAGAACACACATGCAATGACTCTGGTTGTTGTTAGTAAAAAGAACACACATGCAATGACACTGGTGGATCCATAGGTGGAATGTGAAAAGAGCACACATGGAATGCCTCTGGTTGTTGTTAGTAACAAGAACACACATGCAATACCACTAGGGGATCCATGTGTGGTCTCTGAAGAGAACACACATTTCAATGACACTGGTGGATCCATATGTGGTATGTGAAAAGAACACACATGAAATGACTCTGGTTGTTGTTAGTAAAAAAGCACAAATGAAATGACACTAGTGGATCCATAGGTGGATTGTGAAAAGAACACACCTGCACCAACACTGGTTGTTGTTAGTAAAAGGAACACACATGCAATGACACTGGTGGATCCATGTGTGGTCTCTGAAGAGAACACACATTTCAATGACTCTTGTTGTTAGTAAAAAGAACACACATGCAATGACACTAGTGGATCCATGTGTGGTCTTTGAAGAGAACACACATGCAATGACTCTGGTTGTTGTTAGTAAAAAGAACACACATGCAATGACACTAGTGGATCCATTTGTGGTATGTGAAAAGAATACACATTTCAGTGACTCTGGTTGTTGTTAGTAAAAAGAACACACATGCAATTACACTAGTGGATCCATAGGTGGATTGTGAAAACAGCACACATGCAATGACACTGGTGGATCCATATGTGGTATGTGAAAAGAACACACATCCAATGAAGCCAGTTGTTGTTAGTAACAAGGACACACATGCAATACCACTAGGGGATCCATGTGTGGTCTCTAAAGAGAATACACATTTCAATGACACTGGTGGATCCATATGTGGTATGTGAAAAGAACACACATGAAATGACTCTGGTTGCTGTTAGTAAAAAAAGCACACATGCAATAACACTAGTGGATCCATAGGTGGATTGTGAGAAGAACACACATGCAATGACACTGGTTGTTGTTAGTAAAAAGAACACACATGCAATGACACTGGTGGATCCATGTGTTGTCTCTGAAGAGAAAACACATTTCAGTGACTCTGGTTGTTGTTAGTACAAAGAACACACATGCAATGACACTGGTGGATCCATGTGTGGTCTCTGAAGAGAACACACATGTAATGGCTCTGGTTGTTTTTAGTAAAAAGAACACACATGCAATGACCCTGGTGGATCCATATGTGGTATGTGAAAAGAACACACATTTAAATGACTCTGGTTATTGTTAGTAAAAACAACACACATGCAATGGCACTGGTGGATCCATAGGTGGATTGTGAAAAGAGCACACATGCAATGACACTGGTGGATCCATATGTGGTATGTGAAAAGAAAACACATGAAATGACTCTGGTTGTTGTTAGTAAAAAAAGCCCACATGCAATGACACTAGTGGATCCATAGGTGGATTGTGAAAAGAACACACATGCAATGGCACTAGTGGATCCATATGTGGTATGTGAAAAGAACACACATACAATGACTCTTGTTGTTGTTAGTAAAAAGAACACACATGCAATGACACTGGTGGATCCTTAGGTGGATTGTGAAAAGAGCACACATGCAATGACACTAGTGGATCTATGGTGGATTGTGAAAAGAACACAAATGTAATGACACTGGTTCTTGTTAGTAAAAAGAACACGCATGCAATGACACTGGTGGATCCATAGGTGGATTGTGAAAAGAACACACATGCAATGACACTGGTTATTGTTAGTAAAAAGAACACGCATGAAATGACACTGGTGGATCCATAGGTGGATTGTGAAAAGAACACACATGCAATGACACTGGTTGTTGTTAGTAGAAAGAACACACATGCAATGACACTGGTGGATCCATGTGTGGTCTCTGAAGAGAACACACATTTCAGTGACTCTGATTGTTGTTAGTAAAAAGAACACACATGCAATGACACTGGTGGATCCATGTGTGGTATCTGAAGAGAACACACATGCAATGACTCTGGTTATTGTTAGTAAAAAGAGCACACATGCAATGACACTGGTGGATCCATATGTGGTATGTGAAAAGAACACACATGCAATGACTCTGGTTGTTGTTAGTAAAAAGAACACACATGCAATGACACTGGTGGATCCATAGGTGGAATGTGAAAAGAACACACATGCAATGCCTCTGGTTGTTGTTAGTAACAAGAACACACATGCAATACCACTAGGGGATCCATGTGTGGTCTCTGAAGAGAACACACATTTCAATGACACTGGTGGATCCATATGTGGTATGTGAAAAGAATACACATGAAATTACTCTGGTTGTCGTTAGTAAAAAAAGCACACATGCATTGACACTAGTGGATCCATATGTGGATTGTGAAAAGAACACACATGCAATGACACTGGTTGTTGTTAGTAAAAAGAACACACATGCAATGACATCGGTGGATCCATGTGTGGTCTCTGAAGAGAACACACATGCAATGACTCTGGTTGTTGTTAGTAAAAAGAACACACATGCAATGACACTGGTGGATCCATATGTGGTATGTGAAAAGAACACACATTTCAATGACTCTGGTTGTTGTTAGTAAAAAGAACACACATGCAATGACACTGGTGGATCCATAGGTGGATTGTGAAAAGAGCACACATGCAATGACACTGGTGGATCCATATGTGGTATGTGAAAAGAACACACATCCAATGAATCCAGTTGTTGTAAGTAACAAGAACACACATGTAATGACACTGCTGGATCCATGTGTGGTCTCTGAAGAGAACACACATTTCAATGACACTGGTGGATCCATGTGTGTTCTCTGAAGAGAACACACATTTCAATGACACTGGTGGATCCATATGTGGTATGTGAAAAGAACACACATGCAATGACACTGGTGGATCCATAGGTGGATTGTGAAAAGAGCACACATGCAATGACACTAGTGGATCCATATGTGGTATGTGAAAAGAACACACATGCAATGACTCCAGTTGTTGTTAGTAAAATGAACACACATGAAACGACACTGGTGGATCCATGTGTGGTGTCAGAAGAGAACACACATTTCAATGACTCTGATTGTTGTTAGTAAAAAGAACACACATGCAATGACACTGGTGGATCTATAGGTGGATTGTGAAAAGAACACACATGCAATGACACTGGTGGATCCATATGTGTATGTGAAAAGAACACACATGCAATGACTCTGGTTGTTGTTAGTAACAAGAACACACATGCAATAACACTTGTGGTTCCATGTGTGGTCTCTGAAGAGAACACACATTTCAATAACACTGGTGGATCCATATGTGGTATGTGAAAAGAACACACATCAAATGACTCTGGTTGTTGTTAGTAAAAAAAGCACATATGCAATAACACTTGTGGATCCATAGGTGGATTGTGAAGAGAACACACATGCAATGACACTGGTTGTTGTTAGTAAAAAGAAGACACATGCAATGACACTGGTGGATCCATGTGTGGTCTAAGAAGAGAACACACATTTCAATGACTATGGTTGTTAGTAAAAAGAACACACATGCAATGACACTGGTGGATCCATGTGTGGTCTTTGAAGAGAACACACATGCAATGACTTTGGTTGTTGTTAGTAAAAAGATCACACATGCAATGACACTGGTGGATCCATATGTGGTATGTGAAAAGAACACACATGCAATGACTCTGGTTGTTGTTAGTAAAAAGAACACACATGCAATGACACTGGTGGATCCATAGGTGGATTGTGAAAAGAGCACACATGCAATGCCTCTAGTTGTTGTTAGTAACAAGAACACACATGCAATACCACTAGGGGATCCATGTGTGGTCTCTGAAGAGAACACACATTTCAATGACACTAGTGGATCCATATGTGGTATGTGAAAAGAACACACATGAAATGACTCTGGTTGTTGTTGTTAGTAAAAAAGCACAAATGAAATGACACTAGTGGATCCATAGGTGGATTGTGAAAAGAACACACATGCACCGACACTGGTTGTTGTTAGTAAAAGGAACACACATGCAATGACACTGGTGGATCCATGTGTGGTCTCTGAAGAGAACACACATTTCAATGACTCTGGTTGTTGTTAGTATAAAGAACACACATGCAATGACACTAGTGGATCCATGTGTGGTCTCTGAAGAGAACACACATGCAATGACTCTGGTTGTTGTTAGTAAAAAGAACACACATGCAATGACACTGGTGGATCCATAGGTGGAATGTGAAAAGAGCACACATGCAATGCCTCTGGTTGTTGTTAGTAACAAGAACACACATGCAATACCACTAGGGGATCCATGTGTGGTCTCTTAAGAGAACACACATTTCAATGACACTGGTGGATCCATATGTGGTATGTGAAAAGAACACATTTCAATGACTCTGGTTGTTGTTAGTAAAAAGAACACACATGCAATGACACTGGTGGATCCATAGGTGGATTGTGAAAAGAGCACACATGCAATGACACTGGTGGATCCATATGTGGTATGTGAAAAGAACACACATCCAATGAATCCAGTTGTTGTTAGTAACAAGAACACACATGTAATGACACTGCTGGATCCATGTGTGGTCTCTGAAGAGAACACACATTTCAATGACACTGGTGGATCCATATGTGGTATGTGAAAAGAACACACATTTCAATGACTCTGGTTGTTAGTAAAAAGAACACACATGCAATGACACTGGTGGATCCATAGGTGGATTGTGAAAAGAGCACACATGCCATGACACTGGTGGATCCATATGTGGTATGTGAAAAGAACACACGTCCAATGAATCCAGTTGTTGTAAGTAACAAGAACACACATGTAATGACATCTTTGGATCCATGTGTGGTCTCTGAAGAGAACACACATTTCAATGACACTGGTGGATCCATGTGTGTTCTCTGAAGAGAACACACATTTCAATGACACTGGTGGATCCATATGTGGTATGTGAAAAGAACACACATGCAATGACACTGGTGGATCCATAGGTGGATTGTGAAAAGAGCACACATGCAATGACACTAGTGGATCCATATGTGGTATGTGAAAAGAACACACATGCAATGACTCCAGTTGTTGTTAGTAAAAATAACACACATGCAATGACACTGGTGGATCCATGTGTGGTGTCAGAAGAGAACACACATTTCAATGACTCTGATTGTTGTTAGTAAAAAGAACACACATGCAATGACACTGGTGGATTGTGAAAAGAACACAGATGCAATGACACTGGTGGATCCATATGTGTATGTGAAAAGAACACACATACAATGACTCTGGTTGTTGTTAGTAACAAGAACACACATGCAATAACACTTGTGGTTCCATGTGTGGTCTCTGAAGAGAACACACATTTCAATAACACTGGTGGATCCATATGTGGTATGTGAAAAGAACACACATCAAATGACTCTGGTTGTTGTTAGTAAAAAAAGCACATATGCAATAACACTTGTGGATCCATAGGTGGATTGTGAAGAGAACACACATGCAATGACACTGGTTGTTGTTAGTAAAAAGAAGACACATGCAATGACACTGGTGGATCCATGTGTGGTCTAAGAAGAGAACACACATTTCAATGACTATGGTTGTTAGTAAAAAGAACACACATGCAATGACACTGGTGGATCCATGTGTGGTCTTTGAAGAGAACACACATGCAATGACTTTGGTTGTTGTTAGTAAAAAGATCACACATGCAATGACACTGGTGGATCCATATGTGGTATGTTAAAAGAACACACATGCAATGACTCTGGTTGTTGTTAGTAAAAAGAACACACATGCAATGACACTGGTGGATCCATAGGTGGATTGTGAAAAGAGCACACATGCAATGCCTCTAGTTGTTGTTAGTAACAAGAACACACATGCAATACCACTAGGGGATCCATGTGTGGTCTCTGAAGAGAACACACATTTCAATGACACTGGTGGATCCATATGTGGTATGTGAAAAGAACACACATGAAATGACTCTGGTTGTTGTTAGTAAAAAAGCACAAATGAAATGACACTAGTGGATCCATAGGTGGATTGTGAAAAGAACACACATGCACCGACACTGGTTGTTGTTAGTAAAAGGAACACACATGCAATGACACTGGTGGATCCATGTGTGGTCTCTGAAGAGAACACACATTTCAATGACTCTGGTTGTTGTTAGTATAAAGAACACACATGCAATGACACTAGTGGATCCATGTGTGGTCTCTGAAGAGAACACACATGCAATGACTCTGGTTGTTGTTAGTAAAAAGAACACACATGCAATGACACTGGTGGATCCATAGGTGGAATGTGAAAAGAGCACACATGCAATGCCTCTGGTTGTTGTTAGTAACAAGAACACACATGCAATACCACTAGGGGATCCATGTGTGGTCTCTGAAGAGAACACACATTTCAATGACACTGGTGGATCCATATGTGGTATGTGAAAAGAACACACATTTCAATGACTCTGGTTGTTGTTAGTAAAAAGAACACACATGCAATGACACTGGTGGATCCATAGGTGGATTGTGAAAAGAGCACACATGCAATGACACTGGTGGATCCATATGTGGTATGTGAAAAGAACACACATCCAATGAATCCAGTTGTTGTTAGTAACAAGAACACACATGTAATGACACTGATGGATCCATGTGTGGTCTCTGAAGAGAACACACATTTCAATGACACTGGTGGATCCATATGTGGTATGTGAAAAGAACACACATTTCAATGACTCTGGTTGTTGTTAGTAAAAAGAACACACATGCAATGACACTGGTGGATCCATAGGTGGATTGTGAAAAGAGCACACATGCCATGACACTGGTGGATCCATATGTGGTATGTGAAAAGAACACACGTCCAATGAATCCAGTTGTTGTAAGTAACAAGAACACACATGTAATGACACTGCTGGATCCATGTGTGGTCTCTGAAGAGAACACACATTTCAATGACACTGGTGGATCCATATGTGGTATGTGAAAAGAACACACATGCAATGACACTGGTGGATCCATAGGTGGATTGTGAAAAGAGCACACATGCAATGACACTAGTGGATCCATATGTGGTATGTGAAAAGAACACACATGCAATGACTCCAGTTGTTGTTAGTAAAAATAACACACATGCAATGACACTGGTGGATCCATGTGTGGTGTCAGAAGAGAACACACATTTCAATGACTCTGATTGTTGTTAGTAAAAAGAACACACATGCAATGACACTGGTGGATCTATAGGTGGATTGTGAAAAGAACACACATGCAATGAAACTGGTGGATCCATATGTGTATGTGAAAAGAACACACATGCAATGACTCTTGTTGTTGTTAGTAACAAGAACACACATGCAATAACACTTGTGGTTCCATGTGTGGTCTCTGAAGAGAACACACATTTCAATAACACTGGTGGATCCATATGTGGTATGTGAAAAGAACACACATCAAATGACTCTGGTTGTTGTTAGTAAAAAAAGCACATATGCAATAACACTTGTGGATCCATAGGTGGATTGTGAAGAGAACACACATGCAATGACACTGGTTGTTGTTAGTAAAAAGAAGACACATGCAATGACACTGGTGGATCCATGTGTGGTCTAAGAAGAGAACACACATTTCAATGACTATGGTTGTTGTTAGTAAAAAGAACACACATGCAATGACACTGGTGGATCCATGTGTGGTCTTTGAAGAGAACACACATGCAATGACTTTGGTTGTTGTTAGTAAAAAGATCACACATGCAATGACACTGGTGGATCCATATGTGGTATGTGAAAAGAACACACATGCAATGACTCTAGTTGTTGTTAGTAAAAAGAACACACATGCAATGACACTGGTGGATCCATAGGTGGATTGTGAAAAGAGCACACATGCAATGCCTCTAGTTGTTGTTAGTAACAAGAACACACATGCAATACCACTAGGGGATCCATGTGTGGTCTCTGAAGAGAACACACATTTCAATGACACTGGTGGATCCATATGTGGTATGTGAAAAGAACACACATGAAATGACTCTGGTTGTTGTTAGTAAAAAAGCACAAATGAAATGACACTAGTGGATCCATAGGTGGATTGTGAAAAGAACACACATGCACCGACACTGGTTGTTGTTAGTAAAAGGAACACACATGCAATGACACTGGTGGATCCATGTGTGGTCTAAAGAGAACACACATTTCAATGACTCTGGTTGTTGTTAGTATAAAGAACACACATGCAATGACACTAGTGGATCCATGTGTGGTCTCTGAAGAGAACACACATGCAATGACTCTGGTTGTTGTTAGTAAAAAGAACACACATGCAATGACACTGGTGGATCCATAGGTGGAATGTGAAAAGAGCACACATGCAATGCCTCTGGTTGTTGTTAGTAACAAGAACACACATGCAATACCACTAGGGGATCCATGTGTGGTCTCTGAAGAGAACACACATTTCAATGACACTGGTGGATCCATATGTGGTATGTGAAAAGAACACACATTTCAATGACTCTGGTTGTTGTTAGTAAAAAGAACACACATGCAATGACACTGGTGGATCCATAGGTGGATTGTGAAAAGAGCACACATGCAATGACACTGGTGGATCCATATGTGGTATGTGAAAAGAACACACATCCAATGAATCCAGTTGTTGTTAGTAACAAGAACACACATGTAATGACACTGCTGGATCCATGTGTGGTCTCTGAAGAGAACACACATTTCAATGACACTGGTGGATCCATATGTGGTATGTGAAAAGAACACACATTTCAATGACTCTGGTTGTTGTTAGTAAAAAGAACACACATGCAATGACACTGGTGGATCCATAGGTGGATTGTGAAAAGAGCACACATGCCATGACACTGGTGGATCCATATGTGGTATGTGAAAAGAACACACGTCCAATGAATCCAGTTGTTGTAAGTAACAAGAACACACATGTAATGACATCGTTTGGATCCATGTGTGGTCTCTGAAGAGAACACACATTTCAATGACATCAGGTGGATCCATGTGTGTTCTCTGAAGAGAACACACATTTCAATGACACTTGGTGGATCCATATGTGGTATGTGAAAAGAACACACATGCAATGACACTGGTGGATCCATAGGTGGATTGTGAAAAGAGCACACATGCAATGACACTAGTGGATCCATATGTGGTATGTGAAAAGAACACACATGCAATGACTCCAGTTGTTGTTAGTAAAAATAACACACATGCAATGACACTGGTGGATCCATGTGTGGTGTCAGAAGAGAACACACATTTCAATGACTCTGATTGTTGTTAGTAAAAAGAACACACATGCAATGACACTGGTGGATCTATAGGTGGATTGTGAAAATAACACACATGCAATGAAACTGGTGGATCCATATGTGTATGTGAAAAGAACACACATGCAATGACTCTTGTTGTTGTTAGTAACAAGAACACACATGCAATAACACTTGTGGTTCCATGTGTGGTCTCTGAAGAGAACACACATTTCAATAACACTGGTGGATCCATATGTGGTATGTGAAAAGAACACACATCAAATGACTCTGGTTGTTGTTAGTAAAAAAAGCACATATGCAATAACACTTGTGGATCCATAGGTGGATTGTGAAGAGAACACACATGCAATGACACTGGTTGTTGTTAGTAAAAAGAAGACACATGCAATGACACTGGTGGATCCATGTGTGGTCTAAGAAGAGAACACACATTTCAATGACTATGGTTGTTAGTAAAAAGAACACACATGCAATGACACTGGTGGATCCATGTGTGGTCTTTGAAGAGAACACATGCAATGACTTTGGTTGTTGTTAGTAAAAAGATCACACATGCAATGACACTGGTGGATCCATATGTGGTATGTTAAAAGAACACACATGCAATGACTCTGGTTGTTGTTAGTAAAAAGAACACACATGCAATGACACTGGTGGATCCATAGGTGGATTGTGAAAATAGCACACATGCAATGCCTCTAGTTGTTGTTAGTAACAAAAACACACATGCAATACCACTAGGGGATCCATGTGTGGTCTCTGAAGAGAACACACATTTCAATGACACTGGTGGATCCATATGTGGTATGTGAAAAGAACACACATGAAATGACTCTGGTTGTTGTTAGTAAAAAAGCACAAATGAAATGACACTAGTGGATCCATAGGTGGATTGTGAAAAGAACACACATGCACCGACACTGGTTGTTGTTAGTAAAAGGAACACACATGCAATGACACTGGTGGATCCATGTGTGGTCTCTGAAGAGAACACACATTTCAATGACTCTGGTTGTTGTTAGTAAAAAGAACACACATGCAATGACACTGGTGGATCCATAGGTGGAATGTGAAAAGAGCACACATGCAATGCCTCTGGTTGTTGTTAGTAACAAGAACACACATGCAATACCACTAGGGGATCCATGTGTGGTCTCTGAAGAGAACACACATTTCAATGACACTGGTGGATCCATATGTGGTATGTGAAAAGAACACACATTTCAATGACTCTGGTTGTTGTTAGTAAAAAGAACACACATGCAATGACACTGGTGGATCCATAGGTGGATTGTGAAAAGAGCACACATGCAATGACACTGGTGGATCCATATGTGGTATGTGAAAAGAACACACATCCAATGAATCCAGTTGTTGTTAGTAACAAGAACACACATGTAATGACACTGCTGGATCCATGTGTGGTCTCTGAAGAGAACACACATTTCAATGACACTGGTGGATCCATATGTGGTATGTGAAAAGAACACACATTTCAATGACTCTGGTTGTTGTTAGTAAAAAGAACACACATGCAATGACACTGGTGGATCCATAGGTGGATTGTGAAAAGAGCACACATGCCATGAAACTGGTGGATCCATATGTGGTATGTGAAAAGAACACACGTCCAATGAATCCAGTTGTTGTAAGTAACAAGAACACACATGTAATGACACTGCTGGATCCATGTGTGGTCTCTGAAGAGAACACACATTTCAATGACACTGGTGGATCCATGTGTGTTCTCTGAAGAGAACACACATTTCAATGACACTGGTGGATCCATATGTGGTATGTGAAAAGAACACACATGCAATGACACTGGTGGATCCATAGGTGGATTGTGAAAAGAGCACACATGCAATGACACTAGTGGATCCATATGTGGTATGTGAAAAGAACACACATGCAATGACTCCAGTTGTTGTTAGTAAAAATAACACACATGCAATGACACTGGTGGATCCATGTGTGGTGTCAGAAGAGAACACACATTTCAATGACTCTGATTGTTGTTAGTAAAAAGAACACACATGCAATGACACTGGTGGATCTATAGGTGGATTGTGAAAAGAACACACATGCAATGAAACTGGTGGATCCATATGTGTATGTGAAAAGAACACACATGCAATGACTCTTGTTGTTGTTAGTAACAAGAACACACATGCAATAACACTTGTGGTTCCATGTGTGGTCTCTGAAGAGAACACACATTTCAATAACACTGGTGGATCCATATGTGGTATGTGAAAAGAACACACATCAAATGACTCTGGTTGTTGTTAGTAAAAAAAGCACATATGCAATAACACTTGTGGATCCATAGGTGGATTGTGAAGAGAACACACATGCAATGACACTGGTTGTTGTTAGTAAAAAGAAGACACATGCAATGACACTGGTGGATCCATGTGTGGTCTAAGAAGAGAACACACATTTCAATGACTATGGTTGTTAGTAAAAAGAACACACATGCAATGACACTGGTGGATCCATGTGTGGTCTTTGAAGAGAACACACATGCAATGACTTTGGTTGTTGTTAGTAAAAAGATCACACATGCAATGACACTGGTGGATCCATATGTGGTATGTTAAAAGAACACACATGCAATGACACTGGTGGATCCATAGGTGGATTGTGAAAATAGCACACATGCAATGCCTCTAGTTGTTGTTAGTAACAAAAACACACATGCAATACCACTAGGGGATCCATGTGTGGTCTCTGAAGAGAACACACATTTCAATGACACTGGTGGATCCATATGTGGTATGTGAAAAGAACACACATGAAATGACTCTGGTTGTTGTTAGTAAAAAAGCACAAATGAAATGACACTAGTGGATCCATAGGTGGATTGTGAAAAGAACACACATGCACCGACACTGGTTGTTGTTAGTAAAAGGAACACACATGCAATGACACTGGTGGATCCATGTGTGGTCTCTGAAGAGAACACACATTTCAATGACTCTGGTTGTTGTTAGTATAAAGAACACACATGCAATGACACTAGTGGATCCATGTGTGGTCTCTGAAGAGAACACACATGCAATGACTCTGGTTGTTGTTAGTAAAAGGAACACACATGCAATGACACTGGTGGATCCATAGGTGGAATGTGAAAAGAGCACACATGCAATGCCTCTGGTTGTTGTTAGTAACAAGAACACACATGCAATACCACTAGGGGATCCATGTGTGGTCTCTGAAGAGAACACACATTTCAATGACACTGGTGGATCCATATGTGGTATGTGAAAAGAACACACATTTCAATGACTCTGGTTGTTGTTAGTAAAAAGAACACACATGCAATGACACTGGTGGATCCATAGGTGGATTGTGAAAAGAGCACACATGCAATGACACTGGTGGATCCATATGTGGTATGTGAAAAGAACACACATCCAATGAATCCAGTTGTTGTTAGTAACAAGAACACACATGTAATGACACTGCTGGATCCATGTGTGGTCTCTAAAGAGAACACACATTTCAATGACACTGGTGGATCCATATGTGGTATGTGAAAAGAACACACATTTCAATGACTCTGGTTGTTGTTAGTAAAAAGAACACACATGCAATGACACTGGTGGATCCATAGGTGGATTGTGAAAAGAGCACACATGCCATGAAACTGGTGGATCCATATGTGGTATGTGAAAAGAACACACGTCCAATGAATCCAGTTGTTGTAAGTAACAAGAACACACATGTAATGACACTGCTGGATCCATGTGTGGTCTCTGAAGAGAACACATTTCAATGACACTGGTGGATCCATGTGTGTTCTCTGAAGAGAACACACATTTCAATGACACTGGTGGATCCATATGTGGTATGTGAAAAGAACACACATGCAATGACACTGGTGGATCCATAGGTGGATTGTGAAAAGAGCACACATGCAATGACACTAGTGGATCCATATGTGGTATGTGAAAAGAACACACATGCAATGACTCCAGTTGTTGTTAGTAAAAATAACACACATGCAATGACACTGGTGGATCCATGTGTGGTGTCAGAAGAGAACACACATTTCAATGACTCTGATTGTTGTTAGTAAAAAGAACACACATGCAATGACACTGGTGGATCTATAGGTGGATTGTGAAAAGAACACACATGCAATGAAACTGGTGGATCCATATGTGTATGTGAAAAGAACACACATGCAATGACTCTTGTTGTTGTTAGTAACAAGAACACACATGCAATAACACTTGTGGTTCCATGTGTGGTCTCTGAAGAGAACACACATTTCAATAACACTGGTGGATCCATATGTGGTATGTGAAAAGAACACACATCAAATGACTCTGGTTGTTGTTAGTAAAAAAAGCACATATGCAATAACACTTGTGGATCCATAGGTGGATTGTGAAGAGAACACACATGCAATGACACTGGTTGTTGTTAGTAAAAAGAAGACACATGCAATGACACTGGTGGATCCATGTGTGGTCTAAGAAGAGAACACACATTTCAATGACTATGGTTGTTAGTAAAAAGAACACACATGCAATGACACTGGTGGATCCATGTGTGGTCTTTGAAGAGAACACACATGCAATGACTTTGGTTGTTGTTAGTAAAAAGATCACACATGCAATGACACTGGTGGATCCATATGTGGTATGTTAAAAGAACACACATGCAATGACTCTGGTTGTTGTTAGTAAAAAGAACACACATGCAATGACACTGGTGGATCCATAGGTGGATTGTGAAAATAGCACACATGCAATGCCTCTAGTTGTTGTTAGTAACAAAAACACACATGCAATACCACTAGGGGATCCATGTGTGGTCTCTGAAGAGAACACACATTTCAATGACACTGGTGGATCCATATGTGGTATGTGAAAAGAACACACATGAAATGACTCTGGTTGTTGTTAGTAAAAAAGCACAAATGAAATGACACTAGTGGATCCATAGGTGGATTGTGAAAAGAACACACATGCAACGACACTGGTTGTTGTTAGTAAAAGGAACACACATGCAATGACACTGGTGGATCCATGTGTGGTCTCTGAAGAGAACACACATTTCAATGACTCTGGTTGTTGTTAGTATAAAGAACACACATGCAATGACACTAGTGGATCCATGAATGGTCTCTGAAGAGAACACACATGCAATGACTCTGGTTGTTGTTAGTAAAACATCACAAATGCAATGACACTTGTGGATCCATAGGTGGAATGTGAAAAGAGCACACATGCAATGCCTCTGGTTGTTGTTAGTAACAAGAACACACATGCAATACCACTAGGGGATCCATGTGTGGTCTCTGAAGAGAACACACATTTCAATGACACTGGTGGATCCATATGTGGTATGTGAAAAGAACACACATTTCAATGACTCGGTTCTTAGTAAAAAGAACACACATGCAATGACACTGGTGGATCCATAGGTGGATTGTGAAAAGAGCACACATGCAATGACACTGGTGGATCCATATGTGGTATGTGAAAAGAACACACATCCAATGAATCCAGTTGTTGTTAGTAACAAGAACACACATGTAATGACACTGCTGGATCCATGTGTGGTCTCTGAAGAGAACACACATTTCAATGACACTGGTGGATCCATATGTGGTATGTGAAAAGAACACACATTTCAATGACTCTGGTTGTTGTTAGTAAAAAGAACACACATGCAATGACACTGGTGGATCCATAGGTGGATTGTGAAAAGAGCACACATGCCATGAAACTGGTGGATCCATATGTGGTATGTGAAAAGAACACACGCCAATGAATCCAGTTGTTGTAAGTAACAAGAACACACATGTAATGACACTGGATCCATGTGTGGTCTCTGAAGAGAACACACATTTCAATGACACTGGTGGATCCATGTGTGTTCTCTGAAGAGAACACACATTTCAATGACACTGGTGGATCCATATGTGGTATGTGAAAAGAACACACATGCAATGACACTGGTGGATCCATAGGTGGATTGTGAAAAGAGCACACATGCAATGACACTAGTGGATCCATATGTGGTATGTGAAAAGAACACACATGCAATGACTCCAGTTGTTGTTAGTAAAATAACACACATGCAATGACACTGGTGGATCCATGTGTGGTGTCAGAAGAGAACACACATTTCAATGACTCTGATTGTTGTTAGTAAAAAGAACACACATGCAATGACACTGGTGGATCTATAGGTGGATTGTGAAAAGAACACACATGCAATGAAACTGGTGGATCCATATGTGTATGTGAAAAGAACACACATGCAATGACTCTGGTTGTTAGTAACAAGAACACACATGCAATAACACTTGTGGTTCCATGTGTGGTCTCTGAAGAGAACACACATTTCAATAACACTGGTGGATCCATATGTGGTATGTGAAAAGAACACACATCAAATGACTCTGGTTGTTGTTAGTAAAAAAAGCACATATGCAATAACACTTGTGGATCCATAGGTGGATTGTGAAGAGAACACACATGCAATGACACTGGTTGTTGTTAGTAAAAAGAAGACACATGCAATGACACTGGTGGATCCATGTGTGGTCTAAGAAGAGAACACACATTTCAATGACTATGGTTGTTAGTAAAAAGAACACACATGCAATGACACTGGTGGATCCATGTGTGGTCTTCGAAGAGAACTCACATTCAAGGAGCTTGGTTGTTGTTAGTAAAAAGATCACACATGCAATGACACTGGTGGATCCATATGTGGTATGTTAAAAGAACACACATGCAATGACTCTGGTTGTTGTTAGTAAAAAGAACACACATGCAATGACACTGGTGGATCCATAGGTGGATTGTGAAAATAGCACACATGCAATGCCTCTAGTTGTTGTTAGTAACAAAAACACACATGCAATACCACTAGGGGATCCATGTGTGGTCTCTGAAGAGAACACACATTTCAATGACACTGGTGGATCCATATGTGGTATGTGAAAAGAACACACATGAAATGACTCTGGTTGTTGTTAGTAAAAAAGCACAAATGAAATGACACTAGTGGATCCATAGGTGGATTGTGAAAAGAACACACATGCACCGACACTGGTTGTTGTTAGTAAAAGGAACACACATGCAATGACACTGGTGGATCCATGTGTGGTCTCTGAAGAGAACACACATTTCAATGACTCTGGTTGTTGTTAGTATAAAGAACACACATGCAATGACACTAGTGGATCCATGAATGGTCTCTGAAGAGAACACACATGCAATGACTCTGGTTGTTGTTAGTAAAAAGAACACACATGCAATGACACTGGTGGATCCATAGGTGGAATGTGAAAAGAGCACACATGCAATGCCTCTGGTTGTTGTTAGTAACAAGAACACACATGCAATACCACTAGGGGATCCATGTGTGGTCTCTGAAGAGAACACACATTTCAATGACACTGGTGGATCCATATGTGGTATGTGAAAAGAACACACATTTCAATGACTCTGGTTGTTGTTAGTAAAAGAACACACATGCAATGACACTGGTGGATCCATAGGTGGATTGTGAAAAGAGCACACATGCAATGACACTGGTGGATCCATATGTGGTATGTGAAAAGAACACACATCCAATGAATCCAGTTGTTGTTAGTAACAAGAACACACATGTAATGACACTGATGGATCCATGTGTGGTCTCTGAAGAGAACACACATTTCAATGACACTGGTGGATCCATATGTGGTATGTGAAAAGAACACACATTTCAATGACTCTGGTTGTTGTTAGTAAAAAGAACACACATGCAATGACACTGGTGGATCCATAGGTGGATTGTGAAAAGAGCACACATGCCATGAAACTGGTGGATCCATATGTGGTATGTGAAAAGAACACACGTCCAATGAATCCAGTTGTTGTAAGTAACAAGAACACACATGTAATGACACTGCTGGATCCATGTGTGGTCTCTGAAGAGAACACACATTTCAATGACATCAGGATCCATGTGTGTTCTCCAAGAGAACACACATTTCAATGACACTGGTGGATCCATATGTGGTATGTGAAAAGAACACACATGCAATGACACTGGTGGATCCATAGGTGGATTGTGAAAAGAGCACACATGCAATGACACTAGTGGATCCATATGTGGTATGTGAAAAGAACACACATGCAATGACTCTAGTTGTTGTTAGTAAAAATAACACACATGCAATGACACTGGTGGATCCATGTGTGGTGTCAGAAGAGAACACACATTTCAATGACTCTGATTGTTGTTAGTAAAAAGACCACACATGCAATGCCACTGGTGGATCTATAGGTGGATTGTGAAAAGAACACACATGCAATGAAACTGGTGGATCCATATGTGTATGTGAAAAGAACACACATGCAATGACTCTTGTTGTTGTTAGTAACAAGAACACACATGCAATAACACTTGTGGTTCCATGTGTGGTCTCTGAAGAGAACACACATTTCAATAACACTGGTGGATCCATATGTGGTATGTGAAAAGAACACACATCAAATGACTCTGGTTGTTGTTAGTAAAAAAAGCACATATGCAATAACACTTGTGGATCCATAGGTGGATTGTGAAGAGAACACACATGCAATGACACTGGTTGTTGTTAGTAAAAAGAAGACACATGCAATGACACTGGTGGATCCATGTGTGGTCTAAGAAGAGAACACACATTTCAATGACTATGGTTGTTAGTAAAAAGAACACACATGCAATGACACTGGTGGATCCATGTGTGGTCTTTGAAGAGAACACACATGCAATGACTTTGGTTGTTGTTAGTAAAAAGATCACACATGCAATGACACTGGTGGATCCATATGTGGTATGTTAAAAGAACACACATGCAATGACTCTGGTTGTTGTTAGTAAAAAGAACACACATGCAATGACACTGGTGGATCCATAGGTGGATTGTGAAAATAGCACACATGCAATGCCTCTAGTTGTTGTTAGTAACAAAAACACACATGCAATACCACTAGGGGATCCATGTGTGGTCTCTGAAGAGAACACACATTTCAATGACACTGGTGGATCCATATGTGGTATGTGAAAAGAACACACATGAAATGACTCTGGTTGTTGTTAGTAAAAAAGCACAAATGAAATGACACTAGTGGATCCATAGGTGGATTGTGAAAAGAACACACATGCACCGACACTGGTTGTTGTTAGTAAAAGGAACACACATGCAATGACACTGGTGGATCCATGTGTGGTCTCTGAAGAGAACACACATTTCAATGACTCTGGTTGTTGTTAGTATAAAGAACACACATGCAATGACACTAGTGGATCCATGAATGGTCTCTGAAGAGAACACACATGCAATGACTCTGGTTGTTGTTAGTAAAAAGAACACACATGCAATGACACTGGTGGATCCATAGGTGGAATGTGAAAAGAGCACACATGCAATGCCTCTGGTTGTTGTTAGTAACAAGAACACACATGCAATACCACTAGGGGATCCATGTGTGGTCTCCAAGAGAACACACATTTCAATGACTCTGTGGATCCATATGTGGTATGTGAAAAGAACACACATTTCAATGACTCTGGTTGTTGTTAGTAAAAAGAACACACATGCAATGACACTGGTGGATCCATAGGTGGATTGTGAAAAGAGCACACATGCAATGACACTGGTGGATCCATATGTGGTATGTGAAAAGAACACACATCCAATGAATCCAGTTGTTGTTAGTAACAAGAACACACATGTAATGACACTGCTGGATCCATGTGTGGTCTCTGAAGAGAACACACATTTCAATGACACTGGTGGATCCATATGTGGTATGTGAAAAGAACACACATTTCAATGACTCTGGTTGTTGTTAGTAAAAAGAACACACATGCAATGACACTGGTGGATCCATAGGTGGATTGTGAAAAGAGCACACATGCCATGAAACTGGTGGATCCATATGTGGTATGTGAAAAGAACACACGTCCAATGAATCCAGTTGTTGTAAGTAACAAGAACACACATGTAATGACACTGCTGGATCCATGTGTGGTCTCTGAAGAGAACACACATTTCAATGACACTGGTGGATCCATGTGTGTTCTCTGAAGAGAACACACATTTCAATGACACTGGTGGATCCATATGTGGTATGTGAAAAGAACACACATGCAATGACACTGGTGGATCCATAGGTGGATTGTGAAAAGAGCACACATGCAATGACACTAGTGGATCCATATGTGGTATGTGAAAAGAACACACATGCAATGACTCCAGTTGTTGTTAGTAAAAATAACACACATGCAATGACACTGGTGGATCCATGTGTGGTGTCAGAAGAGAACACACATTTCAATGACTCTGATTGTTGTTAGTAAAAAGAACACACATGCAATGACACTGGTGGATCTATAGGTGGATTGTGAAAAGAACACACATGCAATGAAACTGGTGGATCCATATGTGTATGTGAAAAGAACACACATGCAATGACTCTTGTTGTTGTTAGTAACAAGAACACACATGCAATAACACTTGTGGTTCCATGTGTGGTCTCTGAAGAGAACACACATTTCAATAACACTGGTGGATCCATATGTGGTATGTGAAAAGAACACACATCAAATGACTCTGGTTGTTGTTAGTAAAAAAAGCACATATGCAATAACACTTGTGGATCCATAGGTGGATTGTGAAGAGAACACACATGCAATGACACTGGTTGTTGTTAGTAAAAAGAAGACACATGCAATGACACTGGTGGATCCATGTGTGGTCTAAGAAGAGAACACACATTTCAATGACTATGGTTGTTAGTAAAAAGAACACACATGCAATGACACTGGTGGATCCATGTGTGGTCTTTGAAGAGAACACACATGCAATGACTTTGGTTGTTGTTAGTAAAAAGATCACACATGCAATGACACTGGTGGATCCATATGTGGTATGTGAAAAGAACACACATGCAATGACTCTGGTTGTTGTTAGTAAAAAGAACACACATGCAATGACACTGGTGGATCCATAGGTGGATTGTGAAAAGAGCACACATGCAATGCCTCTAGTTGTTGTTAGTAACAAGAACACACATGCAATACCACTAGGGGATCCATGTGTGGTCTCTGAAGAGAACACACATTTCAATGACACTGGTGGATCCATATGTGGTATGTGAAAAGAACACACATGAAATGACTCTGGTTGTTGTTAGTAAAAAAGCACAAATGAAATGACACTAGTGGATCCATAGGTGGATTGTGAAAAGAACACACATGCACCGACACTTGGTTGTTGTTAGTAAAAGGAACACACATGCAATGACATCAGGATCCATGTGTGGTCTCTGAAGAGAACACACATTTCAATGACTCTGGTTGTTGTTAGTATAAAGAACACACATGCAATGACACTAGTGGATCCATGAATGGTCTCTGAAGAGAACACACATGCAATGACTCTGGTTGTTGTTAGTAAAAAGAACACACATGCAATGACACTGGTGGATCCATAGGTGGAATGTGAAAAGAGCACACATGCAATGCCTCTGGTTGTTGTTAGTAACAAGAACACACATGCAATACCACTAGGGGATCCATGTGTGGTCTCTGAAGAGAACACACATTTCAATGACACTGGTGGATCCATATGTGGTATGTGAAAAGAACACACATTTCAATGACTCTGGTTGTTGTTAGTAAAAAGAACACACATGCAATGACACTGGTGGATCCATAGGTGGATTGTGAAAAGAGCACACATGCAATGACACTGGTGGATCCATATGTGGTATGTGAAAAGAACACACATCCAATGAATCCAGTTGTTGTTAGTAACAAGAACACACATGTAATGACACTGATGGATCCATGTGTGGTCTCTGAAGAGAACACACATTTCAATGACACTGGTGGATCCATATGTGGTATGTGAAAAGAACACACATTTCAATGACTCTGGTTGTTGTTAGTAAAAAGAACACACATGCAATGACACTGGTGGATCCATAGGTGGATTGTGAAAAGAGCACACATGCCATGAAACTGGTGGATCCATATGTGGTATGTGAAAAGAACACACGTCCAATGAATCCAGTTGTTGTAAGTAACAAGAACACACATGTAATGACACTGCTGGATCCATGTGTGGTCTCTGAAGAGAACACACATTTCAATGACACTGGTGGATCCATGTGTGTTCTCTGAAGAGAACACACATTTGAAAGACACGTGTGGATCCATATGTGGTATGTGAAAAGAACACACATGCAATGACACTGGTGGATCCATAGGTGGATTGTGAAAAGAGCACACATGCAATGACACTAGTGGATCCATATGTGGTATGTGAAAAGAACACACATGCAATGACTCCAGTTGTTGTTAGTAAAAATAACACACATGCAATGACACTGGTGGATCCATGTGTGGTGTCAGAAGAGAACACACATTTCAATGACTCTGATTGTTGTTAGTAAAAAGAACACACATGCAATGACACTGGTGGATCTATAGGTGGATTGTGAAAAGAACACACATGCAATGAAACTGGTGGATCCATATGTGTATGTGAAAAGAACACACATGCAATGACTCTTGTTGTTGTTAGTAACAAGAACACACATGCAATAACACTTGTGGTTCCATGTGTGGTCTCTGAAGAGAACACACATTTCAATAACACTGGTGGATCCATATGTGGTATTTGAAAAGAACACACATCAAATGACTCTGGTTGTTGTTAGTAAAAAAAGCACATATGCAATAACACTTGTGGATCCATAGGTGGATTGTGAAGAGAACACACATGCAATGACACTGGTTGTTGTTAGTAAAAAGAAGACACATGCAATGACACTGGTGGATCCATGTGTGGTCTAAGAAGAGAACACACATTTCAATGACTATGGTTGTTAGTAAAAAGAACACACATGCAATGACACTGGTGGATCCATGTGTGGTCTTTGAAGAGAACACACATGCAATGACTTTGGTTGTTGTTAGTAAAAAGATCACACATGCAATGACACTGGTGGATCCATATGTGGTATGTGAAAAGAACACACATGCAATGACTCTGGTTGTTGTTAGTAAAAAGAACACACATGCAATGACACTAGTGGATCCATAGGTGGATTGTGAAAAGAGCACACATGCAATGCCTCTAGTTGTTGTTAGTAACAAGAACACACATGCAATACCACTAGGGGATCCATGTGTGGTCTCTGAAGAGAACACACATTTCAATGACACTGGTGGATCCATATGTGGTATGTGAAAAGAACACACATGAAATGACTCTGGTTGTTGTTAGTAAAAAAGCACAAATGAAATGACACTAGTGGATCCATAGGTGGATTGTGAAAAGAACACACATGCACCGACACTGGTTGTTGTTAGTAAAAGGAACACACATGCAATGACACTGGTGGATCCATGTGTGGTCTCTGAAGAGAACACACATTTCAATGACTCTGGTTGTTGTTAGTATAAAGAACACACATGCAATGACACTAGTGGATCCATGAATGGTCTCTGAAGAGAACACACATGCAATGACTCTGGTTGTTGTTAGTAAAAAGAACACACATGCAATGACACTGGTGGATCCATAGGTGGAATGTGAAAAGAGCACACATGCAATGCCTCTAGTTGTTGTTAGTAACAAGAACACACATGCAATACCACTAGGGGATCCATGTGTGGTCTCTGAAGAGAACACACATTTCAATGACACTGGTGGATCCATATGTGGTATGTGAAAAGAACACACATTTCAATGACTCTGGTTGTTGTTAGTAAAAAGAACACACATGCAATGACACTGGTGGATCCATAGGTGGATTGTGAAAAGAGCACACATGCAATGACACTGGTGGATCCATATGTGGTATGTGAAAAGAACACACATCCAATGAATCCAGTTGTTGTTAGTAACAAGAACACACATGTAATGACACTGCTGGATCCATGTGTGGTCTCTGAAGAGAACACACATTTCAATGACACTGGTGGATCCATATGTGGTATGTGAAAAGAACACACATGAAATGACTCTGGTTGTTGTTAGTAAAAAAAGCACACATGCAATAACACTAGTGGATCCATAGGTGGATTGTGAAAAGAACACACATGCAATGACACTGGTTGTTGTTAGTAAAAAGAACACACATGCAATGACACTGGTGGATCCATGTGTGGTCTCTGAAGAGAAAACACATTTCAGTGACTCTGGTTGTTGTTAGTAAAAAGAACACACATGCAATGACACTGGTGGATACATGTGTGGTCTCTGAAGAGAACACACATGTAATGGCTCTGGTTGTTTTTAGTAAAAAGAACACACATGCAATGACCCTGGTGGATCCATATGTGGTATGTGAAAAGAACACACATTTCAATGATTCTGGTTATTGTTAGTAAAAAGAACACACATGCAATGGCACTGCTGGATCCATAGGTGGATTGTGAAAAGAGCACACATGCAATGACACTGGTGGATCCATATGTGGTATGTGAAAAGAAAACACATGAAACGACTCTGGTTGTTGTTAGTAAAAAAAGCCCACATGCAATGACACTAGTGTATCCATAGGTGGATTGTGAAAAGAACACACATGCAATGGCACTAGTGGATCCATATGTGGTATGTGAAAACAACACACATACAATGACTCTTGTTGTTGCTAGTAAAAAGAACACACATGCAATGACACTGGTGGATCCTTAGGTGGATTGTGAAAAGAGCACACATGCAATGACACTAGTGGATCTATGGTGGATTGTGAAAACAACACAAATGTAATGACACTGGTTCTTGTTAGTAAAAAGAACACGCATGCAATGACACTGGTGGATCCATAGGTGGATTGTGAAAAGAACACACATGCAATGGCACTGGTTGTTGTTAGTAAAAAGAACACGCATGAAATGACACTAGTGGATCCATAGGTGGATTGTGAAAAGAACACACATGCAATGAGACTTGTTGTTGTTAGTAGAAAGAACACACATGCAATGACACTAGTGGATCCATGTGTGGTCTCTGAAGAGAACACACATTTCAATGACTCTGATTGTTGTTAGTAAAAAGAACACACATGCAATGACACTAGTGGATCCATGTGTGGTCTCTGAAGAGAACACACATGCAATGACTCTGGTTGTTGTTAGTAAAAAGAACACACATGTAATGACACTAGTGGATCCATATGTGGTATGTGAAAAGAATACACATTTCAATGACTCTGGTTGTTGTTAGTAAAAAGAATACGCATGCAATGACACTGGTGGATCCATAGGTGGATTGTGAAAAGAGCACACATGCAATGACACTGGTGGATCCATATGTGGTATGTGAAAAGAACACACATCCAATGAATCCAGTTGTTGTTAGTAACAAGAACACACATGTAATGACACTGCTAGATCCATGTGTGGTCTCTGAAGAGAACACACATTTCAATGACACTGGTGGATCCATGTGTGTTCTCTAAAGAGAACACACATTTCAATGACACTGGTGGATCCATATGTGGTATGTGAAAAGAACACACATGCAATGACACTGGTGGATCCATAGGTGGATTGTGAAAAGAGCACACATGCAATGACACTAGTGGATCCATATGTGGTATGTGAAAAGAACACACATGCAATGACTCCAGTTGTTGTTAGTAAAAATAACACACATGCAATGACACTGGTGGATCCATGTGTGGTGTCAGAAGAGAACACACATTTCAATGACTCTGATTGTTGTTAGTAAAAAGAACACACATGCAATGACACTGGTGGATCTATAGGTGGATTGTGAAAAGAACACACATGCAATGACACTGGTGGATCCATATGTGTATGTGAAAAGAACACACATGCAATGACTCTGGTTGTTGTTAGTAACAAGAACACACATGCAATAACACTGGTGGTTCCATGTCTGGTCTCTGAAGAGAACACACATTTCAATAACACTGGTGGATCCATATGTGGTATGTGAAAAGAACACACATCAAATGACTCTGGTTGTTGTTAGTAAAAAAGCACATATGCAATAACACTTGTGGATCCATAGGTGGATTGTGAAAAGAACACACATGCAATGACACTGGTTGTTGTTAGTAAAAAGAAGACACATGCAATGACACTGGTGGATCCATGTGTGGTCTAAGAAGAGAACACACATTTCAATGACTATGGTTGTTAGTAAAAAGAACACACATGCAATGACACTGGTGGATCCATGTGTGGTCTTTGAAGAGAACACACATGCAATGACTTTGGTTGTTGTTAGTAAAAAGATCACACATGCAATGACACTGGTGGATCCATATGTGGTATGTGAAAAGAACACACATGCAATGACTCTGGTTGTTGTTAGTAAAAAGAACACACATGCAATGACACTGGTGGATAAATAGGTGGATTGTGAAAAGAGCACACATGCAATGCCTCTAGTTGTTGTTAGTAACAAGAACACACATGCAATACCACTAGGGGATCCATGTGTGGTCTCTGAAGAGAACACACATTTCAATGACATTGGTGGATCCATACGTGGTATGTGAAAAGAACACACATGAAATGACTCTGGTTGTTGTTAGTAAAAAAGCACAAATGAAATGACACTAGTGGATCCATAGGTGGATTGTGAAAAGAACACACACGCACCGACACGGGTTGTTGCTAGTCAAAGGAACACACATGCAATGACACTAGTGGATCCATGTGTGGTCTCTGAAGAGAACACACATTTCAATGACTCTGGTTGTTGTTAGTAAAAAGAACACACATGCAATGACACTAGTGGATCCATGTGTGGTCTCTGAAGAGAACACACATGCAATAACTCTGGTTGTTTTTAGTAAAAAAGCACAAATGAAATAACACTAGTGGATCCATAGGTGGATTGTGAAAAGAAGACACATGCACCGACACTGGTTGTTGTTAGTAAAAGGAACACACATGCAATGACACTGGTGGATCCATGTGTGGTCTCTGAAGAGAACACACATTTCAATGACTCTGGTTGTTGTTAGTAAAAAGAACACACATGCAATGACACTAGTGGATCCATGTGTGGTCTCTGAAGAGAACACACATGCAATGACTCTGGTTGTTGTTAGTAAAAAGAACACACATGCAATGACACTGGTGGATCCATAGGTGGATTGTGAAAAGATCACACATGCAATGACACTGGTGGATCCATATGTGGTATGTGAAAAGAACACACATCCAATGAATCCAGTTGTTGTTAGTAACAAGAACACACATGTAATGACACTGCTGGATCCATGTGTGGTCTCTGAAGAGAACACACATTTCAATGACACTGGTGGATCCATATGTGGTATGTGAAAAGAACACACATGAAATGACTCTGGTTGTTGTTAGAAAAAAAACACACATGCAATAACACTGGTGGATCCATAGGTGGATTGTGAAAAGAACACACATGCAATGACACTGGTTGTTGTTAGTAAAAAGAACACACATGCAATGCCATTGGTGGATCCATGTGTGGTCTCTAAAGAGAAAACACATTTCAGTGACTCTGGTTGTTAGTAAAAAGAACACACATGCAATGACACTGGTGGATCCATGTGTGGTCTCTGAAGAGAACACACATTTCAGTGACTCTGATTGTTGTTAGTAAAAAGAACACACATGCAATGACACTGGTGGATCCATGTGTGGTCTCTGAAGAAAACACACATGCAATGACTCTGGTTATTGTTAGTAAAAAGAGCACACATGCAATGACACTGGTGGATCCATATGTGGTATGTGAAAAGAACACACATGCAATGACTCTGGTTGTTGTTAGTAAAAAGAACACACATGCAATGACGCTGGTGGATCCATGTGTGGTCTCTGAAGAGAACACACATTTCAATGACACTAGTGGATCCATATGTGGTATGTGAAAAGAACACACATGAACACACATGCAATGACACTTGTGGATCCATGTGTTGTGTCAGAAGAGAACACACATTTCAATGACTCTGAGTGTTGTTAGTAACAAGAACACACATGCAATAACACTGGTGGTTCCATGTGTGGTCTCTGAAGAGAACACACATCTCAATAACACTTGTGGATCCATATGTGGTATGTGAAAAGAACACACATCAAATGACTCTGGTTGTTGTTAGTAAAAAAAGCACACATGCAATAACACTTGTGGATCCATAGGTGGATTGTGAAAAGAACACACACGCAATGACATTGGTTGTTGTTAGTAAAAAGAAGACACATGCAATGACACTGGTTGTTGTTAGTAAAAAGAAGACACATGCAATGACACTGGTGGATCCATGTGTGGTCTCTGAAGAGAACACACATTTCAATGACTCTGGTTGTTAGTAAAAATAACACACATGCAATGACACCCGTGGATCCATATGTGGTATGTGAAAAGAACACACATGCAATGACTCTGGTTGTTGTTAGTAAAAAGAACACACATGCAATGACACTGGTGGATCCATAGGTTGATTGTGAAAAGAGCACACATGCAATGCCTCTGGTTCTTGTTAGTAACAAGAACACACATGCAATACCACTAGGGGATCCATGTGTGGTCTCTGAAGAGAACACACATTTCAATGACACTGGTGGATCCATATGTGGTATGTGAAAAGAACACACATGAAATGACTCTGGTTGTTGTTAGTAAAAAAGCACAAATGAAATGACACTAGTGGATCCATAGGTGGATTGTGAAAAGAACACACATGCACCGACACTGGTTGTTGTTAGTAAAAGGAACACACATGCAATGACACTAGTGGATCCATGTGTGGTCTCTGAAGAGAACACACATGTAATGACTCTGGTTGTTGTTAGTAAAAAGAACACACATGCAATGACACTAGTGGATCTATATGTGGTATGTGAAAAGAATACACATTTCAATGACTCTGGTTGTTGTTAGTAAAAAGAACAGACATGCAATGACACTGGTGGATCCATAGGTGGATTGTGAAAAGAGCACACATGCAATGACACTGGTGGATCCATATGTGGTATGTGAAAAGAACACACATCCAATGAATCTAGTTGTTGTTAGTAACAAGAACACACATGTAATGACACTGCTGGATCCATGTGTGGTCTCTGAAGAGAACACACATTTCAATGACACTGGTGGATCCATATATGGTATGTGAAAATAACACACATGAAATGACTCTGGTTGTTGTTAGTAAAAAAAGCACACATGCAGTAACACTGGTGGATCCATAGGTGGATTGTGAAAAGAACACACATGCAATGACACTGGTTGTTGTTAGTAAAAAGAACACACATGCAATGTCACTGGTGGATCCATGTGTGGTATCTGAAGAGAAAACACATTTCAGTGACTCTGGTTGTTGTTAGTAAAAAGAACACACATGCAATGACCCTGGTGGATCCATATGTGGTATGTGAAAAGAACACACATTTCAATGACTCTGGTTATTGTTAGTAAAAATAACACACATGCAATGGCACTAGTGGATCCATAGGTGGATTGTGAAAAGAGCACACATGCAATGACACTGGTGGATCCATATGTGGTATGTGAAAAGAAAACACATGAAATGACTCTGGTTGTTGTTAGTAAAAAAATCCCACATGCAATGACACTAGTGGATCCATAGGTGGATTGTGAAAAGAACACACATGCAATGGCACTAGTGGATCCATATGTGGTATGTGAAAAGAACACACATACAATGACTCTTGTTGTTGTTAGTAAAAAGAACACACATGCAATGACACTGGTGGATCCTTAGGTGGATTGTGAAAAGAGCACACATGCAATGACACTGGTGGATCTATGGTGCATTGTGAAAAGAACACAAATGTAATGATACTGGTTCTTGTTAGTAAAAAGAACACGCATGTAATGACACTGGTGGATCCATAGGTGGATTGTGAAAAGAACACAAATGCAATGACACTGGTTATTGTTAGTAAAAAGAACACGCATGAAATGACACTGGTGGATCCATGTGTGGTCTCTGAAGAGAACACACATTTCAATGACACTGGTGGATCCATATGTGGTATGTGAAATGAACACACATGCAATGACACTGGTGGATCCATAGGTGGATTGTGAAAAGAGCACACATGCAATGACACTAGTGGATCCATATGTGGTATGTGAAAAGAACACACATGAACACACATGCAATGACACTTGTGGATCCATGTGTGGTGTCAGAAGAGAACACACATTTCAATGACTCTGAGTGTTGTTAGTAACAAGAACACACATGCAATGACTCTGGTTGTTGTTAGTAAAAAGAACACACATGCAATGACACTGGTGGATCCATGTGTGGTCTCTGAAGAGAACACACATTTCAATGACACTGGTGGATCCATATGTGGTAGGTGAAAAGAACACACATGCAATGACACTAGTGGATCCATAGGTGGATTGTGAAAAGAGCACACATGCAATGACACTAGTGGATCCATATGTGGTATGTGAAAAGAACACACATGCAATGACTCCAGTTGTTGTTAGTAAAAAGAACACACATGCAATGACACTGGTGGATCCATGTGTGGTGTCAGAAGAGAACACACATTTCAATGACTCTGATTGTTGTTAGTAACAAGAACACACATGCAATAACACTGGTGGTTCCATGTGTGGTCTCTGAAGAGGACACACATTTCAATAACACTGGTGGATCCATATGTGGTATGTGAAAAAAACACACATCAAATGACTCTGGTTGTTGTTAGTAAAAAAGCACATATGCAATAACACTGGTGGATCCATAGGTGGATTGTGAAAAGAACACACACGCAATGACACTGGTTGTTGTTAGTAAAAAGAAGACACATGCAATGACACTGGTGGATCCATGTGTGGTCTAAGAAGAGAACACACATTTCAATGACTCAGGTTGTTAGTAAAAAGAACACACATGCAATGACACTGGTAGATCCATATGTGGTATGTGAAAAGAACACACATGCAATGACTCTGGTTGTTGTTAGTAAACAGAACACACATGCAATGACACTGGTGGATCCATAGGTGGATTGTGAAAAGAGCACAGATGCAATGCCTCTGGTTGTTGTTAGTAACAAGAACACACATGCAATACCACTAGGGGATCCCTGTGTGGTCTTTGTAGAGAACACACATTTCAATGACACTGGTGGATCCATATGTGGTATGTGAAAAGAACACACATGAAATGACTCTGGTTGTTATTAGTAAAAAAATCACAAATGCAATGAAACTTGTGGATCCATAGGTGGATTGTGAAAAGAACACACATGCAATGACATTGGTTGTTGTTAGTAAAAAGAACACACATGCAATGACACTTGTGGATCCATGTGTGGTCTCTGAAGAGAACACACATTTCAATGACTCTGGTTGTTGTTAGTAAAAAGAACACACATGCAATGACACTAGTGGATCCATGTGTGGTCTCTTAAGAGAACACACATGCAATGACTCTGGTTTTTGTTAGTAAAAAGAACACACATGCAATGACACTGGTGGATCCTTAGGTGGATTGTGAAAAGAGCACACATGCAATGACACTGGTGGATCTATGGTGCATTGTGAAAAGAACACAAATGTAATGATACTGGTTCTTGTTAGTAAAAAGAACACGCATGTAATGACACTGGTGGATCCATAGGTGGATTGTGAAAAGAACACAAATGCAATGACACTGGTTATTGTTAGTAAAAAGAACACGCATGAAATGACACTGGTGGATCCATGTGTGGTCTCTGAAGAGAACACACATTTCAATGACACTGGTGGATCCATATGTGGTATGTGAAATGAACACACATGCAATGACACTGGTGGATCCATAGGTGGATTGTGAAAAGAGCACACATGCAATGACACTAGTGGATCCATATGTGGTATGTGAAAAGAACACACATGAACACACATGCAATGACACTTGTGGATCCATGTGTGGTGTCAGAAGAGAACACACATTTCAATGACTCTGAGTGTTGTTAGTAACAAGAACACACATGCAATGACTCTGGTTGTTGTTAGTAAAAAGAACACACATGCAATGACACTGGTGGATCCATGTGTGGTCTCTGAAGAGAACACACATTTCAATGACACTGGTGGATCCATATGTGGTAGGTGAAAAGAACACACATGCAATGACACTAGTGGATCCATAGGTGGATTGTGAAAAGAGCACACATGCAATGACACTAGTGGATCCATATGTGGTATGTGAAAAGAACACACATGCAATGACTCCAGTTGTTGTTAGTAAAAAGAACACACATGCAATGACACTGGTGGATCCATGTGTGGTGTCAGAAGAGAACACACATTTCAATGACTCTGATTGTTGTTAGTAACAAGAACACACATGCAATAACACTGGTGGTTCCATGTGTGGTCTCTGAAGAGGACACACATTTCAATAACACTGGTGGATCCATATGTGGTATGTGAAAAAAACACACATCAAATGACTCTGGTTGTTGTTAGTAAAAAAGCACATATGCAATAACACTGGTGGATCCATAGGTGGATTGTGAAAAGAACACACATGCAATGACACTGGTTGTTGTTAGTAAAAAGAAGACACATGCAATGACACTGGTGGATCCATGTGTGGTCTAAGAAGAGAACACACATTTCAATGACTCAGGTTGTTAGTAAAAAGAACACACATGCAATGACACTGGTAGATCCATATGTGGTATGTGAAAAGAACACACATGCAATGACTCTGGTTGTTGTTAGTAACAAGAACACAAATGCAATGACCGGTGGATCCATAGGTGGATTGTGAAAAGAGCACAGATGCAATGCCTCTGGTTGTTGTTAGTAACAAGAACACACATGCAATACCACTAGGGGATCCCTGTGTGGTCTTTGTAGGGAACACACATTTCAATGACACTGGTGGATCCATATGTGGTATGTGAAAATAACACACATGAAATGACTCTGGTTGTTATTAGTAAAAAAATCACAAATGCAATGAAACTTGTGGATCCATAGGTGGATTGTGAAAAGAACACACATGCAATGACATTGGTTGTTGTTAGTAAAAAGAACACACATGCAATGACACTTGTGGATCCATGTGTGGTCTCTGAAGAGAACACACATTTCAATGACTCTGGTTGTTGTTAGTAAAAAGAACACACATGCAATGACACTAGTGGATCCATGTGTGGTCTCTTAAGAGAACACACATGCAATGACTCTGGTTTTTGTTAGTAAAAAGAACACACATGCAATGACACTGGTGGATCCATTGGTGGATTGTGAAAAGAGCACACATGCAATGACACTGGTGGATCCATACGTGGTATGTGAAAAGAACACACATCCAATGAATCCAGTTTTTGTTAGTAACAAGAACACACATGTAATGACACTGCTGGATCCATGTGTGGTCTCTGAAGAGAACACACATTTCAATGACACTGGTGGATCCACATGTAGTATGTGAAAAGAACACACATGAAATGACTCTAGTTGTTGTTAGTAAAAAAGCACACATGCAATAACACTGGTGGATCCGTGGGTGGATTGTGAAAATAACACACATGCAATGACACTGGTTGTTGTTAGTAAAAAGAACACACATACAATGACACTGGTGGATCCATGTGTGGTCTCTGAAGAGAACACACATTTCAGTGACTCTGGTTGTTGTTAGTAAAAAGAACACACATGCAATGACACTAGTGGATCCATGTGTGGTCTTTGAAGAGAACACACATTTCAATGACTCTGGTTGTTACTAAAAAGAAAACACATGCAATGACACTAGTGGATCCATGTGTGGTCTCTGAAGAGAACACACATGCAATGACTCTGGTTGTTGTTAGTAAAAAGAACACACATGCAATGACACTAGTGGATCCATATGTGGTATGTGAAAAGAATACACATTTCAATGACTCTGGTTGTTGTTAGTAAAAAGAACACACATGCAATGACACTGGTGGATCCATAGGTGGATTGTGAAAAGAGCACACATGCAATGACACTGGTGGATCCATACGTGGTATGTGAAAAGAACACACATCCAATGAATCCAGTTGTTGTTAGTAACAAGAACACACATGTAATGACACTGCTGGATCCATGTGTGGTCTCTGAAGAGAACACACATTTCAATGACACTGGTGGATCCATATGTGGTATGTGAAAAGAACACACATGAAATGACTCTGGTTGTTGTTAGTAAAAAAAGCACACATGCAATAACACTGGTGGATCCATAGGTGGATTGTGAAAAGAACACACATGCAATGACACTGGTTATTGTTAGTAAAAAGAACACACATGCAATGACACTGGTGGATCCTTGTGTGGTCTCTGAAGAGAACACACATTTCAGTGACTCTGGTTGTTGTTAGTAAAAAGAATACACATGCAATGACACTAGTGGATCCATGTGTGGTCTCTGAAGAGAACACACATGTAATGGCTCTGGTTGTTGTTAGTAAAAAGAACACACATGCAATGACCCTGGTGGATCCATATGTGGTATGTGAAAAGAACACACATTTCAATGATTCTGGTTATTGTTGGTAAAAACAACACACATGCAATGGCACTGGTGGATCCATAGGTGGATTGTGAAAAGAGCACACATTCAATGACACTGGTGGATCCATATGTGGTATGTGAAAAGAAAACACATGAAATGACTCTGGTTGTTGTTAGTAAAAAAAGCCCACATGCAATGACACTAGTGGATCCATAGGTGGATTGTGAAAAGAACACACATGCAATGACACTAGTGGATCCATATGTGGTATGTGAAAAGAACACACATACAATGACTCTTGTTGTTGTTAGTAAAAAGAGCACACATGCAATGACACTGGTGGATCCTTAGGTGGATTGTGAAAAGATCACACATGCAATGACACTAGTGGATCTATGGTGGATTGTGAAAAGAACACAAATGTAATGACACTGGTTCTTGTTAGTAAAAAGAACACGCATGCAATGACACTGGTGGATCCATAGGTGGATTGTGAAAAGAACACACATGCAATGACACTGGTTGTTGTTACTAAAAAGAACACGCATGAAATGACACTGGTGGATCCATAGGTGGATTGTGAAAAGAACACACATGCAATGACACTGGTTGTTGTTAGTAGAAAGAACACACATGCAATAACACTGGTTGTTGTTAGTAGAAAGAACACACATGCAATGACACTGGTGGATCCATGTGTGGTCTCTGAACAGAACACACATTTCAATGACTCTGATTGTTTTTAGTAAAAAGAACACACATGCAATGACACTGGTGGATCCATATGTGGTCTCTGAAGAGAACACACATGCAATGACTCTGGTTATTGTTAGTAAAAAGAGCACACATGCAATGACACTGGTGGATCCACATGTGGTATGTGAAAATAAGACACATGCAATGACTCTGGTTGTTGTTAGTAAAAAGAACACACATGCAATGACACTGGTGGATCCATATGTGGTATGTGAAAAGAACACACATGAAATGACACTGGTGGATCCATAGGTGGATTGTGAAAAGAGCACACATGCAATGACACTAGTGGATCCATATGCTGTATGTAAAAATAACACACATGCAATGACACTGGTGGATCCATGTGTGGTGTCAGAAGAGAACACACATATCAATGACTCTGGTTGTTGTTAGTCAAAATAAGACACATGCAATGACACTAGTGGATCCATAGGTGGATTGTGAAAAGAACACACATGCAATAAAACTGGTGGTTCCATGTGTGGTCTCTGAAGAGAACACACATTTCAATAGCACTAGTGGATCCATAGGTGGTATGTGAAAAGAACACACATCAAATGACTCTGGTTGTTGTTAGTAAAAAAGCACATATGCAATAACACTTGTGGATCCATAGGTGGATTGTGAAAAGAACACACATGCAATGACACTGGTTGTTGTTAGTAAAAAGAAGACACATGCAATGACAATGGTGGGTCCATGTGTGGTCTAAGAAGAGAACACACATTTCAATGACTGGTTGTTAGTAAAAAGAACACACATGCAATGACAATGGTGGATCCATGTGTGGTCTCTGAAGAGAACACACATTTGAGTGACTCTGGTTGTCGTTAGTAAAAAGAACACACATGCAATGACACTGGTGGATCCATGTGTGGTCTCTGAAGAGAACACACGTTCAATGACTCTGGTTATTGTTAGTAAAAAGAGCACACATGCAATGACACTGGTGGATGCATATGTGGTATGTGAAAAGAACACACATGCAATGACTCTAGTTGTTGTTAGTAAAAAGAACAGACATGCAATGACACTGGTGGATCCATGTGTGGTCTCTGAAGAGAACACACCTTTCAATGACACTGGTGGATCCATATGTGGTATGTGAAAAGAACACACATGCAATGACACTGGTGGATCCATAGGTGGATTGTGAAAAGAGCACACATGCAATGACACTAGTGGATCCATATGTGGTATGTGAAAAGAACACATATGCAATGACTCGATTTGTTGTTAGTAAAAAGAACACACATGCAATGACACTGGTGGATCCATGTGTGGTGTCATAAGAGAACACAAATTTCAATGACTCTGATTGTTGTTAGTAAAAAGAACACACATGCAATGACACTGGTGGATCCATAGGTGGATTGTGAAAAGAACACACATGCAATGACACTGGTGGATCCATATGTGGTATGTGAAAAGAACACACATGCAATGACTCTGGTTGATGTTAGTAACAAGAACACACATGCAATAACACTGGTGGTTCCATGTGTGGTCTCTGAAGAGAACACACATTTCAATAACACTGATGGATCCATATGTGGTATGTGAAAAGAACACACATCAAATGACTCTTGTTGTTGTTAGTAAAAAAAGCACATATGCAATAGCACTGGTGGATCCATAGGTGGATTGTGAAAAGAACACACACGCAATGACATTGGTTGTTGTTAGTAAAAAGAAGACACATGCAATGACACTGGTGGATCCATGTGTGGTCTAAGAAGAGAACACACATTACAATGACTCAGGTTGTTAGTGAAAAGAACACACATGCAATGACACTGGTGGATCCATGTGTGGTCTTTGAAGAGAACACACATGCAATGACTTTGGTTGTTGTTAGTAAAAAGAGCACACATGCAATGACATTGGTAGATCCATATGTGGTATGTGAAAAGAACACACATGCAATGACTCTGGTTGTTGTTAGTAAACAGAACACACATGCAATGACACTGGTGGATCCATAGGTGGATTGTGAAAAGAGCACAGATGCAATGCCTCTGGTTGTTGTTAGTAACAAGAACACACATGCAATACCACTAGGGGATCCCTATGTGGTCTCTGTAGAGAACACACATTTCAATGACACTTGTGGATCCATATGTGGTATGTGAAAAGAACACACATAAAATGACTCTGGTTGTTATTAGTAAAAAAGTACAAATGCAATGCAACTGGTGGATCCATAGGTGGATTGTGAAAAGGACACACATGCAATGACACTGGTTGTTGTTAGTAAAAAGAACACACATGCAATGACACTTGTGGATCCATGTGTGGTCTCTGAAGAGAACACACATTTCAATGACTCTAGTTGTTGTTAGTAAAAAGAACACACATGCAATGACACTAGTGGATCCATGTGTGGTCTCTGAAGAGAACAGACATGCAATGACTCTGGTTGTTGTTAGTAAAAAGAACACACATGCAATGATACTGGTGGATCCATATGTGGTATGTGAAAAGAATACACATTTCAATGACTCTGGTTATTGTTAGTAAAAAGAACACACATGCAATGACACTGGTGGATCCATAGGTGGATTGTGAAAAGAGCACACATGCAATGACATTGGTGGATCCATACGTGGTATGTGAAAAGAACGGACATCCAATGAATCCAGTTGTTGTTAGTAACAAGAACACACATGTAATGACACTGCTGGATCCATGTGTGGTCTCTGAAGAAACACACATTTCAATGACACTGGTGGATCCATATGTGGTATGTGAAAAGAACACACATGAAATGACTCTGGTTGTGGTTAGTAAAAAAAGCACACATGCAATAACACTGGTGGATCCATAGGTGGATTGTGAAAAGAACACACATGCAATGGCACTGGTTGTTGTTAGTAAAAAGAACACACATGCAATGACACTGGTGGATCCTTGTGTGATCTCTGAAGAGAACACACATTTCAGTGACTCTGGTTGTTGTTAGTAAAAAAACACACATGCAATGACACTAGTGGATCCATGTGTGGTCTCTGAAGAGAACACACATGTAATGGCTCTGGTTGTTGTTAGTAAAAAGAACACACATGCAATGACCCTGGTGGATCCATATGTGGTATGTGAAAAGAACACACATTTCAATGACTGGTTATTGTTAGTAAAAAGAACACACATGCAATGGCACTGATGGATCCATAGGTGGATTGTGAAAAAAGCACACATGCAATGACACTGGTGGATCCATATGTGGTATGTGAAAAGAAAACACATGAAATGACTATGGTAGTTGTTAGTAAAAAAAGCCCACATGCAATGACACTAGTGGATCCATAGGTGGATTGTGAAAAGAACACACATGCAATGGCACTAGTGGATCCATATGTGGTATGTGAAAAGAACACACATACAATGACTCTTGTTGTTGTTAGTAAAAAGAACACACATGCAATGACACTGGTGGATCCTTAGGTGGATTGTGAAAAGAGCACACATGCAAGCTACGAAACTGAACCACAACGTTGATACAAGTGCTATCAAGTGCAAAGTGTAGATTTGATCTATACTATGATGGGAGAGACAGACACCCGCAAAGCCACTTGTGCAAAGCAAGTTGCACGTCAAGCGTGGAGCAAGTCTCATGTGCGATGACATGTAATGTTAGCCCGAGCCACTTCATCCCACCATACCGCAAGATGCAAAGTACACACAGCAAAAGACGGCACGAGCACCAACGCCCACAACACCATTGTGTTCTACTCGTGCAACAAATCTACGCATAGACAAGGCTCTGATACCACTGATGGGTTCGTAGCATGGAAAACAAAAAATTTCTACCGCAAGAACGAACAAAACCCAGATCTAATCTAGATAAAAGCCAAGATCTAATCTACTAGACATGAGCAACGAGATAGATCGGTACTCACCCTCGTAGAACCGAAAGCGTAAACGAGATTAGATCTCGTGGATGATGTAGTCGATCACTTGCCGATCTCAAGATCGAGTAGATTATCCTTCCGGCGCCGCGTTCCGGCAGCGGTTCCGCAGACGGTCACACGTGCGGAGTCGAAGCAGACCTTCCTCTCCCCGTTCTAGCGAGCAGCGGAGGTAGTAGATCTTCTCCACGCAATCCCAGCAGCACGACGGCGTGGTGGTGGTGGTGGAGTAGAGAATTCTGCAGGGCTTCGCCTAAGCTGGAGCAGATGGAAGGAGGAAGAGAGAGGCGCTAGGGTTTGGAGTGGGAGGGGCAAGGAGGGGTGGCGCCTCCACCCCTCTATATATAGAGGGAGGGGTGTGGCCTAGGGTTCCCACCCCTAGGCCCACCCCTTAGGGCCGGCGCACTAGGGAGCTTGTGGGGAGAGTCCTTCCCCCCCAAGTTTCCCCTTTAAACTCCCCTTATCTTATCTTATCTCGGTTTTCAAATAAACTCCAAGATATCTTCTAGAACCTTCCGGAACATTCCGAAACCTTCTAGAATCCCCATACAAACACTCTGGAACATTTCCTAACTTAGAAAATGATCCCCATTATATGAATCTTATTCTCCGGATAGTTCCAGATCTCCTCGTGATGTCCCGGATCCAATCCGAGACTCCGAACAACATTCGGTCTCCAACGCACATTCAATATCTACTTAGAAACAACTTCGAACCTTAAGTGTGTCACCCTACGGTTCGTGAATATGTAGACATGATGAAGACACCTCTCCGATCAATAACCATGAGCGGGATCTGGAGATCCATAACGGCTCCCACATACTCAACGATGACTTCATGATCGATAGAACCATTAACATACGAAACCAATTCCCTTTGTCACGCGATACTCTACTTATCCGAGGTTTGATCATCGGTATCTCCATACCTAGTTCTACCTTGTTACTGATAAGCACTCTTTACTCGTTCCGTGTCATGCCATCCCTTGTGACCTAGTCACATGCTTGCAAGCTAACTAGATGACATTCCACCGAGAGGGCCCAGAGCATATCTATCCATCATATGGATGGACAAATCCCAATCTTGGTCCATGTGCTTCAACACATACTTTCAGAATACCCAATGACACCTTTATAACCACCCAGTTACGAAGTGGTGTTTGATGTCATCAAAGTACCCATTCTGTGATGGTGATTAACACAACCTCATGGTCGAAGGATTAGGTTACTATGTATTTGAAAGCTTGTAGCAATATGAACTTAATGAATTGATCTTATGCTATGCTTACTATGGGTGTGTGTGTCCATTACATCATTCTCCTAATGACATAACCTTGTTACTAATGACATCCAATGTCCATGATCAGGAAACTATGATCATCAATTAATCAACAAGCTAGTTTAACAAGAGGCTTACTAGGGACTCTTTTATGTTTACAAAACACACATGTATTAGTGTTTCCTTATAATACAATTATAGCATGGGATGCAAACATTCATCATAAACACAAAGATATAATAATAACCACTTTTATTATTGCCTCTTGGGCATATCTCCAACAGTCTCCCACTTGCACTAGAGTCAATAATCTAGATTACATGTTAATATACCTAACACCCATGGCGTTCTGGTGTTGGTCATGCTTTGCTCTAGGGAGAGGTTTAGTCAACGAATCTGCCACATTCAGATCAGTGTGTACTTTGCAAATCTTTATGTCACCATCTCGGACATACTCGCGAATAGCATGGAAACGTAGCTTGATGTGCTTCAGCTTGCTATGTGACCTTGGCTCATGTGCATTAGCTATGGCACCTGTGTTGTCACAGTAGATGGCCATCGGGTCCAACGCACTAGGAACCACGCCAAGTTCAGTAATGAACTCCTTCATCCATATGGCTTCTTGTGCAGCCTCCGAAGCAGCTATGTATTCTGACTCAGTTGAAGATTTCGCCACAACACTTTGCTTGGCACTCCTCCAGCTCACTGCAGCACCATTCAAAATAAATACGTATCCAGACTGTGACTTCGAGTCATCTAGATCGGTGTTCCAACTAGCATTAGTGTAACTGTTTACAACAAGTTGTTCATCACCTCCATAAGAAAGAACCATATCCTTAGTCCTATTCAGGTACTTAAGGATATTCTTGACCGTTGTCCAGTGCTCCATTCCAGGGTCACTTTGATATCTGCTAGTCAAACTAACAGCATGTGCTATATTCGGTCTTGTACACAACATGGCATACATGATAGAACCTATGGCCGAGGCATAGGGAACATTATTCATCTTCTCTCTATCTTCTGCCGTAGCTGGACTTTGAGTCTTACTCAAGCTCTTACCTGACAACATGGGCACGAACCCTTTCCTGCTCTCTTCCATTCTAATCTTCTTTAGAACTTTGTCCAAGTATGTAATTTGTGAAAGCGCTAGTAGGCGTCTTGATCTATCTCTATAAATCTTGATGCCTAGAATATATGTCGCTTCGCCAAGATCCTTCATTGAAAAACTATTATTCAAATAGGCTTTGACGCTATTAAGAAGTTCTATATCATTCCCAATCAACAATATGTCATCTACATATAGTACTAGGAACGCTACAGAGCTCCCACTCACTTTCTTGTAAATACAAGCTTCTCCATAAGTTTGTATAAAACCAAAGTTTTTGATTACTTTATCAAAACATTGATTCTAACTCCGGGATGCTTGCTTCAGTCCATAAATGGAGCGCTAAAGTTTGCATACCTTGTCAGCTTCACTAGGATCGACAAAACCCTTGGCTTGTACCATGTACAACTCTTCCTCAATGTCACCATTAAGGAACGCCGTTTTGACATCCATCTGCCATATCTCATAATCGAAATATGCAGCAATTGCTAACAAAATCCTCACAGACTTTAGCTTCGCTACTGGTGAGAAAGTCTCATCATAGTCAACACCTTGAATTTGTCGGAACCCTTTCGTGACAAGTCGAGCTTTATAGACAGTAACATTACCATCAGCATCTGTTTTTCTTTTGAAAATCCATTTGTTCTCGACAGCCTTACGGCCATCCGGTAAGTCCACCAAAGTCCATACTTGGTTTTCGTACATGGATCCCATTTCGGATTTCATGGCTTCTAGCCATTTGTCGGAATCTGGGCTCACCATAGCTTCTTCATACGTCGCAGGGTCATCAGTGTTGTCTACCAACATGACGTTCAAGGCAGAGTCATACCACTCAGGAGTGGTACGAACCCTTGTTGACCTGCGAGGTTCAGCGGTAACTTCGTTCGAAGTTTCATGATCACCATCATTAGCTTCCTCTCCAGTTGGTGCAGGCGGCACAAAAACATCTTCCGGTGTTGTGCTACTCTCAACCCCGAGAGAAGGTTCAATAACCTCGTCGAGTTCTACTTTCCTTCCAGTCACTTCTTTCGAGAGAAACTCCTTCTCAAGAAAGGATCCATTCTTGGCAACAAAAACTTTGCCTTCGGATCTATGATAGAAGGTATACCCAATTGTTTCTTTAGGGTATCCTATGAAGACGCATTTCTCCGCTTTGGGTTCTAGCTTATCAGGTTGTAACTTCTTTACATACGCTTCGCAACCCCAAACTTTAAGGAACGACAACTTAGGTTTCTTTCCAAACCACAATTCGTACGGTGTCATTTCAACGGGTTTAGATGGTGCCCTATTTAAAGTGAATGCGGTTGTCTCTAATGCATAGCCCCAAAAAGATAGCGGTAAATCTGTAAGAGACATCATACACTGAACCATATCTAAGAGAGTTCGATT
The DNA here is from genome assembly GCA_023614405.1 of Avena insularis. Classification (NCBI taxonomy): domain Eukaryota; kingdom Viridiplantae; phylum Streptophyta; class Magnoliopsida; order Poales; family Poaceae; genus Avena; species Avena insularis. The sequence goes on along the minus strand of JAJUPC010000301.1, from coordinate 377,954 downwards.
ACGACATTCGGACACACTATTACGCTGTGCTGTTCCCGGCGGTGTCAACTGCGAAAGTATTCCACATTTCTTTAAATGCATGCCAAACTCATAACTAAGATATTCACCTCCGCGGTCAGAACGCAGAAACTTAATCTTCTTGTTACGCTGATTTTCCACTTCACTTTGAAATTCCTTAAACTTCTCGAAAGTTTCGGACTTATGTTTCATAAAGTAGACATACCCATATCTACTTAAGTCATCCGTGAAAGTGAGAACATAACGATATCCACCACGCGATGCTACACTCATTGGACCGCACACATCGGTATGTATTATTTCCAATAAGTCTGTAGCTCGCTCCATTATTCCAGAGAATGGAGTCTTAGTCAATTTTCCCATTAGACATGCTTCGCATCTTTGAAGCGATTCAAAATCAAGTGATTCAAGAAGTCCATCAGAATGGAGTTTCTTCATACGCTTCACTCCAATGTGACCAGGACGACAGTGCCACATGTATGTAGAATTATCATTCAATTTTGTTCGTTTAGCATCTATGTTGTGAACATGTGTATCACTACTATCGAGATTCAGTAAGAATAAACCATTCATCTCAGGTGCATTACCATAAAAGATATTACTCATATAAATCGAACAACCTTTATTCTCGGACTTAAAAGAGTAACCGTCTCGCAATAAACAAGATCCAGATATAATGTTCATGCTTAACACAGGCACCAAATAACAATTATTTAAATTTAAAACTAATTCCGAAGGTAGATGTAGAGGGAGCGTGCCGACGGCGATCACATCAACCTTGGAGCCATTTCCAACGCCAAGATCGTCACCTCGTCTCGCCGGTCTTCATTTATTCCACAGCTCTGCTTCGAGTTACAAATATGAGCAACCGAACCAAAGATCAAATACCCGTGCACTACTACGACATTAGTAAGATACACATCAATAACATGTATATCGAATATACCTTTCTTCTTGATGTTGCTGCTTCAGATCTCGCCAGTACTTGGGGCGATTACGCCCAAAGGACCAGCACCCTTGCGAGAAGCATTCAGCCAGGCTTAGGACTAGCCTTGGGCTTCTTAGCAGTGCAGCTTTCTTGCCGTCCTTCTTGAAGTTGCCCTTGTTCTTAGGCTTGCCCTGTTTCTTGAAATTGGTGGTCTTATTGACCATCAACACTTGGTGCTCCTTCTTGATCTCCACTTCAGCAGTTTTCAGCATGGACGATAGTTCAGGCAACGTCTTGTTCATGCAGTGCATATTGTAGTTCATCACAAAGTTCTTATAACTCGGTGGCAGTGATTGGAGGACACGGTGAATCCCTAACTCATTAGGAATCGTTACCCCCAACTCTTGGAGCTTCTTTGTGTGCCCAGACATGGTGAGCACGTGCTCGCTAACGGAGCTTCCCTCTTCCATCTTGCAGGTAAAGAACTTTTCGGAGGCCTCATAGCTCTCCACGGCCGCATGAGTCTCAAAAATGATCTTGAGCTCCTTAATGATCTCGAATGGGTCGTGGTGATCAAAACGCTTCTGAAGCTCCGTTTCTAAACCGTACAGGATGGCACACTGAACTGTGGAGTACTGATTTTTTCGAGTGGCGTAAACATTTTTCACGTCATCAGTGGCATCTTCTGCAGGTGGATCACCTAGCGGTGCATCGAGCACATAGGTCATCTGACCAGCCCTGAGGACAATCTTCAGACCATGGAGCCAGTCCGTGAAGTTGCTTCCATTGTTCTTAAGTTTTTCTTTCTCTAGGAATGCATTGAAATTTATGGAGAGGTTCGCCATAATCTACAACAAATTTGCAAGTGGTTTAGACTAAGTTTATGATAAATTGAGTTCAACTTTAATTCTTAGATTAACTAGGTGAACTCCCACTCAAAACAACATCCCTCACATTGTCTTAGTGATCACACGAACCAAGTCCACTACACCAAGTCCGATCTTCACGAGAGAAGATGTAGTTTCATCGGCGAACAGTCTTCATGTTCATCATATCATTCATATGACTCGTGCTCTACCTTTTGGTATTCCGTGTTCCGAGACCATGTCTGTACATGCTAGGATCGTCAAGATTAATCTTAGTTTCCGCATGTACAAATCTGGCTTGCACCCGTTGTATGCACACGTAGAATCTATCACACCCGATCATCACGAGATGCTTTGAAACGACGAGTCTTAGCAACGGTGCCAACTAAGGACGAACACTTTTATTACTTGATATTTAGTGAGAGGGATCATCTTATAATGCTACCGTCGTGATCTAAGCAATACAAGATGCATAAAGGATTAACATCACAGGCAATTCATAATTAATGTGACATGATATGGCCCTTTCTTCTTGTGACTTTGATCTCCATCTCCAAAGCGCGGACATGATCTCCATCATCACCAGCATTGCGTCAAGGTTAGTGGCGCCGCTTCATGGTTGTCCATCATCACAAGCAACTATTACAACTACTTGGAATAAAGCTATTACAAGATGAATAGATACGCAGGTCTTAACAGAATTAAAGACAACCATTAGGCTCCTGCCGGTTGCCATATTACAACAAGGATCATTGCATACATCAAATATAATCACAATCACATGATGGCCATATCACATCACAAAACCCCTGCAAAAACAAGTTAGACACCTCTAATTTTCTTTGCAAGTTTTACGTGGTTTGGGGCTTTCGAATAAGAATGGATCTTACCTATGAAACTGAACCACAACGTTGATACAAGTGCTATCAAGTGCAAAGTGTAGATTTGATCTATACTATGATGGGAGAGACAGACACCCGCAAAGCCACTTGTGCAAAGCAAGTTGCACGTCAAGCGTGGAGCAAGTATCATGTGCGATGACATGTAATGTTAGCCCGAGCCGCTTCATCCCACCACACTGCAAGATGCAAAGTACACACAGCAAAAGACGGCACGAGCACCAACGCCCACAACACCATTGTGTTCTACTCGTGCAATGATCTACGACAGACAAGGCTCTGATACCACTGATGGGTTCGTAGCATGGAAAACAAAAAAATTCTACCGCAAGAACGAACAAAACCCAGATCTAATCTAGATAAAAGCCAAGATCTAATCTACTAGACATGAGCAACGAGATAGATAGGTACTAACCCTCGTAGAACCGAAAGCGTTAACGAGATTAGATCTCGTGGATGATGTAGTCGATCACTTGCCGGTCTCAAGATCGAGTAGATGATCCTTTCGGCACCGCGTTCCGGCAGCGCTTCCGCAGACGGTCACACGTGCGGAGTCGGCGCACCTTCCTCTCCTGTTCCAAATGAGCGTGGAGGTAGTAGATCTTCTCCACGCAATCCCAGCAGCACGATGGCGTGGTGGTGGTGGTGGAGTAGAGAATTCTGCAGGGCTTCACCTAAGCCGGAGCAGATGGAAGGAGGAAGAGAGAGGCGGCTAGGGTTTGGAGTGGGAGGGGTGGCGCCTCCACCCCTCTATATATAGAGGGAGGGGTGTGGCCTAGGGTTCCCACCCCTAGGCCCACCCCTTAGGGCCGGCGCACTAGGGAGCTTGTGGGGAGAGTCCTTCCCCCCCAAGTTTCCCCTTTCAACTCCCCTTATCTTATCTTATCTTATCTTATCTCGGTTTTCAAATAAACTCCAAGATATCGTCTAGAACCTTCCGGAACATTCCGAAACCTTCTAGAATCCCCATACAAACACTCTGGAACATTTCCTAACTTAGAAAATGATCCCCATTATATGAATCTTATTCTCCGGATAGTTCCAGATCTCCTCGTGATGTCCCGGATCCAATCCGAGACTCCGAACAACATTCGGTCTCCAACGCACATTCAATATCTACTTAAAAACAACTTCGAACCTTAAGTGTGTCACCCTACGGTTCGTGAATATGTAGACATGATGAAGACACCTCTCCGATCAATAACCATCAGCGGGATCTGGAGATCCATAACGGCTCCCACATACTCAACGATGACTTCATGATCGATAGAACCATTAACATACAAAACCAATTCCCTTTGTCACGCGATACTCTACTTATCCGAGGTTTGATCATCGGTATCTCCATACCTAGTTCTACCTTGTTACTGATAAGCGCTCTTTACTCGTTCCGTGTCATGCCATCCCTTGTGACCTAGTCACATGCTTGCAAGCTAACTAGATGACATTCCACCGAGAGGGCCCAAAGCATATCTATCCGTCATATGGATGGACAAATCCCAATCTTGGTCCATGTGCTTCAACACATACTTTCAGAATACCCAATGACACCTTTATAACCACCCAGTTACGAAGTGGTGTTTGATGTCATCAAAGTACCCATTCTGTGATGGTGATTAACACAACCTCATGGTCGAAGGATTAGGTTACTATGTATTTGAAAGCTTGTAGCAATATGAACTTAATGAATTGATCTTATGTTATGCTTACTATGGGTGTGTGAGTCCATTACATCATTCTCCTAATGACATAACCTTGTTACTAATGACATCCAATGTCCATGATCAGGAAACTATGATCATCAATTAATCAACAAGCTAGTTTAACAAGAGGCTTACTAGGGACTCTTTTATGTTTACAAAACACACATGTATTAGTGTTTCCTTATAATACAATTATAGCATGGGATGTAAACATTCATCATAAACACAAAGATATAATAATAACCACTTTTATTATTGCCTCTTGGGCATATCTCCAACAGAACACACATGCAATGACACTGGTTGTTGTTAGTAAAAAGAACACGCATGCAATGACACTGGTGGATCCATAGGTGGATTGTGAAAAGAACACGCATGCAATGACACTGGTTGTTGTTAGTAGAAAGAACACCCATGCAATGACACTGGTGGATCCATGTGTGGTCTCTGAAGAGAACACACATTTCAATGACTCTGATTGTTTTTAGTAAAAAGAACACACATGCAACGACACTGGTGGATCCATATGTGGTATGTGAAAATAAGACACATGCAATGACTCTGGTTGTTGTTAGTATAAAGAACACACATGCAATGACACTGGTGGATCCATGTGTGGTCTCTGAAGAGAACACACATTTCACTGACACTGGTGGATCCATATGTGGTATGTGAAAAGAACACACAAGAAATGACACTGGTGGATCCATAGGTGGATTGTGAAAAGAGCACACATGCAATGACACTAGTGGATCCATATGTGGTATGTGAAAAGAACACACATGCAATGACTCCAGTTGTTGTTAGTAAAAAGAACACACATGCAATGACACTGGTGGATCCATGTGTGGTGTCAGAAGAGAACACACATTTCAATGACTCTGGTTGTTATTAGTAAAAAGAACACACATGCAATGACACTAGTGGATCCATAGGTGGATTGTGAAAAGAACACACATGCAATGACACTGGTGGTTCCATGTGTGGTCTCTGAAGAGAACACACATTTCAATAACACTGGTGGATCCATATGTGGTATGTGAAAAGAACACACATCAAATGACTCTGGTTGTTGTTTGTAAAAAAAGCACATATGCAATAACACTGGTGGATCCATAGGTGGATTGTGAAAAGAACACACATGCAATGACACTATTTGTTGTTAGTAAAAATAAGACACATGCAATGACATTGGTGGATCCATGGGTGGTCTAAGAAGAGAACACACATTTCAATGACTGGTTGTTAGTAAAAAGAACACACATGCCATGACACTGGTGGATCCATGTGTGGTGTTTGAAGAGAACACACATGCAATGACTTTGGTTGTTGTCAGTAAAAAGAGCACACATGCAGTGACACTGGTGGATCCATATGTGGTATGTGAAAAGAACACACATGCGATGACTCTGGTTGTTGTTAGTAAAAAAAGCACACATGCAATAACACTGGTGGATCCATAGGTGGATTGTGAAAAGAACACACATGCAATGACACTGGTTGTTGTTAGTAAAAGGAACACACATGCAATGACACTGGTGGATCCATGTGTGGTCTCTGAAGAGAACACACATTTGAGTGACTCTGGTTGTTGTTTGTAAAAAGAACACACATGCAATGACACTAGTGGATCCATGTGTGGTCTCTGAAGAGAACACACCTGTAATGGCTCTGGTTGTTGTTAGTAAAAAGTACACACAGGCAATGACCCTGGTGGATCCATATGTGGTATGTGAAAAGAACACACATTTCAATGACTCTGGTTATTGTTAGTAAAAACAACACACATGCAATGGCACTGGTGGATCCATAGGTGGATTGTGAAAAGAGCACACATGCAATGAAACTGGTGGATCCATATGTGGTATGTGAAAAGAAAACACATGAAATGACTCTGGTAGTTGTTAGTAAAAAAATCCCACATGCAATGACACTAGTGGATCCATAGGTGGATTGTGAAAAGAACACACATGCAATGGCACTAGTGGATCCATATGTGGTATGTGAAAAGAACACACATACAATGACTCTTGTTGTTGTTAGTAAAAAGAACACACATGCAATGACACTGGTGGATCCTTAGGTGGATTGTGAAAAGAGCACACATGCAAGCTACGAAACTGAACCACAACGTTGATACAAGTGCTATCAAGTGCAAAGTGTAGATTTGATCTATACTATGATGGGAGAGACAGACACCCGCAAAGCCACTTGTGCAAAGCAAGTTGCACGTCAAGCGTGGAGCAAGTATCATGTGCGATGACATGTAATGTTAGCCCGAGCCGCTTCATCCCACCACACTGCAAGATGCAAAGTACACACAGCAAAAGACGGCACGAGCACCAACGCCCACAACACCATTGTGTTCTACTCGTGCAACAGATCTACGCATAGACAAGGCTCTGATACCACTGATGGGTTCGTAGCATGGAAAACAAAAAATTTGTACCGCAAGAACGAACAAAACCCAGATCTAATCTAGATAAAAGCCAAGATCTAATCTACTAGACATGAGCAACGAGATAGATCGGTACTAACCCTCGTAGAACCGAAAGCGTTAACGAGATTAGATCTCGTGGATGATGTAGTCGATCACTTGTCGATCTCAAGATCGAGTAGATGATCCTTCCGCCAGCGTTCGCAGCGCGGTTCATGCAGACGGTCACACGTGCGGAGTCGAAGCAGACCTTCCTCTCCCCGTTCTAGCGAGCAGCGGAGGTAGTAGATCTTCTCCACGCAATCCCAGCAGCACGACGGCATGGTGGTGGTGGTGGAGTAGAGAATTCTGCAGGGCTTCGCCTAAGCTGGAGCAGATGCAAGGAGGAAGAGAGAGGCGGCTAGGGTTTGGAGTGGGAGGGGCAAGGAGGGGTGGCGCCTCCACCCCTCTATATATAGAGGGAGGGGTGTGGCCTAGGGTTCCCACCCCTAGGCCCACCCCTTAGGGCCGGCGCACTAGGGAGCTTGTGGGGAGAGTCCTTCCCTGCAAGTTTCCCCTTTAAACTCCCCTTATCTTATCTTATCTTATCTCGGTTTTCAAATAAACTCCAAGATATCTTCTAGAACCTTCCGGAACATTCCGAAACCTTCTAGAATCCCCATACAAACACTCTGGAACATTTCCTAACTTAGAAAATGATCCCCATTATATGAATCTTATTCTCCGGACAGTTCCAGATCTCCTCGTGATGTCCCGGATCCAATCCGAGACTCCGAACAACATTTGGTCTCCAACGCACATTCAGTATCTACTTAAAAACAACTTCGAACCTTAAGTGTGTCACCCTACGGTTCGTGAATATGTAGACATGATGAAGACACCTCTCCGATCAATAACCATCAGCGGGATCTGGAGATCCATAACGGCTCCCACATACTCAACTATGACTTCATGATCGATAGAACCATTAACATACGAAACCAATTCCCTTTGTCACGCGATACTCTACTTATCTGAGGTTTGATCATCGGTATCTCCATACCTAGTTCTACCTTGTTACTGATAAGCACTCTTTACTCGTTCCGTGTCATGCCATCCCTTGTGACCTAGTCACATGCTTGCAAGCTAACTAGATGACATTCCACCGAGAGGGCCTAGAGCATATCTATCCGTCATATGGATGGACAAATCCCAATCTTGGTCCATGCGCTTCAACACATACTTTCAGAATACCCAATGACACCTTTATAACCACCCAGTTATGAAGTGGTGTTTGATGTCATGAAAGTACCCATTCGGTGATGGTGATTAACACAACCTCATGGTCGAAGGATTAGGTTACTATGTATTTGAAAGCTTGTAGCAATATGAACTTAATGAATTGATCTTATTCTATGCTTACTATGGGTGTGTGTGTCCATTAAATCATTCTCCTAATGACATAACCTTGTTACTAATGACATCCAATGTCCATGATCAGGAAACTATGATCATCAATTAATCAACAAGCTAGTTTAACAAGAGGCTTACTAGGGACTCTTTTATGTTTACAAAACACACATGTATTAGTGTTTCCTTATAATACAATTATAGCATGGGATGCAAACATTCATCATAAACACAAAGATATAATAATAACCACTTTTATTATTGCCTCTTGGGCATATCTCCAACAGAACACACATGCAATGACACTGGTTGTTGTTAGTAAAAAGAACACGCATGCAATGACACTGGTGGATCCATAGGTGGATTGTGAAAAGAACACACATGCAATGACACTGGTTGGTGTTAGTAGAAAGAACACCCATGCAATGACACTGGTGGATCCATGTGTGGTCTCTGAAGAGAACACACATTTCAATGACTCTCATTGTTTTTAGTAAAAAGAACACACATGCAACGACACTGGTGGATCCATATGTGGTATGTGAAAATAAGACACATGCAATGACTCTGGTTGTTGTTAGTATAAAGAACACACATGCAATGACACTGGTGGATCCATGTGTGGTCTCTGAAGAGAACACACATTTCACTGACACTGGTGGATCCATATGTGGTATGTGAAAAGAGCACACATGCAATGACACTAGTGGATCCATATGTGGTATGTGAAAAGAACACACATGCAATGACTCCAGTTGTTGTAAGTAAAAAGAACACACATGCAATGACACTGGTGGATCCATGTGTGGTCTCAGAAGAGAACATACATTTCAATGACTCTGGTTGTTGTTAGTAAAAAGAACACACATGCAATGACACTAGTGGATCCATAGGTGGATTGTGAGAAGAACACACATGCAATGACACTGGTGGATCCATATGTGGTATGTGAAAAGAACACACATGCAATGACTCTGGTTGTTGTTAGTAACAAGAACACACATGCAATAACAATGGTGGTTCCATGTGTGGTCTCTGAAGAGAACACACATTTCAATAACACTGGTGGATCCATATGTGGTATGTGAAAAGAACACACATCAAATGACTCTGGTTGTTGTTAGTAAAAAAAGCACATATGCAATAACACTGGTGGATCCATAGGTGGATTGTGAAAAGAACACACATGCAATGACACTGGTTGTTGTTAGTAAAAAGAAAACACATGCAATGACACTGGTCGTTCCATGTTGGTCTAAGAAGAGAACACACATTTCAGTGACTCTGGTTGTTGTTAGTAAAAAGAACACACATGCAATGACACTGGTGGATCCATGTGTGGTCTCTGAAGAGAACACACATGCAATGACTTTGGTTGTTGTTAGTAAAAAGAGCACACATGCAATGACACTGGTGGATCCATATGTGGTATGTGAAAAGAACACACATGCAATGACTCTGGTTGTTGTTAGTAAAAAGAGCACACATGCAATGACACTGGTGGATCCATGTGTGGTCTCTGACGAGAACACACATTTCAATGACTCTGGTTGTTGTTAGTAAAAAGAACACACATGCAATGACACTAGTGGATCCATGTGTGGTCTCTGAAGAGAACACACATGCAATGACTCTGGTTGTTGTTAGTAAAAAGAACACACATGCAATGACACTGGTGGATCCATATGTGGTATGTGAAAAGAATACACATTTCAATGACTCTGGTTGTTGTTAGTAAAAAGAACACACATGCAATGACATTGGTGGATCGATAGGTGGATTGTGAAAAGAGCACACATGCAATGACACTGGTGGATCCATATGTGGTATGTGAAAAGAACACACATGCAATGAAACTGGTTCTTGTTAGTAAAAAGAACACGCATGCAATGACACTGGTGGATCCATAGGTGGATTGTGAAAAGAACACACATGCAATGACACCGGTTGTTGTTAGTAAAAAGAACACACATGCAATGACACTGGTGGATCCATAGGTGGATTGCGAAAAGAACACACATGCAATGACACTGGTTGTTGTTAGTAGAAAGAACACACATGCAATGTCACTGGTGGATCCATGTGTGGTCTCTGAAGAGAACACACATTTCAATGACTCTGATTATTGTTAGTAAAAAGAACACACATGCAATGACACTGGGGGATCCATGTGTGGTCTCTGAAGAGAACACACATGCAATGACTCTGGTTGTTGTTAGTAAAAAGAGCACACATGCAATGACACTGGTGGATCCATCTATGGTTTGTGAAAAGAACACAGATGCAATGACTCTGGTTGTTGTTAGTAAAAAGAACACACATGCAATGACACTGGTGGATCCATGTGTGGTCTCTGAAGAGAACACACATTTCAATGACACTAGTGGATCCATATGTGGTATGTGAAAAGAACACACATGAAATGATACTGGTGGATCCATAGGTGGATTGTGAAAAGAGCACACATGCAATGACACTAGTGGATCCATATGTGGTATATGAAAAGAACACACATGCAATGACTCCAGTTGTTGTAAGTAAAAAGAACACACATGCAATGACACTGGTGGATCCATGTGTGGTCTCAGAAGAGAACATACATTTCAGTGACTCTGGTTGTTGTTAGTAAAAAGAACAGACATGCAATGACACTGGTGGATCCATAGGTGGATTGTGAGAAGAACACACATGCAATGACACTGGTGGATCCATATGTGGTATGTGAAAAGAACACACATGCAATGACTCTGGTTTTTGTTAGTAACAAGAACACACATGCAATAACAATGGTGGTTCCATGTGTGGTCTCTGAAGAGAACACACATTTCAATAACACTGGTGGATCCATATGTGGTATGTGAAAAGAACACACATCAAATGACTCTGGTTGTTGTTAGTAAAAAAAGCACATATGCAATAACACTGGTGGATCCATAGGTGGATTGTGAAAAGAACACACATGCAATGACACTGGTTGTTGTTAGTAAAAAGAAGACACATGCAATGACACTGGTCGTTCCATGTTGGTCTAAGAAGAGAACACACATTTCAGTGACTCTGGTTGTTGTTAGTAAAAAGAACACACATGCAATGACACTGGTGGATCCATGTGTGGTCTCTGAAGAGAACACACATGCAATGACTTTGGTTGTTGTTAGTAAAAAGAGAACACATGCAATGACACTGGTGGATCCATATGTGGTATGTGAAAAGAACACACATGCAATGACTCTGGTTGTTGTTAGTAAGAAGAGCACACATGCAATGACACTGGTGGATCCATGTGTGGTCTCTGACGAGAACACACATTTCAATGACTCTGGTTGTTGTTAGTAAAAAGAACACACATGCAATGATACTAGTGGATCCATGTGTGGTCTCTGAAGAGAACACACATGCAATGACTCTGGTTGTTGTTAGTAAAAAGAACACACATGCAATGACACTGGTGGATCCATATGTGGTATGTGAAAAGAATACACATTTCAATGACTCTGGTTGTTGTTAGTAAAAAGAACACACATGCAATGACACTGGTGGATCGATAGGTGGATTGTGAAAAGAGCACACATGCAATGACACTGGTGGATCCATATGTGGTATGTGAAAAGAACACACATCCAATGAATCCAGTTCTAGTTAGTAACAAGAACACACATGTAATGACACTGGTGGATCCATGTGTGGTCTCTAAAGAGAACACACATTTCAATAACAATGGTGGATCCATATGTGGTACGTGAAAATAACACACATGAAATGACTCTGGTTCTTGTTAGTAAAAAAAGCACACATGCAATAACACTGGTGGATCCATAGGTGGATTGTGAAAAGAACACACATGCAATGACACTGGTTGTTGTTAGTAAAAAGAACACACATGCGATGACACTGGTGGATCCATGTGTGGTCCCTGAAGAGAACACACATTTCAGTGACTCTGGTTGTTGTTATTAAAAAGAACACACATGCAATGACACTGGTGGATCCATGTGTGGTCTCTGAAGAGAACACACATGCAATGGCTCTGGTTGTTGTTAGTAAAAAGAAGACACATTCAATGACCCTGGTGGATCCATATGTGGTATGTGAAAAGAACACACATTTCAATGACTCTGGTTATTGTTAGTAAAAAGAACACACATGCAATGACACTGATGGATCCATAGGTGGATCGTTAAAAGAGCACACATGCAATGACACTGGTGGATCCATATGTGGTATGTGAAAAGAAAACACATGAAATGACTCTGGTTGTTGTTAGTAAAAAAGCCAACATGCAATTACACTAGTGGATCCATAGGTGGATTGTGTAAAGAACACACATGCGATGGCACTAGTGGATCCATATGTGGTATGTGAAAAGAACACACATACAATGACTCTTGTTGTTTTTAGTAAAAAGAACACACATGCAATGACACTGGTGGATCCTTAGGTGGATTGTGAAAAGAGCACACATGCAATGACACTAGTGGATCCATAGGTGGATTGTGAAAAGAACACACATGCAATGACACTGGTTGTTGTTAGTAGAAAGAACACACATGCAATGACACTAGTGGATCCATGTGTGGTCTCTGAAGAGAACACACATTTCAATAACACTGGTGGATCCATATGTGGTATGTCAAAAGAACACACATCAAATGACTCTGGTTGTTGTTAGTAAAAAAATCACATATGCAATAACACTGGTGGATCCATAGGTGGATTGTGAAAAGAACACACATGCAATGACACTGGTTGTTGTTAGTAAAAAGAAGACACATGCAATGACACTGGTGGATCCATGCTGGTCTAAGAAGAGAACACACATTTCAATGACACTGGTGGATCCATATGTGGTATGTGAAAAGAACACACATGAAATGACACTGGTGGATCCATAGGTGGATTGTGAAAAGAGCACACATGCAATGGCACTAGTGGATCCATATGTGGTATGTGAAAAGAACACACATGGAATGACTCCAGTTGTTGTTACTAAAAAGAACACACATGCAATGACATTGGTGGATCCATGTGTGGTCTCAGAAGAGAACACACATTTCAATAACTCTGGTTGTTGTTAGTAAAAAGAACACACATGCAATGACTCTGGTGGATCCATAGGTGGATTGTGAAAAGAACACACATGCAATGACACTGGTGGATCCATATGTGGTATGTGAAAAGAACACAAATGCAATGACTCTGGTTGTTGTTAGTAACAGGAACACACATGCAATAACACTAGTGGTTCCATGTGTGGTCTCTGAAGAAAACACACATTTCAATGACACTGGTGGATCCATATGTGGTATGTGAAAAGAACACACATCAAATGAATATGGTTGTTGTTAGTAAAAAAAGCACACAATAACACTGGTGGATCCATAGGTGGATTGTGAAAAGAACACACATGCAATGACACTGGTTGTTATTAGTAAAAAGAAGACACATGCAATGAAACTAGTGGATCCATGTGTGGTCTAAGAAGAGAACACACATTTCAATGACTCTGGTTGTTAGTAAAAAGAACACACATGCAATGACACTGGTGGATCCATGTGTGGTCTTTGAAGAGAACACAGTGCAATGACTTTGGTTGTTGTTAGTAAAAAGAGCACACATGCCATGACACTGGTGGATCCATATGTGGTGTTTGAAAAGAACACACATGCAATGACTCTGGTTGTTGTTAGTAAAAAGAACACACATGCAATGACACTGGTGGATCCATAGGTTGATTGTGAAAAGAGTGCAGATGCAATGACTCTAGTTGTTGTTAGTAACAAGAACACACATGCAATACCACTAGGGGTTCCATGTGTGGTCTCTGAAGAGAACACACATTTCAATGACACTGGTGGATCCATATGTGGTATGTGAAAAGAACACACATGAAATGGCTCTGGTTGTTGTTAGTAAATAAAGCACAAATGCAATGAAACTGGTGGATCCATAGGTGGATTGTGAAAAGAACACACATGCAATGACACTGGTTGTTGTTAGTAAAAAGAACACACATGCAATGACACTGGTGGATCCATGTGTGGTCTATGAAGAGAACACACATTTCAATGACTCTGGTTGTTGTTAGTAAAAAGAACGCAGATGCAATGATAGTAGTGGATCCATGTGTGGTCTCTGAAGAGAACACACATGCAATGACTCTGGTTGTTGTTAGTAAAAAGAACACACATGCAATGACACTGGTGGATCCATATGTGGTATGTGAAAAGAATACACATTTCAATGACTCTGGTTGTTGTTAGTAAAAAGAACACACATGCAATGACACTGGTGCATCCATAGGTGGATTGTGAAAAGGGCACACATGCAATGACACTGGTGGATCCATATGTGGTATGTGAAAAGAACAAACATGCAATGAATCCAGTTGTTGTTAGTAAAAAGAACACACATGTAATGACACTGGTGGATCCATGTGTGGTCTCTGAAGAGAACACACATTTCAATGACACTGGTGGATCCATATGTGGTATGTGAAAAGAACAGTTATGAAATGACTACAGTTGTTGTTAGTAAAATGAACATTACAAGTCAATATATGCATAATACTATTTCTTGCAGTGCTGAATCCGCTTTTTAAATACAGATCCGGGGGCGGTATTCTTATTCCTTTGCTAGCCACTTATGAAACAAAAAGCACAATTGTGAAAGTCCACTTTAGTCACCTTGGGATGCTACATCCAGTGGGTTGCCACCGGAGCCTTTGTGTTTGTTGGAAAGCTGTTATAAGATCCATTCTCCCTAGACATCAAATCAGATCATTTTTTGCTTTGTGGAAAAGTCAATAATATGGTTTCAGATGCTATTTCACTATTCTTGATTGTAATTTTTATTCTTCCCTACGCTTCAGAAACAGTGAAATAAATAGTTATCAAAAGGTTTTGGAAGTCATGATGTTCTGTTTTCCCTGTTCCAAGAATTTAGTAGACCAATCCTTTTCAAAAAGTAAAATAGTCGATTTCGATTAGAGGGAAATGTGTTGTTACCTTTCCTCTAAAGATTAGTCTTTAGCCTTAAGGAATCGCCTTTGCTCGTGGGTGCCCCACCCAATGTGAATTGAGAAGTATTCAAGATCGTATAGATCGGGTTGAATCGTATTTCCAAAGAAAAAAAGGAGAATTGCTTTAAAAAAAGCCACAATAGAACTAGTAGCCAAAGCCATGGCTCTTTCTTGATCGAGAAGAGAAATGGTGGGAAGAAGCATCATTGAGGAACGGGATCTTCTTATGACCTAGGAGATCACAACTAGGTACTGAGCATGCAAAGCAAGCGCTTTATTGAAATCATGCGGTGAAACCTGAAGAGAACCTTAAGATAAGTAGCTCGTGAAACCAGCTCATTGTTTTATTAGGTAGATGCTAGATAACCAAAATCATAGCTGAAGGAAATAGAATGCATGCAGGAACCTTAATCAATGGAGACGTCAATTCAAATTGATAAGCTGATGAATATCACAAGGTAAGTATGCGAGAGTCAAATCTTGTAAATGAAAGTATATTCAACCGAGAAGTTAGCTGCCGAGATAGATGAAATATTATGATTATATGTGAAGTGACTCGAGATTGGAAAGGGATATGTACTCGAAACTAGTTCATGCTAAACTACAAGATGCATGGTGTTTTCCAGCCTCTTTGTCACCAGTGACGCCTGTTGTTTTCTAAAAACAGGAGCTAATGTCTTTGGCCATTGGTAACGCTTACCTAACTTCGCTAATGGCTCCCGATGAAGTATAGGAGAAATCTGCACTCTTTTTTCAGGGTCATTATTTAGGAATGGGTGTATACAATCCATCGTTATCCTCTGGAGCTAGCATTTCGGTTAATAATAAATCATTTTAGAATCCATCAAGTAATGACAGGTGTAGAAGAGGTGATTGGAAGGTCTAGAGTCAATGCAGGTGATCATGCCCTGGTAAGTAAAGCGAATACCTTTCACTCGAACATAATTAAGATGAGAATCTCGTTCTGGAGAAAGATTTGAAACATATGGCCAAGCAATGGGATTTGACCCTAGTATATGTAGGTGTTACAATTCCTTCTTTCCTTTTGGCTGTGTAGATAGAAATCAAGACGTTCAAGCCGTTTCTCCTAATGCAGTTAATCCCAGAAAGAATAAGATAATCATAGGGGGTCAGTTGAGTTGATAATAAACTTTTCTTCGTGGGGTCAGGAACATTTCAATGAGAGTATCACATGTTTTAATAGCGTAGGGTCTTTATTTGGAGTCTAACTCAGACCAATCGATATCTAATTCAGATCATACGCTTTCCTCGCAAGGTCACCTTCACTGGGAATCATCTCTGACTTCTTAAGGGCTTGCTAAATCCCGAGTAGGAAATAGGTAACTAGTAACCTTTTCTCATCAGATAATGATTTCGAGCTTAAGACGAAGGCATCGTGGATCTTTTTGATATGGAGCCTTATTTAATAAGTCCAATGGAGTATGTTTCAAACCTTTATACGTGGTAGTTTTCCTGTTTTATCAGATTCAATCCCCTAGGAATTTATTTTTGAAGTTGGTTGATAACTGGTCTACGCCTAGAGGAAGCAACTCTTTCTATTCCAATTTCTATGATTTACCGGGTCAAAGTGGCTTTGCTGAAGAGCAACAAAACGCATTTTATGGTGAGGCGAGGCCTTCTTCTATATATGATGTATCAAAGGGATGAGGTCAAGGCTTGGGAGCTAGTTACAATTTTGTGTATCAATAGGTTACTAGGTATTTACGTTTCTTTAACTGAGCTATACAAAAAGAATTCGAAAAGGTATGGATAAAAGCCTCCTAATGCTAAATCTGCCTTCCCACAGACATCTGGCTTATCCTTTGATCCAAGACTATGATCTATTGATTCAACCTTGACCCCATGGGTCTCCCCCGACTACACTAGGCTCAAGGTGGAATAACGAAAGGAGGGTGCGTGCAATAGCTATGACAGAAGGGGCTTCTTGTTCTCACTTCTATTTGTCTCTGATTTATCTCCTAAAGAAAGCCCTTGTCCCCTCAATGAAGATCAATTTCTTTGACGAGTGAGTCTGATATTCAAAATTTACAAGCGGATTGTACGTATGTAAACAGCCTTCCCGCCTGGTTTGAATGAGGAGAGGAAGGATCCGACCTCTAGCTCTTTACTTTTACTGCCTATGCAGCTAAGGAAAGATAACTACACTTCCAAGTCCTAAGAGAATACTAGTATACGATCTGTTATATAAATAGGTAAATGTTCCTTTCCATTATGAATCACGATTGTATGGCCAAAACCATTTTGGTTAGAATGCTAGACGCTTGAGACCATGTTACTATTGTTTCTTTCTCCTCCTTCATCATGACCTTTTCTCTTTTACCGCAGGAAGTTCTCCAAAAGAATTCTATTTTTTTCGTGAACGTGTCACAGCTGATTACTCTTTTTTCTCATTTTAAAGAGTGGCATTCTATGTCCAATTTCTCAATCGAAGTATAGAGGTCAGAATAAATAGACTAATGATGAATGGAAAGAAAGAGAAAAATCCTTTAGCTAGATAAGGGGCGGATGTAGCCAAGTGGATCAAGGCAGTGGGTTGTCAATCCACCATGCGCGGGTTAAATTCTCGTCGTTCACCCATCGCATTATTGCAAATCCCAAAAATGCAATTTTGCATATTTATAGTTACGTATTTACTTATATCGATGAAGAATAAAACTATCGCTATATTTTTTTCCTTTTCCTAGTTCCTCTCCCAAGCACAGGGTAACCACAAGGGGTTGTGGGTTTTTTCTACCAATGGGGGCTTTCCCTTCACCACCCCCATGGTTGTGGTCCACAAGGTTCATAACTAACCCTCCTACTTCGGGTCGTTTGCCTAGCCAACACTTAGATCCGGATGTACCCAAATTTTTTTGGTTCACTCCAACATTACCCACTTGTCCGACTGATGCTAAGCAGTTTTGGGATACTAAACGGACCTCCGCAGATGCTAATCTTAAAGTGGCCGATTTACCCTCTTTTGCAATTAGTTTTGCTACATCACCTGCTGCTCTAGCTAATTGTCCACCCCTTCCATGTGTGATTTCTATGTTATGCATGACCATGCCTAAGGGCATATCGGTTGAAGCTCAAACTAAAACGGCTGCATAGTTCTACTGCATCTTATCAAATAGTGCTTTTGATTCAAAGTGCAATCACCATTTCATGTACACCATCTCTGTCAATACTAGAAAGTGGCCGTTGGCATACGAGCCAAGGAAATGATAATACCGCCTGTTGTATCTAGGCTGGTGGCTATACCAGATTTCGTGTCTGATCAAACTTGAAACTTATAATTGAGCTTCGTGGATTCCAAAGAAGAAAGAAGGATCGCACACAAGAAAATAGAGTTGGAATGAAAGATGGGGTAAAGATCAACTTGATTCTCCTAGCTACTCTCCATCCAGCAAGTTACTCTCTTTCCAATGATGACAACTCAAGATTACCAATCAAAACCAACTCTTTTTATTCTCCTATAGCTTCACCACTACATCTTTCACTAGTTGTTTGATGTGAGTGATGAGATCGATCCATGGAATTTTGACCTCACTCACATACTTTGGAAGGTGAAGAAATTCTCTTGAATTTATTTATGGGTTGGCTCTACATGTGGTCAGATGCATTCCCCTCTTCAGTCATTTGGTACCTCTGCAACGCTTCCTCCTACTCCTATTGTTCAAATCAAAGCCAAACCTATCTAGTCTTGCACGTTGTCACCCACTACTCTTGCCAAAAACAAAGAAATTCTATCTTGGGAACTAAAAAAGAATAGGAATGGGAAGTATTTATTTTTGTATTCTCCGGCTAGCATCCTTACTTCCTTCTTCAATGGGAATTCTATGTTTTGGCTCGATATAAACCCCAAAATAAGAAATTCTCTTATATGTAGATTCGTCTTCTTTTGGTTTAATCTGGAGATCCCAGTCGAAACTCTGATTCATGTTTGTGGATTTTCATAACTCTCCTATCTACCCGGAAATGATCTTCTACCTTTACTGTATGTGTTCTTTACATATCTTTGGATTGTTTTCCAAATCATAGTATCATTACAAATTCTGTGGTTGCATGCACCTTTGTGAGCAACTTGTTGCCGGATTGGATAGGATAAGTGAAACAAAGTTACGAAGGAGACTCGAAATTTGGACCATACTATTTTTTAAGAGCTGAGCTCCGCATGCGGTTCCATTAATATGCAACAAAACTTTATCCATTAGTCTTGGCGATGCCAGGGATGGAGGGAGTCATCAGTCGCACAAGCTTATTGCTAAAGCCAAGACAGGACATAATAGCTTCTAAGTAATGCCATTGTACCTGCTTTCGTCATGCCCAACTCAAAACCATTTATCCCTTTTTTCTTCCGCCTGACCCTCAGCTGTTGTATGTTGGTTTTGTTCACTCCATGGTACGATAGAGTCTACTGTACTCGAAACGGTGGGCTAAGGTTACATAGATTCTCTGCTTTCTTCCAGAGCGGGAGGGCATCTTCAACCTCCGAAGAAGGTATTAATTAGTGGATGGGTCTACCTCCTGGCATCGCTTTGGCACTAGAAGTGATAGCTATGTATGGCTTTTTGGCGCTAAGATCCAAGAAGTGAAATTGGGAGCTTAGTGCCGCATAAAATAGTGCTAGCCCCGCGTCCTATCCCTGTGCATTGAGTCGTCACGTCCCCGTGCATTCAAGTTGGAAGTGGGAATTGGTTTCTGGTGCAGTCATGTGATACTAAGAAGAGTTCATATTCAATCACATTCCTATGTATATAACTTATTAATATGGGGGTGTGCCTGCCAGTTGGACAGAATGTACAAAGGTAGTTCGCGTTCGTCTGGTTACTCGAAAGCAGAAGTTAGATCAGTGCTTGCTATTAAGTAACTATTTGAAAGATCTCAGTTATTGGGCAAAGGGGCAAGTAAGAAAGTAGCACTAGGTAGGAACAACTTTTTCTTTCCAAGATCCCTTTTTTATGGGTGAAATAAGAAAGTCTCATGTTTCTCCTCAGAAAACGTGTATAGTGGTTTCATCGATGGGACCTCCAGTGTATGAAGGCAACTAGCATTTTGTCATGGAAGTTCGATCAACTAACGATATTGTTTTTCGTTGGAAAAACCAACGACGACGTCAAGATCAATCTCCTTTCTCTTTTCAGGAGAAAAACTGAAAAATCCTACTATACTATGAGTTCAATGGATATGAAGGAGAAAATATGCTAATTGCAGCTATTCCATCTATTTATGCATCATGTCCTAAGAAGATCTCAATCTATAATGAAGAAATGATAGTAACTGGTTGTTTTATAGGCTTTCTCATATTCAGTTCGAAGAGTTTAGGTAAGACTTTCAAAGAAACTCTCGACGGGAGAACCGAGTCTATTCAGGAAGAATTGCAGCAATTCTTCAATCCTAACAAAGTAATTCTAGAGGAATCGAATGAACAACAACGATTACTTAGGATCAGCTTGCGAATTTGCAACACCATAGTAGAATCATTACCAACGGCACGCTGTGCGCCTGAGTGTGAAAAGACAGTGCAAGCTTTGTTATGCCGAAACCTAAATGTAAAGTCAGGAACACTTATAAATGCCACTTCTTCGCGTCGCATCCGTCTTTAGAACGATATAGTGACGGGGTTTCACTTTTGAGTGAGTGAAAGATTTGTATCCGGGTCTACATTCGAAGCTTCTACCCTAGAACAAATTCGAGAGATCTTCGTACCCATAGACCTAATTCGAGGAGGCTTGATAGTCCTAGGAAAGGTGAGGGTGGGGGGGTTATATTTAGTCAGAATAAGAAGAATCTCATTCATGTGGTCATGCTAACAAAAGAGTGGATCCAATACACATAACACTTTTTTTAGGAAATTCTGAATGATAAATTTGGGATGTCATGCCCACAAGTCAGTTGCCCAAGCTCTCCCTAGGAGGGCAGTCTACCACAAGATAGAGTTTGAGCCTAGAGCCAAAGCCCCAACCCCTCCATTTTACGTAGAGCTTAGGAAATCTTTACTGGAAGTCATATCGGCTAGATAATCCTCAGACGACTCCATATTGATTTTTCCCCTATTTTCTTTTAGAAGAAGTGGGAGTCGTTTTGCATTGGAACTCGGTATCATCAGAGTCATCTCCTGAGAAAGACTTATTTATTATTATTACAAGATTTCATAGAACATAGTAGCCCTCAAAGCGCTAACAAAGTCGTACGTAGAGAAGTTTTCAAAAAAGATACCTCGTTTTTCCATTAAATGTGGGGGAGCAAACTCGATAACCTAGCGGATGAACCGTTCGGACTTGAAATTAGGATGCAACCCTTGCATTTCATTCTTTTGTTCTTTACTTGATTTTTGTTTTAGCACTCACTTCCTTTGGAATAAGGGCATTTTGATTCTCTAATCGTTCCTAGCCCTCCTGGTCTTAATTCACTTTAGGTGGTCGGTACCTTCAAACTCCTGTTTCTACCGATGGTGTTGAGTATGCTGAATTACTCTTTGAGTATACCGAATTAGTTTAGCTATCTACTAATCTACCCATTTACTAATTCTTTGGTTTGAGCGTTGGTTTTGATGACTGTGACGAAAGCTCGCCCAAAAGACGTAGGTGGAGCCAATGATACAAAAAAAGAATCAAATATGAGGAGGGTGCATTAGTAAATGGCTCCATCATAGCTTGTACAACTTCTGAATCCTAGTAATGTTGCTCTCCGAATAAATAAGTAGATACAGGCAGACTACATACACATGCTCTCCGAGTAGGGAAAGTGAGAAATCTACAGTCTTCCATCCACGGTTGTTACAAATCCAATTTGGTCTTGTCCCGTGGCTCTAGTTATTTACTGTATTTCAATCCCTATTTGGCCATTCAGCAGTAGTGTACAGTGTTTGGAAAGAATGTCATCCTAGAGGGGACTCCCACTTGTGATCTTCTTCCTTGGGTCGGTGAAAGGGCCCCACTTACAAATTTGAAATGCAAATGTCGAATGAATTGAATGAAACAATGGAAACCGTGGCTGAGCTTGCCTGTCATAGGATAGTTGTGAAGTTGGTGGAAGAAAGCAAACCAATTAATGTAGCTAGTCACCTCGAAATGTGAGCCCATGTATTTTGAGAAACTAACACAACCTGTTGACTTATCTTATACTAAGGGTTTGTCCCAGCCAACAAGGGATTTCTCATAATTGGAGGATGAAACAGGATCATATCGCAGCTTGATTATGAGAGAGAACCCGGTTCCAGAGCGTTGAAACGAAAAATAAAGAGGTGAAAGGGCTGACCGATGCGAGCCAGCTTCAAAGTTACCTCATACAGCACCTGGGTCGTCCATGCACGATCACTGCTTTCGCAATAAAGGAGGAGTGACTATGGCTTTGAGCTGCCAGGAAACACTTCATAGTCTTTTTTTTATCGTTCGCGCAAGCACATACTTTTTCTTTTCTTTAGCTGAAACCATGGAATTCTCACGTAATACTTAATCAGACAGATCTATCTGAGGATAAAGATGCCAGTCCATTGAAGCTAAAGATCGTACGAGGGGCACATAGCTGGCATGAAACTTTCTCTGTTCAATACCTAGTTTTTGTTTGGTCCGATCCTGCGGCTCGAGATAACGGTACTTATCAAAGATTCATTTCATTGAGACATTCTCGATCAAGAAAAACGTTGTCCCGTGCATTTGTAATAATGTAGGTGTAGGTCCTGAAAGCGCAATCTGGTTTTGAAATAAAAGGTATCGCATAGACGGGGGACATGTTTTTCCACCTCTTTTGTGCACCATCCGTTTCTGCTCTCTTTCTTCAAACCCATAAAGCATAGCTCGTTTTTTTAACCTTTCTGCTAAACCAATTCAACGCTTAAAGCCTTCATCGACAAAGTCTTGCTCTCCTTCTTTTCTGAAAAGTGCATTTGTACCGAGCGATCTACATAAACTAGAATATGATTAGCCAAGGAGAAATTCTTCGATTGGGTAAATTCTTGATACACCGGTTGTTTCTCTCTTGATGTTAGTGGAAAATATTGTACGTAGGAATAAAGCAGAGAGATTCTCCACTTGAACGACCGACTCGCCAGGTTTGAACTGTCATAGGCAGATCGGATGAAACAAAATTTGCCTTTCTTCTCCTAAAAGGAATCGCTTTATTTACGCAGTTTAGTTGGTGAGTCCTACTACATCTACGAGTTAGGGACAACCTTTTTGATCTCCTTTTCTGCGATCAGAAAACGTACAAGATCAAAAAGGCCATCATTAGTGCAAACAATGCAATAGCTTCGGTAAGAGCAAAGCCCAAAATGGCATAACCAAATAATTGTTTAGCTAATGATGGATTTCGAGCCACGAAATGAATCAAAGAACTGAACACGTTTCCAATACCGACAGAAGCCCCGTCTAAAGAAATTGTATCAGCTCTGGCACCTATTAATTTCGCTCCTTCTAACATCTCAAGTAAGTACTTGACTTTGCTATTCGTGCTTTTCCTTCACTGATTTTTCGTGGATTTATTTGTCTTTGATTCCTCTTCTCCACCCATAGTGGAATAATAAACCCCGACCTTATCTTGGGATTGACAGGTAGACTATAAAGAAATTCAGTACAGCAAGCCTGACACTCACATTATTAATCTAATGAGGATTTTGAATTGAAATAAGATAAATATAATCGAGAGCCATCTACCCATAGGCAGAATAGATTCCACACTAACAAAGGTTTGAGTCAACTTCTGCATAATAGGAAGGGATTCTAATTTCATCCTACCCAAGCACGAACTCGATCATCCTACCATCCCCTTTGAGCATCTTTTCTTGCCTGCCTCTGCTATCATTGATCAAAATATTTCTCAAAGGTTTGGATACTTAAAAACAAGACAATACAAACAGCTCACAAGAAGATCTAGATTTCTTAGTGAGTGTACTACTAGCATAGCAGAAAACTTAGAAAATTGACCATTCCAATTCTTTTGGTTTGAAACCGCATTTCTTCCCAAAGTGATACCTTGGGTTTGCCCAAATAAAGAATCGCTATGTGTTGGGTTCGCAGCATAGAAAACACAAATTTTCCTACGATGGGAACTATACGCTGAGATCTATCTACTAGATACAAGAAACGGGTGGATATACATCCATAGAGAACTTACCCTCGAAGACAACAAAGCTTTGTTAACGAGTTGGAACTCGTGGATGATGTAGTCATACACTTGCCAATCTCAAGATCGTGATGAAGTCTAGCACACTAGTAGGAAACAGCTTATCTGTGGCGCATATCCTAGTCGCCATTGTTACCTCGCCACTGATATCCTAGTCGCCACTGCTACCTAGCCACCTCGCCACTGAATGCGGGCGGGAAGTAAATCTCAAGATCGCATAGTATCATCATGATCTCTTCCTGTAGCCTATCGAGCTAAATCACACCGATCGACTTCCTAGATATGACGTCGAAAAAGTTGCAGAGGCGAAACAACGTCTCACGGACATGCTCGTCCATTATCCCACGGATCGCAACAGGGAGTATCTGTGTCATCAGCACGTGATAGTTGTGAGACTTCATACCGCTGAGCCTCTTCTTCGCCATGTCCAGATATCTGCTTATCTTCCCCGAGTAACCGTGAGGAACTTTCACTCCTAAGAGGCACCTGAAAAACTGCTCGAGCCCCTCCAGACGCAGAGTGAAGCAGGCAGCGCGAAGCACCACCTGATTCTTCTTAACTCTTTTGCGGTGACCTTGAGTCCCTTCCATCTGATCATCATCATCATCATGACTATCAGGGTACTGAAGATCTTTCTTGATGCCAAGCAATTTAAGGTCCTTTCTTGCTTTCGGCCCATCCTTGGTGCTCTTCGGCATGTTCAGTAGAGTGCCAAGCAGACTCTCAGTAACGTTCTTCATGATGTGCATTACATCGAGGATATGGGGAGTGTGAAGGACCTTCCAATACAGCAGGTCCTAGAAAGCAGACCTTGCATTCCATACACCCAGCAGCGGCTTTGTCCTCGGTCGTTTTTTTCCAAGCGCAGGGCAATCTACCCAATTATTCAAAAGCTCTTCGATTTCTTCGCTGCTCCTCGGACGTGGGGCTCTTTCGAGCTTGTCCTTACCATTGAATAGGTTACAACGTTTTCTCCACGGGTGATCCATGCGGAGCCACTTTCGAGTACCTTGGAACACGGTTTTCGAAGACCCGGGATCCCTTGGTAGCTGGAGATGCGTTGTCTCATCCATGCACTTGAGGCATGCATTGTGTCTGTGGTTCACCTGGGCCGATACATATGCGTAACCAGGATAGTCCTACACAGCCGTGAGCAACGCGTCTCTCAGATGGAAATATTCTATAGTGTAGGCATCCCACGTACGGGTCGGCGTCTCCCACAAGCTGACTAACTCCTCTCTCAATAGCCCGAGATACAGATGCATATCGATACCTGGTTGTTTCGGCCCCTGAATAAGAATGCTCATGTGTATATACCTTTGCTTCGTGCATAGCCACGGGGGGAGATTGTACATCCCCAAGCTTAGTTCCTGCTCGTCCTCGAGTAGGTAAACGATCAAAACAATATAATTTTTTATGTGACATGCAGACAACACAATCTTGATCATCATTATTGTAAAAGCATTGATAGGTGGGATTAAGGTACTCTAAACATGAATCATAAAAGATAGAGTTCTAACAATAAGACATAGCAACTATGTTGTAAAATGAAAAGGCACAAACAAAAGATTCATGAATAACAATGCATTGCAAACGTTTGTTTGTTTCACATAAAGAAAGCATAATGAGAATGGTATTCAGCTTGTCCCTCATAGAGTAGCAAAACATAAATGCATAGGACACCTTCAAAGTTCATAAGGGTGGCTAGATACAAATAGTTTAAGAACAAGCAATATAAAAGTTATGCATCAATCAACAAGTCTTGGGACAATGCACATTAAACTAAGAATGGTCACTATGCTCTCTCAATAGGTGCATAAAGATAGAAGATGGAGACTCAACATAAAAGTAAAAGAAATTCCTTCTTGGAAGGAAGCAGGGATTCAAGTCTCATAAAGAGCTTCCAAAAATTATGGTACTGATTAGTTTTCAGCTCTCATTGCCCCTATCATAAGCATCTTTAGGTGATTAAGGTTAAAGTGAAAAAACTAAGAGGATATGCTTGACAAGTTATAAGTTGAAATCTCATGCCCCTTACTTACGAGTATCAAACCTCATGCTACTCAACTTCAGTCACAAGTAAGCTCTTGTCATTTTAAGTACATATATATCATAGAGAACCGTCAATGGGTACCCCTTGCACATGATACAGGAGCTATCCCATAATCAAAATGACAAGGCAAGCAGACAATGAGAATCTCGGCGATCTTTTTATTTGCTATTTGCATAGGTTTTTATTGAGGATGCTTCATAGAGTGCTCATTATGGTTATGCTGCAAGTTTCCACCATGATTAGGCATGGCTTAGGCTAGCGGCCAAGGCGTTTCTCTAACACACATACAAACTCCATGATCTTACAAGTTCCCCTTTTATTTCACACCGCCGGGATCCATAAGCAAAAGAATCATGATATCAACAGAATATAAGTGCAATGTTGAAAGCGTTCCCCATGATATATGGTTCTGCTAACTTCAAATTATAAAGCGCAAGCATATATGCAACAAAGATGGACACAATGGTTCGAGTTTATTAAGTGCAAGAAAAGTAAAGCGTGTCATCAAGTTCGTGAGAGCTTTAATCACTAATTTTCACATAACAAGTTTAATTCGGAAGGTAGATAAAAGCATGAATATACTTGGAATGGCAAATAATAATAGGTAGGTATGGTGGTCTTTGGGATAACTTGGTTTTATTTGGAGTTGGATGCATGACTGGAACTCATACTTGGTTATGGAGGCTAGCAAAAGACTGGGAGTGACCAACTAAAAGAGCAATAATGGCCATAATCATGCAAAGAGACAAAACATCATTAATTAAAGCATAAAGTGATATTACAAGTCTAAAACTAAAGGATCTTAAAGGCTATGGTGACTTGGGATAGTCATAATATGGTGTGAGCATGCGCCAAGTCAACCCAAATAAAGCATCAAAGGAGAATACCACAATACTATGCTTTAATATGCTAAAACAACGCATGCTACTTTCAAGGAACATTAATCAATCTCAATTGTTTATAACATTGCATGCTACAACAAAAATCACTAAGTATAAAGCCAAAACAATATCAAGCATGACATGACAAAGCATAGGCCACAGTCAAAAACAAGCTCCTTTTACCACTTAAGAATGAACTTTTCCTACTCTTTTCCAATCAAAACCACACTTATTTGAAAACTAATTTATGAAAGAGGGGGTCCAACCAATTTATTCAAGGAAACTAAGAAAACCAAGCAAACAAAAACAAAAACTAAGACGCTCTAAGAACAACACAATTGTGCATGAAACAATAAAAATGAAGTGTTTAGAAGAAACCTGAGATTTTTATTGATGAAGAAGCGGATGCCTTGGGCATCCCCAAGCTTTGACACTTGTCCTTCTTGGATATTTCTTGGGGTGACACACGTGGCATCCCCATGCTTGAGCTTTAGTCCATTCTTCATCTCATTACATCACTCTTTCCATACAGCTGAAATTTTTCCTTCATACAAAACTTCACACTATCTTTATTAGCAACATTAGTGCACTCAAGATAATAAGTATTTGGGTTCAGTTCCAACACCAATAAAACTTCCATTAAAACACAAGATACTTTATAAGTTCCCTCAAAAAGCTCAATTACCCAAAAAGAACCCAAAAAGGAATCAACAAGAAGCAACTGCAAATAATGTCAGAAATCTGTCAAAACAGACCAACAGGTAAAGACCAATTTTCTCTAAGACCTTCTGTTGCTCAAATCGTAAAGTGTTGAACTAACGAAAGGTAGATAACAACCTGGGGCAGAAGCAAAAAAATTCACAGCTCAAACCGACGTACATAGATTTTACACGAATTTTTACAGCGAAGTACAAAAATCTGTTTCGGGACAGCAACTTTCCCAAGCATTACCGATCTCTCATTAGAGGTTACTCTTGGCACAATAAGCAAATAAAAAGGATAAGGAGCGGTTATTACAGAGGTAATAACTTCCAAGACTCATCTAAAACTTTTGGGTTATCTCCCAATAAGTACTTTTCTTTAACGCCTTTAAGTTTGGCATAGAAGCAAGATTCAAGTATTTTCGAATGAATAAGCATTAAGATCAAAACCAGAAATATCTTTCTTTTTCAAGGCTTCATGCATTCCTACAGGTTTTTAACTGAAAAGCTTCTATGGAAAGATTTGTTTTGGTTTCATAGGCATGAACACAAGTGTTCAAGGTCGACCTCCACTTAACCATTACTCATCTTTCTAATCACTTTCCTTTTTGAAAACGTTTTTAGGTAACATGTACAACTAATTTTTTTTGTAATTCGCATTCCCTATCCATACTAAGATAGAGAACAACTTAAAACTGAAATTAAAACCTACTTAGAGATAAATCAAACAAGTGCACACAAGAATATTCACCCACACGCTATTGCTCCCTGGCAACGGCACCAGAAAAGGTCTTGATAACCCACATGTATAGGGAATCGTGTGTAGCCTTTTCGATAAGTAAGAGTATCAAACCCAACGAGGAGCTAAAGGTAGTATAAATATTCTCTCAAGTTCTATCAACTATTGATACAACTCTACGCACACTAAACGTTTGCATTATCTAGGAAATAAAACTAGAGCAACAATACGAGTAATAGAGATAGCTTTGCATGATAACAAATAACAAGAATGTAAAGCTAGTTGCTGCAGAAATAAAATACACTAAACTAACAAAACCATGAGTGTGGAATAGTGGTGGTAATTGTGGTGGCTTTGTCCAAATTTAAATAGCGAATAGATCGGGTTCATTGTCTTCGATACAGTTTTCTCTGTGGCAGAGGCTAAATATACATACGATTCACTACTTGGAATTACATGTACTATATGATTGGATTGTTAGCAAACATCGTAAGTACTAATCAATGCATTAAGGTTTCCCCAACCATAGCTTTAAGTTTAATGGTCCTCTTACTCCCATATGTGCAACGCTCGGTCAAGGCCCTCGTGTTTCTCACACTCCCAGTAACTTCCCCCTTCCTCTTACACATACTACAAACCCTATGATTTTTAATCCATGTGCGCACAAATATAATGGACACCAAAGGACTGTAGCATATCAACATACAACTCTAATGAACCAAAGACGTTCAACCATTCAATCTAAGAACAAAGAAACTATGCAAACATAACATAGATCATAGGATTATAACTTATATCATCAAACACCATGTTTACATAGGACGGTACAGAGGTGTGTGGGAGGATGAACCACTGCATACTAGGAGGATTATGTGATGAATATGGAGGTGAATATGGTGAAGAGGGCGGCGGTGGCGCCGACGGCGGTGCGAGGGACTCCTTCCCCGGCGCCGATATTATGGGGGAGCACCGCCCCTTAGCCCCCTTCCTTCATGGCTTCTTGGGAGCCCTCCCCCATAGAGATGGGATCCATGGGAGAGGCAAACAACGTGGTTTTGATGGCTGCAAATTCGTGGGTGGAGATACCCCGGCAGAATTAGGTTTCCTCCCTGTATATATAGCTTCTCGGATTTCTGTCACCCCATCTTGGGCTGCAGTAAATCGGGCCTAAAACGCCCGTCCGGACTCGGAATCAGATAAATTTTATGTCCATAACTTTTGCCGAAACATTTCCAACAAGTTTGTAGTTGAAGAGTTTTCCTTTTGACGCCATCTTCGACCCGAAACGTGACCATCCTCAAAAACAGTTCTGAGACAGATTTCTAGAAAAAATCCCAATTTGACTCCAACAAGGTTTCCACTTGTATTCTTGGTAATTCCTACACATCAAAGTGCAAAATAAGAACATTGTGCACTTTTGCAACTATTAGTAGGTTAGTCCAAATAAATCATAAACTTTATAAAAAGGAGTGTCAAAAGCATATTATTAGCATAAAACCATCAAAAATTATATATACGTTATGGACGTATCAATTGTACGACCATACAAACACGGGCCAGGTGCTATGCGTGCCACTCTGGTTTCCAAAAGGATTGAGTCCATCAGTGCTCATACCCAGCCTGACATTCCTTGCATCGCCCCCCGATCTCTTCGAACTCGATGTCTAATGCATTCCACTGGCTAGCGTCTGAAGGGTGTGTCAGCATCTTGCCCTTCTCTGAATCATCTTCGGGTTTTTGTCTTTCCGCGTGCCATTGCATGAGCTTTGCTTCCTTAGGATCTACAAAATATCGCTGTAGACGGGAGGGGGGGTGATAGGAAAGTACCATACCAGTTTTTGAGGAACTTTCTTGTTCCCTCTCTTGTACCGTCCTTGGCCACACACCGGACATGTGGTTCTATCCGTGTACTCGTTCCGATAAAGTGCGCAATCATTGATGCATGCGTGGTATTTAATGTGTGGTAGGTCGAGAGGGCACAAGATTTTCTTGGCCTCCTCGATACTTGTTGGCAATGTGTTCCCCTTAGGAAGTCGGTCATGCCAGTATTACATGTTCGCGTTCAAGCTCCCATCAGTCCATTTGTGTTCGGCCTTCATCTCCAGAGCCTTGAGTGTTACACTCAAACGTGTATCCTCGGGGCGACACCCAGGATACAATGGAGTCATCCCGTCTACCTCCATTTGGGCCAGCTTGGCTTTCTCTCTGGTTGTAGCTTTGTTGTTGCTCGTCTCCTTGAGGAGCTTTTCTTGAACATGAGGTTCCTGCAAGACCGAAGTTAGCAGCGTCTGTGTATTCGCATCTTCTCCTTCTTCATGATGATCATGCCCATCGCCATCTCCTTCTCCATGCTGATCATGCCCGCCGGCATCTCCTTCATCATGGTGATCATGCCCGCCGGCATCTCCTTCGTCATGATGATCATGCCCGGTAGACTCTTCGTCTTCTCTCCCGCCCACGTCTTCGTGACCACCATGTCCTGTCGACGCCTCATTGAGGTCGTGCATGAAACCACGCCTAAGCACGTGACCCTCCAATTGTCCAAATTCAGGGTCGATCCAGCCGCTGCAGTTTGCATGTTCGACATGGACATCTTATCATGGTCTTGTTGTTCAGAATCATGTCCTCCTTCGTGTCTTGCTTGTACCTAGCAATTCGACCTTCGCTCATCGTGAGGACCATGGTTGCCTGAGCCGTCAAAACAAAGAGTATAGGTGAGAACCACACCGTATGAACACACACATCCATGAATGCTAGCCGGAAAAAATTCGGGATGCCCTTTCCTAAAATTAGGACATATGGGTAGTGCAAAAATTTGCCGAAATGGAAATGAATCAACATTTCGGCAAACATCCATGCAACCACACCGGCCGGGACAACAACAAGCAAGCAACAAAAAAATTCCTCCCGTTGCAAACATTCATGCACCACACAAGCATCGTCTCGCCATGGATCGCACACACACCGCCCGCGCCACAAGCTTCACCTACATGTTCATGGCCAAGTACTCACCTAGTAGACACAATAATAGCAAGACGAGACCGCACGATGAGAGAGTGTGGACAAATAGATCTACAAGCGGTGGAGAGGAAATTAGTAAACAAATAGAGATGTGAGAGAGAAAAGTAAGGAACTTTTAGATCTACAAGTTGGAGGGAAGCTTCCACTTACCAATCTATGGACTAAAGTAGGTTTAGTTACAAGAAAATGGAGAAACTATGGGCAAAATGGGGTGTGAGGGAGGAGGAAGACGAGTTGGGAGGAGGTAGAAAGGAAGAGATGTGAAATGGGTGGTGGTGGATAGATAAGCTGGTATCTTTGTCACCTTTTTAATATGGATCTGGACGCCCTCATCTGTGGCGCATACGGAGGAAATGCACCACAGATGCTCAAAATTCTATGGTGCATAAGTCCCTATGCGCCAGAGAACTTATGGTATAGGGTAAAGTGGTGGGACCCAGGGTTAGGTTTTTGTGGCGCATGTGACACTACTAGGAAACAGCCCATCTGTGGCGCATGGAAATTGGACTTCTATGGCACATATCCTAGTCGCCACTGTTACCTCGCCACTGATAACTACTTCCTGTGGCGCATATGGATATGCGCCACAGAAGTCACAGACTTCTGTGGCGCATTTCTTCATATGCGCCACAGGAAGAACTTCTGTGGCGCATTTACGTATATGCTCCACAGAAATCCCATGCGCCCCTGACTATATAATTATATGCACCAGTGATTGCGTAACACGTATTCGAAGTAAAAAACTTTCTTGGTGTATAATCAGGTATTTATACAGGATTTATATAGTATTTATCCAGATGAGTATAAAATACATTGCACAAGTAGTAGATGAATGAAAACCGACATATATATAATACAAACACTTAGAGCCCGATCGAGATACATATATAGTGTCAAGGGCCAAATTTTTACATAAGCGCCGAATACAAAGTTCTTATCATCTCACATTACAAATATGAAGTGGCCACCGCTGCCTACACTAGGATCAAATAGAATACAGCTGTGATAATGGTGAGCAAGAGCATTAGCCTGACCAATATCTTCATCCGGTTCTTCTTCCACAAGTGGTTCCTCCACTTGGCTATCGCCTCCTCTCTAGTCGTGTATCCTTTGTAGATGTTGCCGCTGAACTTGTTCACTTGTTTGTGACAATCCTCCCACTCCTCTTAGACTCCTGGAACCCTACCCATGTACACCACATACCACCTCGTCACCATCTCTATAGACGACAAGGCATATTAGTAAAAATACAACGAAAAGAATGAATAAAGGGTTCACATGCATATATATATATATGTTCACAGAATATAAAACAAAGGATCCATAAACCTAAAAGATAGATCATCATAGAAGCAATAAGTTCAACGACAACACGACCACAAGGTAGTTTAAGTCTAACAGCAATGACCATTTTGACCACGAGATAGTAAAGTTTATGACACACACACTAATACAGCAGGCGTCCATCAAGAATATACACACACTAGATCATGCTAGTGGCACACATCAATGATGATGAAGACTTCCTCTTCTCGCTCGGCTTCGGGAACGGTAGATAGACCTCTTTCGTCATCCACGTCCTTGTGTCACCCAGCTTATGGAGGCATTCTTCGATATCCCTCTTACTCAACCCTCTGCCTTGTTGTAGGGCACCCCCCTTGTGTTGACATCTTCAATGATGATTTGTGACAACTTCATCTGAATGCGATGGAAGTCTTCTCGAAGATCAACATCGTTGATTTTTGCCAATGTTTCGGCCCATCCTCGGAGACTAGATGGCAGCGTTAGGTTATGGTAATCCCGAACATAGCCTTTAAGGTGATGGAGGACGTAGAAGGCCTCCTTGGCACCAGCAGTCGACTGCTTGACGCAGGAGAACTCGAGCACGTCCTTGAACACGTGTTTGCCATCCTTGATACATTCCCCGTATCTACGAAGGTGCATCCCTTCTTGGTGTAGCCCTCGAGAGCCTCATTGAGAACACCCCTTATTCTGGTGTGTAGTCTTTCTTTTTCGTCAAACTCCCCGAGTCGAAATACGTGGCTAGAGAATACATCGGGGCAAGGACGATGAGTGTGCAGTATTTGTCTCTGCGCAAAACAATTGGAACGCAATGTTGGAAAAAGAGCAAAGGAAGAAATCTATAAGAAATGCATAAGTTACGGTGGCGATGAGCGAGTGTGTGTACTTACTCGGGAAAGAAAGGCAAAAGAAGTGTGCCCTTCCTCTTGTTGTCAACCATGAACTTCTTGAGGTACGCCATCGCCTTGGTCTGTGTCTCTGATCCTTCGACCAACTGGCTACCCCGCATATAGTAGGGATCCACTATCGCGATTTTCGGGGTCCTCTCTCTCTTGACCGTGATTGCCAGATTGAGCGCGTATAGGCGGACCAAGTTATAGTCTAGCCGTTTCATGAGAAACAGCTTGAATATGTCCTCCCGGACGCTATGAAGAATATATCCGCGGGGGGTTCATCGACGAAGCCCATGTCCAATGGCACCTTGGCCGTGAAAACCGGGTAATTTGGATCTTCGTCTTTAAGAAGGAGGCCCTCTAGTGTCTTGACACCCTCGTGCAAAGTTAACATGGCTCCAACCGCAAAGTGGATCACCAGCTACATGCACTCGGGGCAAGCCATATTGTGTGGATGGTACGGCGATGGCGTCCTGACCCCAAATCCTCTTTGGAAGAGGCTGACTCGCACCCTTCTTATTATTATTATTACCTCTCTTCATGTAGTGATTCTTCTTCACAATAGTGTCAGCCACTGCCATCTTCTCATCAGTCGCCTTTCGGAGTGTGTTGGGGCTGAAAACCAATCCCGGTTTCTCTTGTGGTGGATTGGCGGCCGGAGGCGTCTCTTGAGAAAGACCATGGAAGACCAGACGCTGCGTGCATGTATTGGGCCGACCAGCTTGATGGTCGTCGCGAGCTGTGAAGGGTTCTTCATCCATAGAAGGCATATACAATCCTTTGGCGGCGCCGGTGTTGATGAAGTTGTCAACGTTGACCAATTCATCATCATCTTCATCGGTGCCATCATGTGGCGGTGGTAGCGGGGGCGATGGCAGTTGCGGCACAACGTCTTTGCCATGTGGCGGTGCACACGCTGCCAAGATTTGATGGTGACGGCTGGTGGTGGCGACGACGGCGGCTACTGGCTTCCGAAGTGGTGGCCGGGCGATTGGTCGAGAGGTGGCGCCGGTGCTCCCCTCGCAAGACGAATCTGGGTCTTCGGCCATGTCAAGGGCCAGTTGTAGCATTCCCCAAGGATCTTGTGTTTGTCGGCTCCCTGAGGTTGAAAGGGGGGTCCATGTCGTCGCACCCTGGCAACACCCGAGCCAACCTAACCCTCATCACGTCATCATCCATTGGATTGTTGTGCATCGTGCGGCTCGCTGGTTGTATAAGAGTGCCCTTGGCAACATCCTTCAACTCACCGCCAACATCTTTAAGCAGGAGTACGCAAGAAGTGTCCTGAGGCAAAAACATGTTGTTGGGCGTCATGAGATGGCAGCAGTCATGCATCAAAGGCATAAAGGAGATGGCGTGCACTAACTAATTAGTTACCTTGGTGATGGCGTGGATCTCGACTAATGTAGAGACACGGACGATGCCGGCGGCCGGCCTATCGTCATCTGCAATCTCCCGCTCGGGTGCCTCACGAAGCACCACCACCGTCGGCTGCGCCTTATTGGTATCTTTGGCGGGAGGGGGCGTCGGTGTGACCAAAACTAGCGGCTGCGTCCTGACGTTCACAGCTGTCAGGTTCACCAGGTCCGGCGACATGGTAACATTGATGCCCGAGTTGCTGCCGCTTAAGCTGGGCAGATGTATCGGCCCCTGTCAACCTCCCGCATTCCAAGCAGTAAGCCCCTCGAAAAACGCAGGGGGATCATCGAGCGGAGCTTCTCTTCCACTAACTTGTCCACCGTTTTCTCGTCCACCACCTTCTCCTCCAGTGTCTGCTCCTTCATCTTCAGCTCTGCAACAGCGGCTTTATCCTGGTTCTTCCTCTCCCTTCTTTTCTTGGCATGATATTTGTAGTACTCCTTGAACTTCATGCTCGTACCGAAGCCGGACACACGGCCAGCTGAGGACGGCAGCAACCCCTTGTCCCTCTTCTTGTAAGCATTGGTCGCCCTGTTGAAAACCGTGTCCCACGGCTCCGTCGAATCCTAGGACGACTCTGTGGCAGTAGCGTTTAGTTCCTCCTCCTGCAGAGACAAGGAAAGGTGACCCATTTAGATTCTTGACTTCATTATCTTAATTAGAACGCAATAGACTTGAGATCGGCGATAAATTCCTTACCAGCTTCTTCTCGAATTCCTTCACCTCCGGATCGTCAGTGATGAACTCCCCTGTTTCCTTGTCCAGGTAGTAGCGGGCCCGAACAAATTGACTAAGCTGCAACTCCGTGATTTTAAGCCAAGGGTTGTCTTTACCAAGGCGTTCAAGCTCGGCGTCCTCCTTGTCCCAAATGGCCTGTTTCCCCCTGTAACCGCCACTTCCAAGGTGGTGGTTACCTATGTTCTGTTCCCGCATATTCCTTCCCCATTGAGTCCATTTTATAGTGTCAGCGGTAGCTATATCCGCCTTGAATATCCTAAACTCCTCTTCGTCGAGCATCGGATTTTTCTGACTAGTTACCTCCCAGCTTTCATCTTTGTCAATGCTATTCTTCACCCGGGTTTTCCAGCTGCTCAAGGCGTTGCTCATCTTCGTGAGGGCTAGTTTGTTCACCGGGTTCTTTCTCACGAGGTTTCTAAACCGCTCTGGGAATCTGTATCGCTTGTGAAGCTTCTTAAGGAGGTTATCGACCAAAGCTGCATTGTCAGCATGTCTGATGTACTTCGTGTTGATCGACATGCTTTCCCGGACGATGCACCCGAGTTGCAGGCCGTACCCTTTAGCAATCGCCTCTGGCGCAATGGGTTGGCCACTTTCTGTGACCTCAGTGAACTCATCAAAGACGGTGGCGAGCATTGGCACCTTCCGCTCCTTCTGTTCCTTCTTATTCTTCTTCTGAGAAGCGGCCGGGTTGCTGCTACCGCCATCCGTGCGCTCGCCGCCATCGGTGCAGGCGCCGCCATCGGTGGTGTCATCCTCTTTGCCGCTGCCTTCACTAGTTCCATTGTAGTCGTCTTCGTCCCCCTCGTAATCAGGAACTCCGCCCTCATTGGCACCAGAAGCTCTGGCGACGGTCGCCTCCTCCTCCAGTGGTGGTGTCATCCTCATCGCCTCGTCCTCCTCCTCCTCCTGTTGGGAACCCCGCCAGAATGACTGGTTGACCTATCTAGCTTGTTCTTCGACGGTGATGATGTGCTTAGAAGGGCCAGACTCCTTGTTGCCCGACATGTTTGCACTACTCTATTTAAAAGAGGCAAAAAGTTAGCACAAATCTCGGCCGAAAAATTCGGCATGACCTTTGCTAATTTTTTGACCTAGGAGTGCCCATTTCTCAACCGAAACGGATGTGAATCGACACTTCGGGAGAAATGGACAACTCAAATGAAATCCCTGCAAGACAAAACACCCCATCCCCATATTGACAACCCCATCCCCATATAACAGCAGCACCATATAGCATATAACAGCACCATGTAACAGGAGCACCATATGACAACACCATATAGCATACAACAGCAGCACCATGCATGTAACAGCAGCACCATATAACAACAGCACCATATAACAACAGCACCATATAACACCATATAACAGCATTTTTGGGCAACTCCCAGTTCTCACAGACCATAAGCAATGAATAAATGGTGGCTAACTGCGCCAAGCAAAACATTCCTAGGGAAATACACAGGTTCAATGTACTTTCATTCGATAGAATGATAGACAGATCTAGTAAAAAACTAATTACCCGTAGTGTAGGTTAGTTCTATGATGTCTTTGCCATCAGTACAACCATAGTGGACCAAAATGGCTACAAGGAGGACAAAAAGGCACAATATGCAAAGACAAAACAACACGATGATAGTAGATTGAGGATGCAAGGTTTATTTAATTAAAGGTTGAAGCACAAATGGTTATTTGAATGATCTATCAAACAAATACAGTAAAGTAGGCGAGAACTAAAGGCAACAGGCATGAGTTACTTTAATAATCTGGCAAGTCTTTTTGTTCCTTGAATAATATCTTTTGTCTAAGTCTCTCTGCCGAGGAGAAATTCAGTTGCCTGATTCAAACTTGTATTGGTTGTGTGTTGCCCTTCACAGGTTTTCAATGAGCTTAAAACAACACTGGCAAGTATTGGTTGTGTGTTGCCAGATTTTTGCAATGGTACTGCAGATTACTATTCTAAGAAGGCACAAACCTGGATGTTGGAGGACTCTTGTCCTGAATACATGTTCAAGGTTTCCACATGACTTAATATTCTATAATATATATACACAAGTGTAAGGATAGCATCTGGATACATGTCAATGTCATTAGTCTACATGGTTTGCCAGTACCTGAACAATAGCTTTTCTCTGCATGACTTCATGTTTGGGTTCATTTTTATTAGTAATTAAGATGCTTTTGATGAATTCATCCAGATATGCCTACCAATTTTGGATGAGCTGCCATGATGTTTTTGTTGGCACTGCAAATAGATGGCACCACTCCATACAGCCATACAGGGATGCATTTCACACATACCTGATGATGCGATGAAAAAAATAGACTTGCATGAATTTTCAGACCATAAATTCCTCAAACCTTATCTTGCATCAGGTACTTTAGATTTAAGTTGAGACTTGAGAGCAGCAGGTTTTGTGCATATAAATTCCACAAACCTTATCTTGCATGTTAAAAAGGGTTCAAACAAGGTCCATTAAAGGGACTTAATACACATCGACAAATTTGCCAACTATTCTAGTAGCTCCTTCACCACTGGCACCAGTACTGAAATACCAAATCATACGAACATTTATTTTCTAGCAAACAAATGTTCTTTGTTTTACAGCTCAAATGTATCATACAAACCATGTGCACAAATTTGAGAGCATCAGGTTTCTTGTCAATATGAAGAGATCATTAGGTGTTCTATCCATATGCACAAAAACATCCTTTTTTGCATGTTTAAAAGGTTACTTAATACTACAGTACAGAGACCAACCCATTTGCTAAGTACTCAAGCTTGCTCACCACCAGCACCAAAATAGATCAACTTCCTTAAATATTTCTAACAAAAAGTCAATGGAGAAACGAGATGATCACAAGTGCAACCGACAATATTTGGACCCTTCTATAAAACCCAGTGCTGTAGGCAGCACCTTGAGTAGAGCATTCTTGCAGAGAGGGGGAAAATAAGAGAGCGGGAAGTGTACCTGCGGATGGGGAGGTGGTCGTCGATGAGGGTGGCGGCGATGCTCCTGCTGCGAACGTTGCAGGCCACCTCCTCCTAGGTCCTAGGCGAGGCAGGGAGGGCCTCCTCCTCCACGGGCTCCGGAGCGGCGGTGGCGGGCCTCATCCTCCTATGTCGCAGGCGGGGCGGGGTGGGCCTCCTCCTCCACGACGGCTCTCCTCCTCCACGGGCTCTCCTACACGACGGCTTCGGCGACGAGGGCGATTAGCTAGGGTTTGCGCGCGGGCGAGATGAGGGAAAGAAATGGAGAAGGTAGCAGGGGAGGCCGAACCGTTTATTTGGCTAAGTGTGAAAGTTCTATGGCACATTCCTCTAAAATGCCCCACTGAACTTACAACTTCTGTGGGGCATTACTATGATATGCGCCACAAAACTTTTGGGCATAGTCCAAAACGAAGCGGCATCGTAGTTTGACAAGATCAGCTACATGTCCTAGTGGTCTTGCTCCCCAGCTTTCAACCTGGGGCAGCCAGGTTCGAATGTCGGTCTCGCACTTTTTTTTCCTTTTAAAAAATATTTTATTTATTAAAAAAAAGCAAGAACCTATACACACATATGCATATTTATTCAAAAAAGCAAGAACATATACACATGCATACTTATCAAAAAAACCTCCTGAATCATATATATATATATATGTGCTTGTCACACACAAATGTGAATTTGTATACCCACACGAATATCATGTGTATGTTTTAGTCTCGAACTAATATATATTTGCGAGCACACATGTGAATTAATACACAAAAAAGTCACACTAATATCACATTATACCCACACGAATTAATACACCAAAAGGAAGATCACATTATATCACATAATTGCTAGTGTCTTTTCACAATCTTCTTGCCCTTTTTCGCCGTGGTTGAATACTTTAACATGTGTACTTTGAGATTTCTTCTTGTGAATGGACAAACTTTAGTAGGTAGTGTGGTCTTCCTTCTTACTTTAGTAGTAGGCATGTCGAAGTACTTGTAGAATTCCTCTTAGATCTTCGGGTCACCGCTTTTTGTCAAGTTTTGCTCACATGCTCCTTCCATTCCGATGATGCTCCTCTTGCCCCTCCTAACTACAACACGGTTGGGCTTTAACGGGTCGGTAATAAAAAAGCATTGATCAACTTGGCTAGCGAGTACCCAAGGCTCATTTTTTCGGAGGCGTTCTTCCTTGATTTGGCATCAGGTATAACTATTGTGGTGAAATAGCAGCCTTCTTTTTCCACGTTCTTGGCCCATCTAACACGGAACATCGGTACGATCTCTCCATAGTAGTCGAGCTCCCATATCTCCTCGATTCTTGCGTAGAATCTTTCCATCATAGTAGTCTCGTCATCAGCAAAGGATAACATAGTTACTGCTGAGTTTTGATATTCACTATTCTTGTCCTTTTCCTCGGTGTACAATCTGTAACCATTTATGTCGTATGACTGATAGGTCCTTAGGTTGTGCCCTGGGCCCTGCGATAAGGAGAATATGAGTTTTTGATCTTCTATAGAAGGCGTCTATGGGGGATTGTCTAGTTGCCTTTTCTTGAACCAACCCGTGAAGCTGGAGTTGTGCTCTCTGGTTACGTCTCCCTTCTTCCTCGGCCGGCCCTAGTCGACGTACTCCTACTCGATTAAGCTTCTGTGCTCTTCGACCCAAGGGCCTACCACTTCAATGTGTTGTAGCGCGACTCGGTGTGTCGTTTCAAAATCAGTGCGTCGACCATCAATGCCGACATGCAGTGAGCGGCAGCCCTCGTGGTGACCATATCCACCGAGCCTACCGAGGTGCTTCTTTGTGGGTATTCCAACATCCTCGTTCTCGGTGGTTACATAATTCTGGCAGAAGGAGATGCACTCGTAGAACAGAAATCCCTTGGCTATGCTTCCATCCGGACTAGACCTGTTGCGAACGAATCCTTTGATGACACTGTTTAGCCTTTCAAACGGCATCATGTTGTTCAGGAATGTCGGCCCTAACTGGATGATGTTGTCTACGACATGTACAAGCAGATGCACCATGATGTCGAAGAATGCGGGCGGGAAGTAAATCTCAAGCTCGCATAGTATCATCACGATCTCTTCCTGTAGCCTGTCGAGCTGCTTCACACCGATCGACTTCCTAGATATGATGTTGAAAAAGTTACAGAGGCTAAACAACGTCTCACGGACATGCTCGTCCATTATCCCACGGATCGCAACGGGGAGTATCTGCGTCATCAGCATGTGACAGTCGTGAGACTTCATACCGCTGAACCTCTTCTTCGCCACGTCCAGATATCTGCTTATCTTCCCCAAGTAACCGTGAGGAACTTTCACTCCTAAGAGGCACCTGAAAAACTGCTCGAGCTCCTCCAGACTCAGAGTGAAGCAGGCAGCGCGAAGCACCACCTCATTTTTCTTAACTCTTTTGCGGCGACCTTGAGTCCCTTCCGTCTGATCATAATCATCATCATCATCACTATCAGGGTACTGAGGATCTTTCTTTATGCCAAGCCATTTAAGGTCCTTTCTTGCTTTCAGCCCATCCTTGGTCCTCTCCGGCATGTTCAGTAGAGTGCCAAGCAGACTCTCGGTAATGTTCTTCGTGATGTGCATTACATCTTGGATATGGGGAGTGTGAAGGACCTTCCAATACGGCAGGTCCCAGAAAACAGACCTTGCTTTCCATACACCCAGTAGCGGCTTTGTCCTCGGTCGTTTTTTTCCAGGCGTAGGGCAATGTACCCAATTATTCAAAAGCTCCTCGATTTCTTGGCCGCTCTTCGGACGCGGGGCTCTTTCGAGCTCGTCCTTACCATTGAACAGGTCGCCACGTTTTCTCCACGGGTGATCCATGCGGAGCCACTTTCGAGTACCTTGGAACATGGATTTCGAAGACCCGGGATCCATTGGTAGCTAGAGATGCGGTGTCTCATCCATGCACTTGACGCATGCATTGTGTCCGTGGTTCACCTGGGTCGATACATATGCATAACCAGGATAGTCCTGCACGGTCATGAGCAACGCGGCTCTCAGATGGAAATATACTTTAGTGTAGGCGTCCCACATATGGGCCGGTCTCTCCCACAAGCTGGCTAACTCCTCTCTCATTAGCCCGAGATATAGATGCATATCGATACCTGGTTGTTTCGGCCCCTGAATAAGAATACTCATGTGTACATACCTTTTCTTCGTGTAGAGCCACGGGGGGAGGTTGTACGGCCATACAAAAATGGGCCAGGTGTTATGCGTGCTTCTCTGGTTTCCAAAAGGATTGAGTCCATCGATGCTCATACCCAGCCTAACGTTCCTTGCATCGCCCCGAACTCTTCGAACTCAATGTCTAATGCATTCGACTAGCTAGCGTCTGAAGGGTGTGTCAGGATCTTTCCCTTCTCTGGATCATCTTCGGGTTCCTTAGGATCTACGAAATATCGCTGCAGACGAGGGGTGATAGGAAAGTACCATACCACTTTTCGAGGAAATTTCTTGTTCCTCTCTTGTACCGCCCTTGGCCACACAATCGGACATGTGGTTCTATCCGCACTCGTTCGATAAAGTGCGCAATCATTGATGCACGCGTGGTATTTAATGTGTGGTAGGTCGAGAGGGCACACAATTTTCTTGGCCTCCTCGATACTTGTTGGCAATGTTTTCCCCTTAGGAAGTCGGTCGTGCCAGTATTCCATGTTCGCGTTGAAGCTCACATCGGTCCATTTGTGTTCGTCCTTCATCTCTAGAGCCTTGAGCGTTACACTCAAACGAGTATCATCGGGGCGACACCTAGATACAATGGAGTCATCCTGCTACCTCCATTTGGGCCATCTTGGCTTTCTCCGGGCTGCAGCTTTGTCGTTGTTTCGCCTCCTTGAGGAGCAGTTCTTGAACATGAGGGTCCTGCAAGACCGGGTTAGCAGCGCCTATGTGTTCAAGGCTTCTCCTTCTTCATGATCATGATCATGCCCGCCATTTCCTTCTCCATGTTGATCATGCCCGCCGGCATCTCCTTCATCATGATGATCATGCCCGCTGGCATCTCCTTCGTCATGATGATCATGCCCGGTAGACTCTTCGTCTTCTCGCCCGGCCATGTCTTCGTGACCACCACCATGTCCTGTCGACGCCTCATGGAGGTCGTGCATGAAACCGCGCCTGAGCAGGTGACCCTACAATTTGTCCAGATTCAGGGTCGATCCAGCGCTGCAGTTTGCATGTTCGACATGGACATCTTATCGTGGTCTTGTTGTTCATAATCATGTCCTCCTTCGCGCCTTTCTTGTACCTAGCAATTGACCTTCGCCATCGTGAGGATCATGGTTGCTCGAGCGGTCAAAACAGAGAGTATAGGTGAGAATCACACCATATGAACACACACATGCATGAATGCTAGCCAGAAAAAATTCTCCATGACCTTTCGTAAAATTAGGACATATGGGTAGTGCAAAAATTTGCCGAAATGGAAATGAATCAACATTTCGGCAAACATCCATGCAACCACATCGACCCGGCCTGACAACAAGAAGCAAGCAACAAAAAACTTCCTCCCATTGCAAACATTCATGCACCACACAAGCATCGTCTCGCCATGGATCGCACACACACACCGCCTGCGCTACAAGCTTCACCTACATGTTCATGGCCAAGTACTCTCCTAGTAGACAAAATAATAGCTAGACGAGACCGCACAATGAGAGAGTGTGGACAAATAGATCTACAAGTTGGTGGAGAGGAAATTAGTAAACAACTAGAGATGTGAGAGAGAAAAGTAAGGAATTTTTAGATCTAGAAGTTGGAGCGAAGCTTCCACTTACCAATCTATGGATTAAAATAGGTTTAGTTACAAGAAAATGGAGAAACTATGGGCAAGATGGTGTGTGAGGGAGGAGCAAGACAAGTTGGGAGGAGGTAGAGATGTTAAATGGTGGTGGTGGATAGAAGAGCTAGCTTTTGTCACCTTTTTAACATGGATCTGGACGCCCTCATCTGTGGCGCATATGGAGGAAATGCGCCACATATGCTGAATCTTCTGTGGCGCATAAGTCCATATGTGCCATAGAAGTGGGTGAATTAGATGCCTCTTTAGGGCCCACCTCCAAGTTAGGTGCATGTTGGGATATGCGCCATGAAGTGAACACATCTGTGGCGCATATC
Source organism: Avena insularis (assembly GCA_023614405.1). Classification (NCBI taxonomy): domain Eukaryota; kingdom Viridiplantae; phylum Streptophyta; class Magnoliopsida; order Poales; family Poaceae; genus Avena; species Avena insularis. The sequence goes on along the minus strand of JAJUPC010000301.1, from coordinate 333,697 downwards.
GTAACATGCGCCATGTAACTTGGGTGAATTAGATTCTGTCGTGGGGCCCCCCTCCATGTTCTGTGGCGCATAAGAAAATACGCGCCATAGAAGAGGCCACTTCTGTGGCGCATATCTCAGAATGCGCCATAGAACTTGGATCAACCCACCCCGGCTGGCGGGTCCCACCAATCTTCTGTGGCGCATACTCTGGAGAATGCGCCACAGAACTTCCAATCTTCAGTGGCGCATGTTTTCTAGTGCGCCACAGATGTTTTCCTGTGGCGCATGGTTTCGCATATGCCACTGAATATCTTGTCTATCTATAGGTTGTTTCCTAGTAGTGTGAGGATATGCGCCACAGAAGTGAAACATATCTATGGCGCATATCCACACATGCGCCATAGATCATGGGTGAAAAAGTATTTGTGGTGGGGACCACCTCCAAGTTCTGTGGCGCATAGTGGAATATGCGCCACAGAAGAGGCAACTTCTGTGGCGCATATCTCAAGATGCGCTGGATCGCCCCACCCCGCCGGCAGGTCCCACCAATCTTCCTGTGGCGATATTGTATAAATGCACCACGTAACTTCTAGGTTTTGTGGCGCATGTTTCCTAGTGCACCACTGACAAGTCTCTGTGGCGCATGGATTTACATATGCACCACAGATTGACTTGTCGACCTATAGGTTGTTTCCTAGTAGTGGCAGGTCCGCCCAAAGACGCCCATCGATCCAGCTCCAGCAAGTCCAGCACCACCAAGTCCAACACCGTAAAGCAGCGGTGCATCCGTGATCGCACACACATCCGGGTACTCGACAACCTCCATCCTCCCTCCAAAGAAAGCAAAGGAAGAAGCAACTTCTTTCCAGATAAATCCACCGGGAACATGTATCTCGCTAATCCGAGACCATGGGGAATAACTAGAGGGGGAGAGAGATCCTTCACGAGGAGGTGTGTGTTGTGAGGAGGATAGGGGGGCCTTTTATAGGGAAGAGGGGGGCAGCCAAGGGCCATGGCATGGCAGCCATGCTGGTGCCCCCACCTCTTCCATCATTCATGTCGTGGATGCTCCACTCACATAAATAAGCTTCCACTCACACTTCCACTCACATGCATTAAATTTCCACCAATTTTAATGCAAGCTCTCATTAAATAAAATTATTTTATTTATTTTATTCAGAATTTTTGTTAATTACTTTAATTAACAAACAATCACATAAAACACCCTACAACATTTCAATATCACATGCAGAACCAGTTTCTGCAATTTCACCCGAACAATTCCGCTTTCCATCGAAATGATTCCAGCGCTTAATCTTTATCTAAAACGAGTTGCTCCTAAATGGTGTCAGTATCCCTTAAGTGTGTCACCCTACGGTTCGCGAATAATGCAAACATGATCGAGACCCTCTCCGATCAATAATCAGCAGTGGACTGGAGATTCAGATCGACTTCCACATATTCAACGATGACCCTTGTGATCGTGTGAACCTTTAATGTCGTAACTAAATACCTTTATCTCATGATATATTACATGTCCGAGATTCGATTATTGGCATCCAAATACCTAGTTTGATCTTGTTACTGACATGCACTCTTTTCTCGTTCCCGTGATATAACTTTCTAGTGATCACATCACTTGCTTGCAAGCTATTTCAATGTGTTATCACCGAGAGGGCCTGAGTATATCTATCCGTCATCGGGATGGACAAATCGCACTCTTGATCCATGAGCCTCAACATAACACCTTCGTAGCACTGAACCCACCTTTATAGTCACCCTATTACGGTGTGACGTTTGATGTTATCAAGATACTCTTCTGGTGTTAGCAATTAACATGATCTCATTGTCTAAGGACTAAGATTACTCCGTATGATGTTATAGCAATATAAACATAATGACTCTGATCGTAATGCTATACTTCGGATGAATGTTCATCACATCATTCCACCAATGTTGTGACCTCATTATTAACAACATCCAATGTCCATGATCAGGAAACCTTGATCATCTTGTTAATCAACGAGCTAGTTTATAAGAGGGGCATAACTAGGAACTTTCTTTTTGTTTATTAAACACACATGTATTAACGTTTCCAAATTAATACAATTATAGCATGCAAAATAAACATTTATCATAAACATGGAATAAGATAATAACCATTTTATTATTGCCTCTCAGGAATATTCCCTTCAATATTCCCTTCAGTCTCCCACTTGCACTAGAGTCAATAATCTAGTTATATAGTATAAATCTAACACCCATGGAGTTTTGGTGTTGATCATGTTTTGCTCTAGGGAGAGTTTTAGTCAACGGATCTGCTACATTGAGATCCGTATGTACTTTTCAAATCTTTATATCTCCATCCTTGACATGCTCACGGATGGAGTGAAACCAGCGCTTAATATGCTTGGAATTCTTGAGAGACCTTGGTTCCTTTGCGTTGGCTATGGCTCCATTGCTGTCACAATAGACCACCATGGGGTCCAACGCACTAGGAACCACACCATGTTCGGTAATGAACTCATTCATCCAACTTCTTCCTGTGCTGCTTCTAAAGCAGCAATATATTCTGCCTCCGTTGTTGACCTTGTCACCACAGGTTTTTTTGAGCTCCTCCAACTAACTGCTGCTCTGTTCATGAGAAATACGTATCCGGATTGAGACTTATCATTCGGATCAGTGTCAAAGCTAGCGTCGACATAAAAATTAGCGACCAGATCTTCTTGACCTCCGTCTACAAGAAACATTTCCTTAGTTCTTCTCAAGTACTCAAGGTAATTCTTGACCGCTATTCAGTGTTCCAAACATGGATTAGATTGGTACCTACTAGTCTAACTAATAGCATGTGCCACATCCGGTCTTCTACATAGCATGTCATACATTATAGAGCCTATGGATAAAGCATAGGGGATATTATCCATTATCTCTCTTTCTTCCGCTGTAGCCGAACTTTCAGTCTTACTCAATGTCTTGCCTTGCAAAATAGGTAAGAACCCCTTCTTACTTTTGTCCATTTTAAACTTATTTAAAATCTTATCAAGGTATGTACTCTCCGATAGCCCTATTAGGCATCTTGATGTATATCTCTAGATCTTTATGCCTAATATATATGACGCTTCACCAAGGTGCTTCATAGAAGTTTTTGTTGTTTAGATAACTTTTAACATTGTTTAAAAGATCTATATCATTTCCAATCAATAATATGTCATCCACATATAATATCAGAAATGCCACATTGATCCCACTAACTTTCTTGTAAATACAAGCCTCTCCATAAGTTTGGACAAATCCAAACTCTTTGATCACCTCATCAAAGTGGAGATTCCAACTTCGGGATGCTTGCTTCAGTTCATAGATGGAGCACTGAAGTTTGCAAACCTTGTTAGCATCCTTAGCATCAACAAAACCCTTTGGTTGTATCATATACAACTCTTCTTCAATATTACCATTGAGGAACACAGTTTTGACATCCATCTGCCATATTTCATAATCGAAATATGGAGCAATTGCTAACATAATCCTAACTAATTTTAGCATCACTATGGGAGAGAATGTCTCATGGTAGTGAACTCCTTGAATTTTTCGAAACCCTTTTGCGACAAGTTGAGCTTTATAGATGGTTACATTACCATCAGCATCCGTTTTTCTTTTGAAAATCCATTTATTCTCAACGGCCTTTCGGTCGTGAGGTAAGTCCACCAAGGTCCAAACCTGGTTTTCATACATGGATTCCATCTCAGATTGCATGGCTTCTAGCCATTTGTTGGAATCCGGGCTCATCATCGCTTCTTCATACATCACAGGGTCATCTATTTCATCAACCATGAAATTCACAATAGGATTCCTGTACAGTTCAGGAGCTGCACGTATCCTGCTTGACCTGCGAGGTTTGGTAGTGTCCTCTTTCGTAGTTTCATGATCATTATCATTAGTTGCTTCTTCATTTGGTGAAGTCAACTCTGGAACAACTTCTGGTGCTGCGCCACTCGCCATTTCATGAAGAGAAGGTTTAATAACCTCTTCGAGTTCTACCTTTCGACTACTCACACCTTTCGCGAGAAACTCTTTCTCTAGAAAGGATACATTCTTGCCAACGAAAACCTTGCCCTCGGATCTGTGATAGAAGGAATACCCAATTGTTTCTTTAGCATATCCTATGAAGACACATTTCTGCACTTTGGGTTCGAGTTTATCAGGCTGAAGTTTCTTCACATAAACATCGCATCCCCAAACTTTAAGAAATGAGAGCTTAAGTTTGTTTCCAAACCATAATTCATACGGTGTCATTTCAATGGATTTAGACGGTGCCCGATTTAAAGTGAATGTAGCGGTTTCTAGTGCATAACCCCAAGACCATAGTGGCAAGTCAGTCAGAAACATCATAGTTCGAATCATATCCAATAGAGTACGATTATGACATTCCAACACACCATTACGTTGTGGTGTTCCGGCAAGCGTGAGTTGTGAAACTATTCAACAATATCTTATGTGTGCGCTAAACTCGTAACTAAGATACTCTCCTCCACGGTTGGACCGCAGAAATTTTATCTTTCTATGACTATGATTTTTCACTTCATTCTAAAATTCCTTGAACTTTTCAAAGGTTTTAGACTTATGTTTCATCAAATAGATATACCCGTATCTACTCAAATCATCTGTGGAAGTATCAAAATAACGATATCTACCTCGCGCCAATACACTCATTGAACCACATACATCAGTATGTATGATTTCCAATAAATCTGTCGCCCGTTCCATTGAACCGGAAAACGGTGTGGCTCACATGTATCAAATGATTCAAAATCAAGTGATTCTAAAAGTACATCGGAATGGAGTTTCTTCATGCATTTAATGCCAATATGACCTAGATGGCAGTGCCACATATATGCAGATATATCATCATTAAGTTTAATCCTTTTAGCATCAACATTATGGATATGTGTATGAGTACTATCGAGATTCAATAGAAATAAACCATTCATCATGGGTGCATGACCATAAAAGATATTATCCATAAAAATCGAACAACCATTGTTTTATGATTTAAATGAATAACCGCTTTGCAATAAACACGATCTGGATACAATATTCATGCTCAGCGCAGGCACCAAATAACAATTAATTAAGTTTATCACTAATCCCGATGGCATATGGAGAGGAAGCGTTCCGATGGCGATCACATCAACTCTTGATCCATTGCCGACACGCATCATGACCTCATCCCTTGTTAGCTGTCGCCTGTTCCGTAGCCCCTGTATCGAGTTAAATATATGAGCAACTAATCCGGTATCAAAAACCCAGGTGCTACTACGAGTACTAGTAAAGTACAAATCAATCACATGTATATCACATATACCTTTGTTTGCCTTGTCGGCCTTCTTGTCCGCCAAATACTTGGGGCAGTTGAGCTTCCAATGGCCATAACCCTTACAATAGTAGCACTCGCTGTCAGACTTAGGACTAGCCTGAGATTTCTTTTCAGGCACAGCAACAAATTTGCCGCCCTTCTTTCCCTTCTATTTACCCTTCTTGTCTTTCTTAAAACCGGTGGTCCTATTGATCATCAACACTTGATGTTCTTTCCTAATCTCCACTTCTGTAGTCTTAAGCATTGACAGAAGCTCGGGGAGAGACTTCTTCATGCCCTGCATGTTATAGTTCATCACGAAGCTCTTGTAGCTAGGTGGCGGAGATTGGAGAACATGATGTATGCCTAAGTCAATGGGAATCGTTATTCCCAAGGACACAAGCTTATCGGTGTACCCAAACATTTTGAGTGCATGCTCACTTACGTAGCTGTTCTCTTCAATCATGCAGCTAAAGAACTTTTCTGAAGCATTATAACTCTCTACGGCAACATGGGTATCGAAAATTATTTTCAATTCACCCATGGTATCAAAGGCATTGCCATTTTCAAAACGCTTTCGAAGTTCTGGCTCTAGCCCATATAGTATGGTGCAGTGAACTAAGTTGTGGGCATCTTGACGAGTCAAATAGACATTCTTTTCCTCGGCAGGGGCATCAGGAGTTGGTGGGGGGCCTAGCGGTGCTACTAGCACATATTGGTTTTGTGCAGCAGAGAGGAGAATCCTCAAATTCATGGCCCAGTTGGTAAAGTTGCTACCATTCGCAGCAAGTTTCTCTTTCTCCATGAACACATTGAAATTAAAAGCACGTGGTGCCATCTACAATAGAATTTGTAAAGTTTATGACAGATTGAGTTCAACTAAACTCCCACTCAAAAACAACATCCCTCATGTCTTTTTGGTGATTACATGAACCAAATTCACTACACCAAGTCCGATCATCACGTGAGTCGGTGTAGCTTCAAAGGCGAGCATCTATATGGGCATCATATCAACTATATAAATCATGCTTAACCTTTCGGTCCGTGTTTCGAGGCCATGTCTGTACATGCTAGGCTCGCCAAGTAAGATCCTTAGTACTCCCATGTGTGAAACTGTCTTACACCCGTTGTATGAAAGCGCAGAGTCAAGTAAACCCGATCATCACGTGATGTCTCGAAACACGATCCAAGAACTGTGCATACGTAAGGAAGAAAACATTTTTATCTTGATATTTAAATGAGGGATCGTCTTATAATGCTATTAAAATGCCAAACAAGCAATATAAGATGCAAACATCATATGTGTAAAGTGAAATGATATGGTTCTTTCACTTGATCACTATCATATGCATCGTGGTATGATCTTTATCATTCCTTTCTGTGTAAGGCCAAGGTCTATGGAACTTACACATTATGTGTGTTGTAAGAGTATCAACTATACATCAACATACAACATTACCATGTCATGATACAAGCCCAGCAATGATATAAACTAGACGCCTCTAATCTATGAATTGCAAGTTTTTACGTGGCTTAGGGCTTTCGAAGATAGAACTATTATTACCTACGAACATGGAACCACAATGACGATTACCAAATTATTAGCAACTCGTTGTGAATCAGATATTGACTATAGTAGGAGAGACAGACACCCGCTAGCCACTTATGCAAAACTAGTTACATGTAAGTCGTGGAACCGGTCTCATGTGCGATGACATGTAAAGTTGGTTCGGGCCGCTTCATCCCACTATGCCACCAATATCCAAATTGCATATAAGAAGCAATAACATGATCATCACCGCCCACATACTCTTATGTGTTCTACCCGTGCAAAGCACCTACGCATAGATCAAACTTTGATACCACTGAAGTGTTCGCAGCATAGAAAACAAAAAAATTCCTATGATGGGAACCCTTATACGCCAAGATCTATCTACTAGATACAAGCAATGGGTGGATATACATCCTTAGAGAACATACCCACGAAGACAGCAATCCTTTGTTAATGAGATGGAACTCGCGGATGATGTAGCCGTACACTTGCCGATCTCAAGATCGTGTGGAAGTCCGAGCACCACAAATCAGCAGCGCATTCGTCCTTGCACACACATTCAAGCCACCGGACAACCTCCACCTCCTCGCTCCAGAGATGCAGCAAAAGAAGCAACTCCCTTCCAAACGAAATGCCACTGGGAACATGTATCTCGCTAATCCGAGACCATGGGGGAAAAATACTAGAGGGGGAGAGAGATCCTTCGTGAGGAGGTGTGGGGAAGAAGGAGTGAGAGGGGGCCTTTTATAGGATGAGGGGGGTACCCCTCCCCATTGCCAGCGCCCCATGGGGGGTGACCCCTCACCTCCCCCATTCATGTGGTGGTAGCCCCTTAACATTCCCCTTTAAATTCTTCACTTTAAATGCATTAAATTTCTCCAAATTTAATGTTCTCTCATTTAATAAAACTCTTTTATTAATTTTATTCAGAATTTTGTTAATTACTTTAATTAAAAAACATTCACATAAACCTCCCTACAACATTTCAATATTACATGCAGGACCAATTTCAGCAATTTCACCCAAAACAGTTTCGGTGTCTATTGAAATAATTCTAGCGCTTTGTAATTCATTCGTCTGAAACATATTTGCTCCAAATGGTGTTGGTGTCCCTTAAGTGTGTCACCCTAAGGTTCATGCATAATGCTGACATGATCGAGACCCCTCTCAGATCAATAATCAGAAGCGGGACCTAGAGATCCATACTGACTCCTACACATTCAACGATGACTTCTGTGATTGTGAGAACCTTTAACGCTAGTAACGATATATTACATGTTCGAGATTCAATCATCGGTATCTCCATACCTAGTTTGATCTTGTTACCAACATGTACTCTTTTCTCGTTCCTGTGATATAACATTCTAGTGATCTCATCACTTGCTTGCAAACTAACCAATGTGATATCACCGAGAGGTCCCAAAGTATATCTATCCGTCATCGGGATGGACAAATCCCACTCTTGATCCATGAGCCTCTACGTAACACTTTTGTAGTATTGAACCCACCTTTATAATCACACTTTCATAGTGTGATGTTTGATGTTATCAAGATACTCTTCCAGTGTTAATGATTAACGTGATCTCATGGTCTAAGGACTAGGATTACTTCGGTAGATGTTATAGCAATATATAAACAATGACTTGGATTGTAATGCTATATTTCAGATGAATGTTCATCACATCATTCCACTAATGTTGTGACCTTGTTATAAACAACATCCAATGTCCATGATCAAGAAACCTTGATAATCTTGTTAATCAACGAGCTAGTTTATAAGAGAGGCATAACTAGGAACTTTCCATTTGTTTATTAAACACACATGTATTAACGTTTCCAAATTAATACAATTATAGAATGCAAAATAAACATCTATCATATACTTGGAATATATATAATAACAACTTTATTATTGCCTCTCAGGCCATATTCCCTTCAGTAAAACTGTCTTACACTTGAAATATGATCGTGGATTCAAGTACACCCGATCATCACGTGATGTCTTGAAGGGGTGAAACATAAATGGTGCGTACTTAAGGGAGAACACATTTTTATCTTGATATCTAAATGAGAGATCGTCTTATAATGCTACTAAAATGCCAAACTAGAAATATAAGATGTAAACATCATATGTGTAAAGTGGAATTATATGGTCCATGCATTTGATCACTATCATGTGCATCGTCGTATGATCTCTATCATGTGCATTGTGGTATGATCTCTGTCATGCCAAGGTATATGGAACTTACAAATTCGTTGTGTTGTAAGAGTATCAATTGTACATCAACTTACAACATTACCATATCATGACACTAGCCCAACAACAATCTAAACTAGACGCCTCTAATTTATCCATTACAAGTTTTATGTGGCTTACGAACATGGAACAACAATGATGATAACTAAGTCATTAGCAACTCGTTGTAAACTAGATATTGACTATAGTAGGAGAGACAGACACCCGCTAGCCACTTATGCAAAACTAGTTGCATGTCAGTCGTGGAACTGGTCTCATGTGCGAGGACATGTAAAGTTAGTCTAGACCGCTTCATCCCACTATTCCACCAATATCCAAAATACATGAAAGAAGCAATAACATGATCATCATCGCCACATATAAATATATGTGTACTACCCGTGCAAAGAACCTACACATAGATCAGACTCTGATACCACTGTTGGGTTCGCAACATAGAAAACGAAAAATTTCCTATGATGGGAACTATTATACGCCAAGATCTATCTACTAGATGCAAGCAACTGGTGGATATACATCCATAGAGAACTTCACCTCAATATTGTGTGGAAGTCCTAACACCGCAAATCAGCAGCGCATCCGTCCTCGCACACACGTTCAGGCCACCAAACAACCTCCACCTCCTCGCTCTAGCGGATCAGCGGAAACAACAACTCCTTCCATATGAAATGCCACCGGGAACATGATGTGATCGACATTCCTCGAAGGATTGCGACACGATAAAGTCATATAGTTCATTGTTGAAACAACTAAATCTAGACTCCTTTTCCTTAGACCGTGATCTCATATTACTCACTGTTTCCCGAGGCTGCTTAGACTGCATCAACCGTCATCTGGTAATATGGTGGCCATAAATGTGTATGTTGGGTATTCCGAAGGAACAATAGATGACATGTGATTGCAAGACCGGGATCTGTTCACCCACATGACGGGTAAAGATACATACGGCCGGCTTGGTGAGATTACATCCATAAATGTTGCAACATGTGACTCGGTCACGGGGATGTAATATCACGGTAACATGAAAACATAACTTGTTGTTAACGAGATTGGATCTCGGGCAAGTTGTATAAAGAAACAAAAGGAAATTGCAAGCTACATTTACTGGTTCAAACGACATTGTCATCAGGAATGCATAGGGGTCACATGGATATCCCTGGTCCCTCTGTTGATCATTGATATAGATCATGTCTAGAGCATTCCCGAGCCGTGAGAGGATACACTTAAGGGTACGATGAGAGCGATCATTCATAAGACGAAGTCACCATAGAGAAAGAGAAAGCCGGAAATGTTCCGTAGAGAGATCCGAAGTTGTTCGGAGAAAGAATAAAGGAAAAAACCGGAAAAGTGTTTTCGGATAAATAATGGGAATTTAAATATACATTTATTATATGTTAATTATGAATTAATATATACTAAATAATATTTAGATTAAGATTTATATAGGCAACTTTTATATTAGGCCAAATCCCCGGAGGGAAATAGCCTAGAAGAAAAGCTGTAGAAAAAGGGAAAAGGAAACAGCAAAATGAGGGGCTGATTTGATCAGCCCATACTCACATGAGCTGCAGATAGTACATGCCACGCGGGCAAGCTACAGCCGCCGCTGCAGGCCTGCTTAACCCCAGGCCAACACGGGCGCGCAGGGGAGCTGATGGTCAGGCAGACCGGGCAGGCGAGCTGGGCCGCCGGGGGCGAGCCGGCCCATTCGGGGCGCTGGCTGCCACCGCCGCCTCGCTGGCGAGCTGGGCCACGCGAGCGCGCATGGCCCGTGAGGTGGGGATCAAGCCCAACCGGCCTCGCGAGACAGGCGCCGCAACTTCTTGCTGTTTGGGCTGCAGGTGACACCCAGGCCCACCCGTGCTGGCTCCCCTTTGCTGGATGGGCTGAGAGCATTTGGCCCATCCGGCTGTGCACGAAATTCCTATCTTTTTCCTTTAACATTTAGTCCCACATGGCTAACCTAATGGGGAGGGCACGCCCCCTCCACCTATATAAAGGGGTGCCCATGGGTGAGATTAAACACACCATATTTGGAGAAGTCCTTTGGTTGACTTCCTCCTTCGCTCTCCCTAGCCCTTGTGACCATGGCCCCAAGTTTGGGCTGTGCGAACAAGGCACACCTGCAGCGCGCCATTGCACTGCAGGGATTCCTAGCCGGATATCAATTTCCACACTCCCGGAGGGATCGGGGAGCCGGAGGTCTCATCGTGCACCAGATGTGTACAAAGACACGAGGCGCAACACTTGGGGCGCTTAAATGTCGTGAGCTGGAGCTGCCGCATGATGAAGAAGGAGCAAGGGTGACTCATGAGGAGCTTCGCGACCTTGAGGTCATCTACGAGTATGACTACATCAACCATGTTCCCCTCGGAACATTAACCGCGTAGGTTCTACCAGGTTTTGTATTCTCTATGCATTGGCTGTTACTGCATTACTACATAGACAGATCCTAGGAAGTTTTTGGGGTTCCAGCATAGGAATTTTTTTGTTTTCTGCTGCGGATCCCCTTCATATGCAACTCAGATCTAATATTACTGGTTTTAGACATGAAGAGCATGAGCCACTAGCGCTTGCATGGGAGAGGATGAAAGAATGCATGAGAAATAGTCATGGTCATGGAATGGAAGAGTGGTTAATTCTCCATCTAGTGCTCTTAACCCTGTGTCTAAGTCTATGCTTGATACATCAGCTAGAGGAACATTTATGGGTAAACATATAACCGAAGAAAATCAGCTGCTAGACAATATGCAAGACAACCATTCCCAATGGCATGTGAATAGATCAAACATGAAGAAGGTGAACTCCATTTCACCACAAGAAAATGAAGAAGTCAATGCCAAGTTGGATGAGCTCATACTTGCCATAAATGGTAAGGAAACCTAGGTACGAGCCACCGTTGAAACAAATATTGAAGAAATAGACTTTGTAGATCGTAATGATTATAACCCTGCTTGGAAGAAGAATTGCAATCCTAACTTTCAGAAACATTATTCTAGTCCTGCAGGTAATTCCACTAATAATATGGAAACTAGTAATGGTAGTCTCCAAGGAACACTAAAGTCTTTTCTAGACTCACAAAATGAACAAAACAATATTCTTGTTAAAATAAAGGAGAACCACGATGCTATGCTTGGTACATTATCTAACCAAGTCGTTAGTTTGAGAAATGATTTGCGGCCCTCCAAGAAAGAGCGGGATTGTTAAGGCACAGCTAGGTAAGATAACAGAGTCAAACTCTCATTCTAGCTAAATTTGCAGGCTGAGACAAATCCCATTGAAGACCTCAAAATGATGAGAGTCCAAAGGGAGGAGCCTGAAGAACTTGATTATAGTAATGCTCCTTCACCAAGCTACACCATCGAAGATGTCGTAAAAAGGATCAACGTCAAGATTTCGTTGAGTGAAGGTAGTAAGGAAGCTATGTACCAACACTTTGTTAATCAAGTAGCAATTAAGGTACGTGAGCTTGCGGAAGAATATAAGCAAATTTCTGAAAAATTACCTACGAAGTTAGATGACATATTTGAGCCTACTATTAAGATTAAAATTGGAACCAATGAGATAGCTGCACTTTGTGATCTAGGTGCAAGCGTCTCAACAATTCCAAAGAGTCTTTTTAACAAGATAAATCTTGGCTCCTTTGAAATCGCTGAGTTAAAATTGCATCTAGCAGATTCTACTTACAAACAACTATAGGAATTAAGGTGAATACTTTAGTATACATTAAAGTCTGTCCCGCTCTCATTGATTTTGTTATTGTTGACATGCCTGAAGATGCTACTGCTCCTATTATATTAGGCCGTCCTTTCTTAAGAAATATTAAGGCTTTGATTAATCTACATGAAGAGAACATGAAGCTCCAATTGCCTTTATGGATCCTTTTGTTATTCATTTCCCCAGGAAGAAGAAAGCCAAGCATGATGAAAAGGAGGCTATCACTTTGAAGGCCAACTACTTTGGAGTGTGTGTTCCACTCATCTGGCCTAAGTGAACAACATTGAGGTCAAGCTATTGACCATAAAAGAGCGCTTCATGGGAGGCAAGCCATGTGAAATAAAGGTTTGAGTAAAGTTTCTAAGTTTTAGTTTAAGTTTATGTTCAATAAAAGAGTGCTAGAAAACTCCAATTGAGGAGAAAAAGTTCGGTAGTACGAAAAATCCTGTTTTATTACTGCTATTGTTGGTCGACAATATTTACTGTCAATTTTCTGTCAAAAACAAGGTATATCACTAAGTTACAGGAAAATAAATAGTTTTCAAAGAAACATAATTTTTTTGATGCACACAGAGAGTTTAATGACCAACTATACGACGAGAGTAAAAATTTCGGCCGTATAGTTCTGGTCATATAGATATCTTTGCCATCGACAATTTTTCTTTGATATGTACATAGATTTTAACGACCAACTATACGACGGGAATAAAAATTCTGGCCGTATAGCTCTGGTATTATAGATCTCGGTGCCTCCGTACGGATTCTTTTCTAATGTACTGAGAGTTTAACGACCAACTATACAACGGGAAAAAAATTCGCCATAGTTCGGGTCGCCTAAATATCGATGCCTTTGTATATTTTCTTTCCTGTGGACAACAGTTTGACGACCAACTATACGGTGGGAACATTTTGTTCCGGCCGTATAGTTACGCTAGGAGGAAACCCTGAAATATTGACAAGAGGCCAACTATATGGTGGGAACGCATTGTTCCTTACGTATAGTTATGCCCATATAGTTGCGTCCGACCACAAAAATGCATGGGAAGGTACCTCCAACTCCAAATCTTCATTCCCTTTTCTCTTTTCTACCTCCAAACTCTCTCAAAACCTCAAGAAATTTCCATCGCTACTCAATTTTGTTCGATTTCCTCGCACACAAGTGATCTACGGTATGTTTCTCCTACGATCCTCCAATTACTTTTTGCAAATTCATCTTTGATCTATTATCATTGTCAATCTAGGGTGAGACCTACTATGAACCAATTGCCATGATTTTCTTGCCTAGATTATCATTTTGAGGAGATTCTTTAGTGTGCTATGATGAGGAATATGTTCTACTTACTGTTGATGGATCAAAATGTTTTATTTTTGTCTTTCTTCAATGGTTTAGATGATGAACACAAGGAGACAAACTCGTGCTTGTGCCACCGCTAGCGCTTCTCGGGCTGTCGCTCAAGAATGCATGGTGATACAGTTCAGGAATGAGCTCCAACGTGATCGCTTCAACATGATCAAGAACCGCGAAGTGAAGGCCACCAAGTGGGCTTGCCCCATTATATTGAACCAACTCGATATTTCTGATGACTTCAATTTACTTTGCAATAGAGCTGGCCTGCAAAACTTTGTGTACAATGATGTGCCTACTTATCGTCGCCGAACTATTGAATTTCTAAGTTCGTTGCAAAGCACCATTAGACAATAGCAAGGAGAGGACATGATTTCTTTCCGACTTATGAACAACAACTACACTTTAACATTAGATGAATGGTGCGCATGCTTTAATTTTCCAAACAATGATGTTAATGCCTTACATGCATCCTTTACTGGCTTAGAACCTTCCCCTGAACAATACTATAATGGAATGAGTTTCACTACTAGAGTGAACAAGGGGAAGAATATTCAACATCCAGCAATTCGCTATTTGTTCGATGTGATTACTAACACCTTACAGACATGTAATGAATTCATGAGACTCAATGAGGAGGACATCTTAGTCCTTGCAAAGGTTGCTTACATCAACTGCGGCTTGTCACTCAACTTGGGCGCCATTCTTGTGCGCTACTTGGAGGACCAAGCCTCCCAAAGCCAAGGACCAATCACAGGTGGAGGCGTCAGCACCGTGCTTGCCACTGCCCTAGGCATCGACCTAGGTGAGTTGCAACCCGTGCTAGGTGAGACATGTGTTGGTTTCTCCATTTTGAGAGCTTGTGGAATGCTCACTAGGAGAGGTGGTATTTATTATCTACATATTGTTGGAGCTGGGCCTCTCTACCTCGCTCCTATGCCTAATGGTCTTTTCTCTATCAAGGAAGGACGTTTGCTATATGACTTGCAGGTTGAGCAACACCAACCCGAGGAGGAGATTTCAGAGGAGGACGAGGACCAAGAGGAGGAGCAAGAAGTTCCTTATCAAGAGGAGCAGCCACAAACCCGGTTCGCCAGATACCAAGATTTCCAAAAACATGCAGGGACTGTGTAGTGGATGCATAGCCTCTCTTTGAACCTCTGAGAATCAACTAGTAACCTCTCAACTGAATTTTCGAACTAGAGTAGTGACTTTTTCTGCCACCATAATGATTTGAAGGGCTTGCCAAAGCCTAAGCTTGGGGAAGTTTCCTCATGTATCTTTATTTGGCATTTATTTGCTTTTATTTATTTCGATGTTGTGTTTTTTATTTTGAGTTTATAAGCACTCGTGTTGGTTTCGCCAACACCTTATTTTTAGTTCTTTCTATTTTCTTTCAAGATTTTCTAACCAAGCTTTGCCACCAATTTTCTATTCTTTAAACTCCCTCTCTTAAAAATAACAAAAAGATTTCTCCATTTTTCCTTATTTTCCCTCTTTCTTTTCTTTCCGCCTCGAGGTTTTCATGTATTTGCAGGAGAGTGATCGACTTCGAGTTTCCAAGAAGCAAATAAAAAAGGAAGAGAGAAGTGGAACCAAACATAAGAGGTATGCCTTATGACTCCCCACTTTTGAAGTTTGAGAAATCTATGCTAGTTAGTAGTAAATGTTGAGATATTATATTGGTGGAGTGAGTCTTTGTAATGTAGTAAGATTTTCGTTTGCATAGGTATTTAATTGGGTACACTTTGTCCCAACTCTCGTAACTAACCAAGTCTTGCCTAAAAACTGCTAAATAATTGTAATAAGAAAATGTCTCACAATTGAAAGCTTGGGTGTTGTAGTGCTTAGTTTTGAAGGCTTATTTCTAGAGACACTCAACACCAGTAAAAATGCTGATTGACTTGATAGTTCTCTTTAAAAGGATTTATTCGATTGAATTAATGTTTAGCGGTTTTTGTGAGCATGCCAAAGTTTGACTTGTTAATCATAAGAATGATATAGCTTTACGCATGTCAAACTTCATGGGATGCCAAAAACTCGGCTGTCCTACGAACGAACTTCATGGAGGAAACTCCTAGATTTTGGCTATGAGTTGATTAAACACTTGTAGCAGCAATAGTGGGTAAGATTCTTGTCACTCCCGGGTAGCTATAATCATGATGGAATCACTCCTCTGGCTGTTATGAGTAATCATTATGCGAAAGGAACAAAATCTTAGTGATGCCACGAAAGTGTCCATCATATCCCGATAAACTAATAATTTTTTTGGCATGCTCTCAATTACTCAAAAACTGAAATTCTTAAAGGACAGTGAATAGAAAAGTAGAGCTTGATAAGTCTTGATATATTGATGTGGGAGAATTGAGATACTCTAGTCTATATGTTTTTCATGACAACTCTCACACTCTCAATCTACATGATTATACTTTATCATTCAAATGCAAGCCTATGAATTGATTACATGACATGGAATAAAGTTTACTCATTTTGGATCATCCATGTTGACAATAAATTTTTTGCACTATAAGGATGCATAAAACCCGTATGATATGCTTGCCATTACTCTATCTATGCTGAAGTTGTTGAGATTTATGAAGTGGAGGAAACATGATACTACTAATCATGAGTAAGATCACCATCTCGTTATTTCAGTTTAAATGTTGAGTTCCTTTTTGATTTTGGTTTTCTTGCTCGGGGATGATCAAGTTTAAGCTCGGGGAGGTTGATGGCTTTGAAATATAGCCATCAACGTCCACATTTAAACTGGATATTATTCATAATTTTGATGAAATATCTCTCTAAATCCTACCACTAATGCCTAATATTCAAAGGGGTATGCAATCCTTTCTTTTATATTTTTCCTGCACAGATAATGTCGTTTGAAGATGGGAGTCACTACATTAAAGTCAAAGATACGAGAATTCCAACAACCTGAAGAAACTAGTAGCCGTGATGCGGAGGTAGACGCTTTAACGACCAACTATACGACCAGAGCAAAATTCCGGCCGTATAGATCCGGTCGTATAGTTGGCGCCGCCACCGTTAGGTCAAATAGAACAACTTTCGTGAAGGGATCCCTATATAAAGAAGCCTCAGGAAACGAGAAAACAAGCCAAACCTTGCCAAAAGTCTTCGCCACAGATCACCAGCTGCCTCTAGATCTCAAAACTCTTCTCCATCTCCATAGCCATATTCCACCACTTGTAATAGTAGATCTCTTCTCTGATTCGCGACACTGTAAGACTATTGCTACCAATCTTATACTTTTCATTACAATGTATTTGATTGTTGATCTCATCTCTATGTGATGGGGATATGCCGAAGGGGGTATGCCCAGTAGGACGTTCCGATTGGGCCGAAGGGTCTACGAGTGGGCCTAAAGGACGGCGACTGGAATGCGACTGAGGAGAGGGCCCGACGACTGGAGACTGAGGACCCAGAAGCGTACTTGAAGCCCAGTCGGATTAGGTTAAAAGCCTCCGAATCCATATCTTGTTCGGTGGTAAACTGTAAACTCTAGCGAGGTGCCTCATATATAAACCTCCCTAGGGTACCTTGAGGACTTACGTTCCATCATACACCCCCTTCAAGCGACTCTCTGCTTAGACGCCGAGCTCGCCACCCCTGTAACTCGCTCTCGAATAATCTAATCAAGTAGGAGTAGGTCTTTACCCTCCGGGGGGCCGAACCTGGGTAAACCATGTGCATCCGCCCCCATCTCGCACCGCAGATGGCCGTCGGCTCTTCCTCATGTTACAATTAATCGCTGCAAGTAGCAGCGACTGCCGTGGCCATTTCCACGACAGTGGCGCCCACCGTGGTGAAGGAAATATGCCCTGAGAGGCAATAATAAAGTTGTTATTATGTATTCCTTGTATATGATTGATGTTTATTTTGCATGCTATAATTGTATTGATCGGAAACATCAATACATGTGTGTTTAATAAACAAAAAGGGTTCCTAGTTATGCCTCTCTTATAGACTAGCTTGTTGATTAACAAGATGATCAAGGTTTCCTAATCATGGACATTGGATGTTGTTAATAACAAGGTCACAACATTTGTGAAATGATGTGATGAACATTCATCCGAAGTATAGAATTACGATCAAGTCATTATATTTATATTTATATAACATCATACGAAGTAATCTTTATCCTTAGACCATGAAATCATGTTAATTGCTAACACCTAAAGAGTATCTTGATAACATCAAACGTCACACCGTAACAGGGTGACTGTAAAGATGGCTTCAGTTCTACGAAGGTGTTATGTTGAGGGTCATGGATCAAGAGTGGAATTTTTCAATCCCGATGACAGATAGATATACTCTGGGCCCTCTCGGTGGTATCACATTAAGATAGCTTGCAAGCAAGTGATGTGATCACTAGAATGTTATATCACGGGAACGAGAAAAGAGTGCATGTCGGTAACGAGATCAAACTAGGTATTTGGATACCGATGATCGAATCTCGGACATGTATTATATCATGAGACAAAGGGATTAAATTACTAGCGTTAAAGGTTCTCATGATCACAGAAGTCATTGTTGAATATGTAGGAGTCATTATGGATCTCCAGGTCCCGCTTCTGATTATTGATCTGAGAGGAGTCTCAATCATGTCTGCATTATTCACGAACCGTAGGGTGACACACTTAAGAGTTACAGAACACCGTTTTGGAGCACATATGTTTTGCATAAAAGAATTCCAAAGCGCAGGAATTGTTTCGATAGAAACCGGAATTGTTTCCGGTGAAATTGCAGAAAGTGGTTCTGCATGTGATATTGAAATATTGCAAGGGGTTATATGTGAATGTTTGTTAATTAAAGTAATTAATAAAATTCGCAATAAATTTAATAAAAGAGTTTTATTAAATGAGAGAGCATTAAACTTAGAGAATTTTAAAGTGGAGACTTTAAAAGGGAATGTGAAGAGGCATTTTAATGTGGAGGGGTTACCACCACATGAATGGGGGAAGTGAGGGGTCACCCTCCATGAGGCGCCGGCCATGGGGAGGGGCAGCCCCCTCCTTCTATAAAAGGCCCCCCTCTTCCTCCTTCTTCCTCACACCTCCTCGTGAAGGATCTCTCTCCTCTAGAATTATTCCCCATGGTCTCGGATTAGCGAGATACATGTTCCCGTCATTTCATTCGGAAGGAGTTGTTATTTAATCGGATCGCTAGAGCGAGGAGGTGGAGGTTGTCCGGTGGCTTGAACATGTGTGCGAGGACGGATGCGCTGCTGATTTGCGGCGCTCGGACTTCCACACGATCTTGAGATCGGCAAGTGTATGACTACATCAACCACAAGTTCCTACTCGTTAACAAAACTCGTTCTCTTCAAGGGTAAGTTCTAAATGTATGTATGTCCACCCGTTGCTCTGTACCTAGTACATAGATCTTGGCGATAGTTCTCATCGAGGAAATTTTTGTTTTCTATGTGGACCCAAAGGGTATCGAGCCTGGTCTATGCGTAGGTGCTTTGCACGGGTATTACACATGTGTTTATATGTGGGCGATGATGATCATGTTATTCCATCTTCTATGTATTTTGGATATTGGTGGCATAGTGGGATGAAGCAGCCCGGACCAACCTTACATGTCATCGTACATGAGACCGGTTCCACGACTGACATGCAACTTGTTTTGCATAAGTGGCTGGCAGGTGTTTGTCTCTCCTACTATAGTCAATATCTGATTTACAATGAGTTGCTAATAACTTGGTTATCCTTGTTGTGGTTCATGTTCGTAGGTAAGAACGGTTCTATCTCCGAAAGCCCTAAGCCACGTAAAACTTGCAATTGAGAAATTAGAGGCGTCTAGTTCAGATTGTTGCTGGGCTAGTGTATTGATATGGTATTGTTATAAGTAGATGTATGATAGATACTCTTACAACACATTCAACGTGTAAGTTCCATAGACCTTGGCCTTACACCCAAAGTAATGATGGAGATCATACCACGATGCAAATGATAGAGATCAAATGCATGGACCATATCATCTCACTTTACACATTAGATGTTAGCATCTTATACTGCTAGTTTGGCACTTTTTGTAGCATTGTAAGATGATCCCTCATTTAGATATCAAGATAAAAATGTGTTCTTCCTTAAGTATGCACCGTTCTGTGGATCGTGTTTGGAGACATCACGTGATGATCGGGTGTACTCGAATCTGCGCTTTCATAGGAACGGGTGTAAGACAGTTTTACACACGCGAATACTGAGGTTCTTACTTGGTGAGCCTAGCATGTACAGACATGGCCTCAGAACACGGACAAAGGTTAAGCATGAGTCATATAGTTGATATGATGCCCATATAGATGCTCGCCTTTGAAGCTACATCAACTCACGTGATGATCGGACTTGGTGTAGTGGATTTGGTTCATGTAATCACCAAAAGGACACAAGGGGTGTCGTTTTTGAGTGGGAGTTCATTAGTAATTTGGATTAGCTAAACTCACTCTATCATAAACTTAGTCTAAATAAACTTTACAAATTCTATTGTAGATGGCACCACCTGCTTTTAATTTCAATGTGTTCATGGAGAAAGAGAAACTTGCTACGAATGGTAGCAACTTCACCAACTAGGCTATGAATTTGAGGATTCTCCTCACTGCTGCACAAAAGCAATATGTGCTAGAGGCGCCGCTAGGCCACCCACCAGCTCCTGATGCCCCTGACGAGGAAAAGAATGTATATTTGACTCATCAGGAGGACCACAACTTAATTCAGTGCGGCATACTGTATGGGCTAGAGCCAGAACTTTGAAAGCGTTTGAAAATGGTAATGCCTTTGATACCATGGGAGAATTGATACCCATGCTGCCATAGAGAGTTATAATGCTTCTGAAAATTTCTTTAGCTGCATGATGGAGGAGAACAACTCCGTTAGTGAGCATGTACTCAAAATGTCTAGGTACGCCGATAAGTTTGTGTCCTTGGGAATAACGATTCCCATTGACTTAGGCATACATCGTGTTCTCCAATCTCTGCCACCTAGCTACAAGACCTTCATGATGAACTATAATCTGCAGGGCATGAAGAAGTCTCTTCCCGAGCTTCTGTCAATGCTTAAGACTGCAGAAGTGGAGATTAGGAAAGAACATCAAGTGTTGATGATCAATAAGACCACCGGTTTCAAGAAGGACAAGAAAGGCAAGCATAAGGGAAAGAAGGGTGGCAAATCTGTTGCCACACCTGAAAAGAAACCCCAAGCTAGCCCTAAGTATGACACCGAGTGTTACTATTGCAAGGGGACTGGCCATTGGAAGCGCAATTGCCCCAAGTATTTGGCGGACAAGAAGGCCAGGAAGGCAAACAAAGGTATATATGATATACATGTTATTGATGTGTACTTGACTAGTACTCGCAGTAGCACCTATGTATTTGATATGGGATCGGTTGCTAATATATATAACTCGGTTCAGGGGCTGCGGAACATGCGACAACTAGCAAGGGATGAGGTCAGGATGCGGGTCGGCAATGGATCAACCGTCGGGACGCTACTTCTCCATATGCCATTGGGATTAGTTATAAATCTGAATAATTGTTATTTGGTGTCTGCATCGAGCATGAACATTGTATCCGGATCGTGTTTGATGCAAAGTGTTTATTCCTTTAAATCTAAAAACAATGGTTGTTCGATTTATAAGAATGGTATCTTTTATGGTCATGCACCTGTGTTGAATGGTTTATTTCTATTGGATCTCGATAGTAGTATTACGCATATTCATAATGTTGATGCTAAAAGGATTAAACTTGATAATGATATATCTGCATATATGTGGCACTGCCATCTAGGTCATATTGGCATTAAACGCATGAAGAAACTCCATTCTGATGGACTTTTGGAATCACTTGATTTTGAATCATTTGATACATGTGAGCCATGCCTTATGGGCAAGATGACTAGAACGCTGTTTTCCGGTTCAATGGAACGGGCGATAGATTTATTGGAAATCATACATACTGATGTGTGTGGACCAATGAGTGTGTCGGCGCGAGGTGGATATCGTTATTTTGTTACTTTCACAGATGATTTGAGTAGATACGAGAATATCTATTTGATGAAACACAAGTCTGAAACCTTTGACAAGTTCAAGGAATTTCAGAATGAAGTGGAAAATCATCATAATAGAAAGATCAAATTTCTTCGATCTGACTGTGGAGGTGAGTATCTAAGTTACGAGTTTAGCACACACATGAAAGAGTGTGGAATAGTTTCACAACTCACGCCTGCCGGAACACCACAACGTAATGGTGTTTCGGAACATCGTAATCGTACTTTATTGGATATGGTTCGATCTATGATGTCTC
This sequence comes from Avena insularis, assembly GCA_023614405.1. NCBI lineage: Eukaryota > Viridiplantae > Streptophyta > Magnoliopsida > Poales > Poaceae > Avena > Avena insularis. Next base: position 311,174 of record JAJUPC010000301.1, on the reverse strand, counting down.
TGACTGACTTGCCACTGTCATTTTGGGGTTATGCACTAAACATTGCATTCACTTTAAATCGGGCACCATCTAAATCCGTTGAAACGACACCATATGAATTATGGTTTGGAAACAAACCTAAGTTGTCATTTCTTAAAATTTGGGGATGTGATGTTTATGTGAAGAAACCGCAGCCGGATAAACTCGAACCCAAAGCGAAAAAATGCGTCTTCATAGGATACCCTAAGGAAACGATTGGGTATACCTTCTATCACAGATCCGAGGGCAAGGTTTTTGTTGCCAAGAATGGATCCTTTCTTGAGAAGGAGTTTCTCGCGAAAGGTGTGAGTAGTCAGAAGGTAGAACTCGAATAGGTTATTGAACCTTCTCTTCATGAAATGGCGAGTAGCACAGCACCGGAAATTGTTTCGGAGTTGACTTCACCTAATGAAGAGAGAGCTAATGATATTGATCATGAATCTCTGAAAGAGGACACTACTGAAGCTCGCAGGTCAAGTAGGACACGTGCATCTCCTGAACTGTACGACAAACTTGTTGTGAATTTCATGGTTGATGAAATAGATGACCCTGCGACATATGAAGAAGAGATGATGAGCCCGGATTCCAACAAATGGCTAGAACCATGAAATCCGAGATGGAATCCATGTACAAGAACCAGGTTTGGACCTTGGTGGACTTACCTCACGATCGAAAGTCCGTTGAGAATAAAAGGATTTTCAAAAGAAAACTGATGCTGATGGTAATGTGACCATCTATAAGGCTCGAATTGTCGCAAAGGGGTTTCAAAAAATTCTCTCCCGTAGCGATGCTTAAGTCTTTTAGGATTATGTTAGCAATTGCTGCATATTTCCATTATGAAATATGGTAGATGGATGTCAAAATTGGGTTCCTCAATGGTAATATTGAAGAAGAGTTGTATATGATACAACCTAAGGGTTTTGTCGATCCTAAGGATGCTAATAAGGTATGCAAACTTCATCGATCCATCTATGGACTGAAGCAAGCATCCCGGAGTTGGAATCTCCCCTTTGATGAGGTGATCAAAGAGTTTGGATTTGTCCAAACTTGTGGAGAGGCTTGTATTTACAACAAAATGAGTGGGAGCAATGTGCCATTTTTGATATTATATGTGGATGACATATTATTGATTGGAAATGATATAGATCTTTTAAACAATGTTAAAAGTTATCTAAACAGCAAATTTTCGATGAAAGACCTTGGTGAAGCGTCATATATATTAGGGATTAAAATCTATAGAGATAGATCAAGGCACCTAATTGGGCTATCGTAGAGTACATACCTTGATAAGATATTAAAGAAGTTTAATATGGACGGAAGTAAGAAGGGGTTCTTACCTATGTTGCAAGGCAAGACATTGAGCAAGACTCAAAGTCCGGCTACGGCGGAAGAAAGAGAGATAATGGATAAGATCCCCTATGCCTCAGCCATAGGCTCAATTATGTATTCCATGCTATGTACAAGACCAGATGAGGCACATGCTATTAGTTTGACTAGTAGTTACCAATCTGATCCAGGTTCAGAACACTGGATAGCGGTCAAGAACATCCTCAATTACTTGAGAAGAACAAGGGATATGTTTCTTATATACGGAGGTGAAGAAGAGCTAGTCGGTGAGTGTTATGTCGATGCTAGATTTGACACCGATCTGGATGACTCTAAGTCTCAATCTGGATACGTATTTCTCTTGAACGGAGCAGCAGTTAGTTGGAGGAGTTCCAAACAACCTGTGGTGGCTAGATCAACGACGAAGGCGGAATATGTTGTTCCTTCAGAAGCGGCGCAGCAAGCGGTTTGGATGAAAGAGTTCATTACGGAACTAGGTGTGGTTCCTAGTGCATTGGACCCAATGGTGATCTGTTGTGACAACAATGGACCCATAGCCAACGCCAAGGAACCGAGGTCTCACAACAATTCCAAGCATATTAAGCACCGGTTTCAGTCCATCCACGAGCATGTCAAGGATGGAGATATAAAGATTTCTAAAGTACACACGGACCTAAATGTAGCAGATCCGTTGACTAAAGCTCTTCCTAGGGCAAAACATGATCAACACCAGAACTCCATGCGTGTTAGATTTATCACTATATGAACTAGATTATTGTCTCTAGTGCAAGTGGGAGACTGAAGGAATATGCCCTGAGAGGCAATATAAAGTTGTTATTTTGTATTCCTAGTATATGATAGATGTTTATTTTGCATGCTATAATTGTATTGATCGGAAACATCAATACATGTCTGTTTAATAAGCAAAAAGGGTTTCTAGTTATGCCTCTCTTATAGACTATCTTGTTGATTAACAAGATGCTCAATGTTTCCTGATCATGAACATTGGATGTTGTTAATAACAAGGTCACAACATTTGTGAAATGATGTGATGAACATTCATCCGAAGTATAGCATTACGATCAAGTCATTATGTTTATACTGCTATAACATCATACGAAGTAATCTTTATCCTTAGACCATGAGATCATGTTAATTGCTAACACCTGAAGAGTATCTTGATAACATCAAACGTCACACCGTAACAGGGTGACTATAAAGATGGGTTCAGTGCTACGAAGGTGTTATGTTGAGGCTCATGGATCAAGAGTGGGAATTTGTAATCCCGATGACGGATAGATATAATCTGGGATCTCTCGGTGATATCACATTAAGATAGCTTGCAAGCAAGTGATGTGATCACTAGAATGTTATATCATGGGAACGAGAAAAGAGTGCATGTCGGTAACGAGATAAAACTAGGTATTTGGATACCGATGATTGAATCTCGGACATGTATTATATCATGAGACAAAGGGATGAAATTACTAGCATTAAAGGTTCTCACGATCACAGAAGTCATCGTTCAATATGCAGGAGTCAGTATGGATCTCTAGGTCTTGCTTCTGATTATTGATCTGAGAGGAGTCTCAATCATGTCTGCATTATTCACGAACCATAGGGTGACACACTTAAGAGTTACCGAACACCATTTTGGAGCACATATGTCTCAGATGAAAGAATTACAAAGCGTAGGAATTGTTTCGATAGAAACCGGAATTGTTTCGGGTGAAATTGCAGAAAGTGGTTCTGCATGTGATATTGAAATATTGCAAGGTGTTATATGTGAAAGTTTGTTAATTAAAGTAATTAACAAAATTTTGAATAAATTTAATAAAAGAGTTTAATTAAATGAGAGAGCATTAAACTTAGAGAATTTTAATGCATTTAAAGTGGAGACTTTAAAAGGGAATATGAAGAGGCATTTTAATGTGGAGGGGTTACCACCACATGAATGGGGGAGGTGAGGGGTCACCCCCATGAGGCGCCGGCCATGGGGAGGGGCACCCCCTCCTATAAAAGGCCCCCCTCTTCCTCCTTCTTCCTCACATCTCCTTGTGAAGCATCTCTCTCCCCCTCTAGAATTATTCCCCCGTGGTCTCGGATTAGCGAGAGACATGTTCCTGGTGGCATTTCATCTGGAAGGAGTTGCTGCTTCTGCTAGATCGCTGGAGCGAGGAGGTGGAGGTTGTCCGGTGGCTTGAACATGTGTGCGAGGACGGATGCGCTGCTGATTTGCGGTGCTCGGACTTCCACACGATCTGGAGATCGGCAAGTGTACGACTACATCAACCACGAGTTCCTACTCGTTAACAAAACTCGTTGTCTTCGAGGGTAAGTTCTCGATGGATGTATGTCCACCCGTTGCTCTGCACCTAGTAGATAGATCTTGGCGTATAGTTCTCATCCTAGGAAAATTTTTGTTTTCTATGCTGCGGACCCAACACGTGGGGCATAGCAGGACTGTCCTGAGTTCTGCGGCGAGTCCCTATTTGCCGATCGATCGCCGCCGCCACCGCCATGATCACCATCGGCGGATCTACAGATCCTGCCCAAGAGCTACATCCCGGCCTCACGACGGTCACTCATGGTGCGGTGATGCCGGCTCCATCAACCTCTTCGCCGGCTTCACCGGGCGCGTCGACCAAGCAACAGTTGATCATTGGCGGATCGCTGCCGACCGTGATCTGCTCTCGGAAAAGCAGGTCCGCTCTATCAGGAGCTCGTCACCGAATACGACTCGGCCGCCAACAACGCGGCCGAGACCAACGCCGACACAAACGATGAGGTGGAGGAAGCCGGCCGATCCCGCCAACCGCCACGACCGCTGAGGTGTAGGAAGCCCGGCTGCGAGTCGCGGAGGGGCAACGCAACAAACTCTCCCAGCGCGAGAAATACCGCCTCGAGCGAGAAACAGCGCGGGACCTATCGCTCTATCACCAGCGCCGCATCAGGACCCGCCTGAACTCCAACGCCCGTGGCCGCGCCTGTAGATTTCAACGACGAAGTGACCGCAAGACGCGTGGCCGAGCGTGAATACTGCGAGAAAGCGCTGCCAGGCGGAAGGAACCCTGCAAGGCCACCACCCGGCGCACCGGCGACCGGAGCCCCTCCCCCACTGGACCAGCTGCGGATCATCATCTCGCCTCAAGCCCACGACGCCAACAGAGTACCACTCTACTCCCCCCGATGGACAACGTCGTCGCGACCCACGCCGCGGTCACCAACCTCGACGTCCAAGGCGACGGCGCGCTACAAATCCAGTATGCCAAGGCCCTACTTGCTAGGGCTATCGAGCAACAATCTACGGGAGTCGACCCGCGGGGGCGGATGTATTCCCGCTCCTCAGCTAGCAGGGCGGCCTCGAGTGGCCACCCCACTGTTGCCAACGCATTAACCTGCCCTCCACCGTAGCCCCTGGCGAATCAACCACGGGCCTCCAACCCCGCATTGTCCACCAATGAGCCGCGACCGGCGAATAACACGGTCGCCACCAACGGGCAGCCCATTGATGCCCGAACGGACATCGTCAACGACCAGGCTTGGCAGGCATGCCAGCCTAACGACTTGAGGCACACCCTCACCAACAGCGGCGACCCCGAACCAAGAGGCTTGCTCAGTCGAGTCGGAACGCAATTCTTGGGGCCCATGATTCGTGGGGAAAAATACCCTGCCAACTTCAAGGCGCCCAAGGAGATCGAAAAGTACGACCCGACGTACGATCCAGCTATCTGGCTGGACGCATACCTCATGGCGATGGGAATCGCCGGCCACACCGACCTGCTCGCTGCTCGCTACCTCCCCCTGATGATGGAGGGTGCGACTCAGAAATGGATCAACACCCTCCCTGCCGACAGCATCGATTCCTGGAAAGAAATGTGGGATGCCTTCATCAGGCACTTCGAGGGCTCCTACACCCGCGCCACCACCATAGAAGACCTGGAGCGATGCATCTAGGGACAACGCGAGTCGACTCGCTGTTGGATTCAAAGGTGGCAAGAACTATGGATCAACGCCTCCGGCATCCACCTAGATACGACGATACATTGCTTCAAGAACGCGTGCCAGTATGAACCCTTGGTCGCTAAGATCAAGAGGTTCTACCGGACGCTCGACAATGTCCCCGACATCCACGAGATTGCCAAGCGCTACACGGAGGAGGACCCTAACCAAGACTCCGACGACGAGTCAGGAGGAATACGCCGAACCAGCATCCACGACGGTGGCGCTACGCGACATGCGCTACAGCAACACTCGTATCACCGGAAAGCGCCGCACGGACGGGCGAGTCGACTTCGTCGACAACACCGGCTACGGCCAAAGCGACCCCAAGAGCTACCGCCGCGACGGAGGAAATTACCGTGACAGCGGAAACTACCGTTCCAACAATACAGCAAGGCCGAAATTCGACCCCGCTGCCTTGCTCAATCAGCCCTGCATCTACCATAGTAGGAAGGGAAAACCCGCCAGCCACACCACCGCGGATTGCCACTCCCTAAAAGAGATCGAAAAGGCGAGGCGAGCGAGGGAGGTCCCCAACAACAACCTGCCAAGGGACAATGGCAACGCCGGCGACTTCGGACACACAGCCGGCTCGCTACACACCTTCATCGGGCTCGACACCAAGCGCGAGAAGAAGGTGCTTGCCCGTTCGGTCGCCGTCAACACGGTGAGCCAAGTCGACATCCCTCGCTTCCTCAACTGGTCTGAGCAGAGTATCACCTGGAGTCACCAGGACCACGCGCCAAGAATCGAATACCCATGGCGAGTCGCCCTTGTGGTCAGGCCCAAGGTGGCTAACTACTGGCTGCCCATGACACTGATGGATCGTGGGAGCTCCATCAACATCATGTACCTGGACACGTTCAAGAGGCTCCAGCTACCAGAAACAGCCTTCGAGCCAACCCTGACGACCTTCCACAGTATCGTCCCCGGTCAGAAGTGATACATTGCAAAGTCAGTTCTTGTGTTTTGTCCACACTTTGGAGTTCCATGCTTGGTTTTATCCACTTTCTTGTGTTTTTTCCACACTTTGGAGTACTTTTCATATGATTTCTAGGATTGACCTATTAACAAGAGCCACAGTGCCAGTTGCCTATTTTCTGCTGTTTTTGGTTCCAGGAAAGTCAAAAAATGAATATTCTCGGAATTGTACGAGACAAAAGCCAAAGTGCCTATTTTTCCGGAAGTCATCAGATGCCAGAATACGAGACGAAGAGGGGCCAGAGGTCCACCACACCACCTAGCCGCACGGCCCAGCCTGGCCCCCGCCAGGGGTGGTGTGGCCGCCTCCTGCACCCCCTCGGCCTCTCCTTCCACCTATAAGATGCCCTCGGGACGAAAACCCTAAGTACCCGATCAAAAATCAACGAATGAGTCTCAGAGCGCGTCATCTCCATCCCTAGATCGGGAGGGATCTAAAGCTCTTCCCGGCACCCTGCCGTAGAGGGGAATTCACCCGGGAGGCCTTCTTCATCACCATGCAAGCCTCCGGTGTGATGCGTGAGTAGTTCATCCTTGGACTACGGATCCATGTAGTAGCTAGATGGCTGGTTCTCCTCCTTTGTGATTTCATGTCTAGATCTTGTGAGCTCCGTTCATGATCAAGATCATCTATTTGTAATTCTGCAAGTTGTGTTTGCGGGGATTCGATGGATATTGAGATGCTATTTCAGATTGATTATTGATTGTATCATGTCTTTGTTATTTGTGATCTTGCATGCTTTCCGTTGTTAGTAGCTATCTTGGCCAAGTAGATGCTTGCAACTCCAAGAGTTAGTATTTATGCTCGATAGTGGGTTCATGCCTCCGTAACTGGGAAGTGACAGAAATCTCTAAGGTACTAGATGTGATGTTGCTACTAGGGAGAAAACAACAATCGTTTGTTCATAGAATAATCGTATTGTTTACTTTACACGCAATTCGTAAACCAATAATCTGTTGCTTGCAACTTAATACTGGAGGGGGTTCGGATGATAACCTGAAGGTGGATTATTAGTCATAGATGCAGTTGGATGGCGGTCTATGTATAATGTTGTAATTCCCAATCAAGTCTCACAGGAGTCAAGATGATTAGTATATGCATGTATTGCTTTCTCGATGTTTGTCAATTGCCCCGCTGTAATTTGTTCACCCAGCATGTTATCTATCTTAAGGAGAGCCACCTCTAGTGAACTATGGATCCCGGTCCTTTTTCTTTACATACAATCTATAAACTATTTACTGCTTTGTGTTTACTTTCTGCAAACTATTACATCCTTCCATTCGATATGTTTAATCCTTTGTTTTCAGCAAAACACGGTGAGATTGACAACCTCATCGCATGTTGGGGACAGAGTTCTGTGGTTGTGTTGTGTAGGTCTCCACGTTGCTACTAGCACCCATAGTGCGCCCTGCCAATTTAGCAACACCTTTAGGGTGTTTCCTTGCTCCTACTAGTTCGATTAAACCTTGGTTTCGTAACTGAGGGAAACTTGTTGTTGTGCTCATCATACCTTCCTCTTGGGATTCCCAACGAGCTCTACATTAACACCGAGCCATCAGGAAGGCGTACCCGATTTGAAAAGTGACGCTGCTAGTCACCTTCGGCACACCGGCAAACTACCGCACAAAGAGGATCATATTCGAGCTGGTGAGCTTCCGCAGCCCCTACCATCAAGGCCCTGGTCGCCAAGCGTTTGCAAAATTCATGGCGACCCCACACTACGACTACAACATGATGAAGCTCCCAAGGGGAGTCAAGGACATCTTCACAAGGGGAGTCCCTCATAACCAATCTCTTTACTTTGTTATTTTTGTTTTGCTTAGTTTCTTTTTGCTTTGTTTGCTTGCTTTGTTATCAAAAACACACAAAAATTAGTTTTACTAGTTTTCTTTCTTATTTGAAATCACAAAAAAATGACTACTCTTGAAAACACTAAGTTGTGTGACTTCACTAGCACCAAAAATAATGATTTTATGAGCACACATATTGCTCCACTTGTGCCTGAAGATACTTTCTTTGAGATAAAACCTGCTTTGCTCAGTCTTGTTATGAGCGAACAATTTTCTGGTATTAGTAATGAAGATGCTGCTTCCCATCTAAAGAACTTTGTTGAACTTTGTGAGATGCAAAAGCATAGGGATGTAGATGGTGATATTATTAAGCTGAAATTGTTTCCTTTATCTTTGAGAGGAAAAGCTAAAGAATGGTTGAATTCCTTAACTAGGAATACTATTGATTCTTGGACTAAATGCAAAGATGCTTAAATTGGAAAATACTATCCTCCTGCTAAGATTATATCTATGAGAAGTGAAATAATGAAATTTAAATAATCTGATAATGAATATGTTGCTCAAGCTTGGGAAAGAATGAAGTCTTTGGTAAAGAATTGTCCCACTCATGGACTCACTGCTTGGATGATCATCCAAACTTTTTATGCAGGATTGAACTATTCTTCAAGGAACCTATAGGATTCTGCTGCTAGAGGTACCTTTATGACCATCACTTTGGGTCTTAACAAAACTTCGGACAATATGATGGTTAATTATTCTGAATGGCATACTGAGAGAGCTCCACAAGGTAGGAAGGTAAATTATGTTGAGGAAACCTCCTCCTTGAGTGATAAGATTGATATTATTATGTCTATGCTTGTGAATGGGAAAGCCCATATTGATCCAAATAATGTTCCTTTAGCTTCTTTGGTTGCTCAAGAAGAGCTAGCAACCAATCCTTAGCCTTTGGTAGTACATTTCTCCCAAGATTTAATAGTGCCCTTTGGTAGAGCTAGCAACCAATCCTTAGCCTTTCCACTAAGAGAGAAAGGAAAGAATCTTAGCTTAACAGCATTTGGATCTACATCCTTAATACGCATCATGTCACAAATTTCACTAAAAGTATTTAAGTGCAATCCCGAATATTCAACAGATCAACCCCCAAATTGTATTTGTTGAACCAAACTTAAAAGGTTAGGTTTTACCTCATATGTTTCCGCATCAACTGCGGGCTAAGTGATGGGTGCCCGAATAAAATCATCAGCGGGAGTAGCATACTCCCGTAATCTCTTTTGAGCCATGGCTCTTATCTTTTTGGTAATTTTTAAGTAATCAAAACAAATAACAAGTAACAATTTTTTGGGTTTTCAAATAGATAACAAGAAAGTAAACTAATAACAATAATTAAACTGCAACTAATAATAAAACTAATAACAAGGTCTCTAATGACCTCACCAGGATAGCAAAATTGCTTCCCCATCAATGGCGCAAGAAAAAGGATTGATACCTTCGATCTGGATTCACGGATGTAGTATAATAGCTTTTTCTGTAGAAGACCTAGATTTAATCGAACCTCAAAAAGCACTGCTAAAAGGTAATAAAAAGGACACATCTACAAGACTTTGTTTGTTCATTTTACCTTAGTTAACCGGACCAATGTATTTTACTTTATAACGGGTTTGAATAAATGGATGGAGATAGGCCAGGGTTGAAGATCCACCTGCAGCTGCACATCAAATGGGATAAAAGATAATGATAAGTGTAGTCATGTATAATGTTTGAATCGAGATAACCTCTTGTGGGTAACACATCCTAATATTCTAGAGCCCCCGTGATGCAACGGGCATAGCAATAGACTTTTAATCCAACCGAGAGTACACCGAAGCCATGGGTTACAAAAGATTATTAAGTGCAAAACACAAATCAAGCTTTAAGTGGTGATGTTGTTGTTGATCCCGAATGGGTCGCTAAGCGAAGACCGTACTACCCTTTCTGTCACTGAGGTTCCTATGAGATCGCCACTAGCCAAGTATCTCACCTCGAGCCATTATCAATCTATGGGATCTTGGGTACCTATAAGTCCACAGATGGAGACAGGAGACGAAGAAACAAAAGATACAACTCAGAATCTCAAACAAAATACAATTCTCCCATGATCTAGATGCACATAATTGTTGCGAGGTTTCTCCCCAATCCGTAGCCCGTGAGGACTACTCACTCATACAAATAGACCAGAGATAGAAAACATCATGCAAATACTTAGATTGAAATCAAATATTCTTACAATGGTCACCAAATTACAAGGAGATCTAAAGTACAAAGCAATGACTATGGCTACTGGATGGATGGATGGTGGAAGTGATAAAAATGGTGTGGATCTCCTTTCATGGTTTTGTGATGAAATCTGAGAATGGCGGCTCCTTGGCCGGCGGCTGGAGCATCAAAATATATATGCGTATTCACAAAAGTTGTAGGGTTTGATGAGACGAAGCCGTCGCCACCTGGTACGGGCAGACCGCACCCGTACCAGTGCTCGTTAAGCATGCTGACGCACTGGGATGCTTCTCCAATTACTTGGTCGTGTGTACTTCCTCAAAATCCTTCATTATGAATCCTTATTTCGCATTAAAAGCCGTGATTTCCTACACAACATAAATCAAAGAAGGGATTTGTATATCTTTGCAATTATTAGTCATTAGTGGCAAGAGTCGAGAGTTTCTTTCACAATTACTTGATAAAAAACAACGTTTAAACGCAGTGGAAGATTACAAAAATCGGAGCCATCAGCTACAGAGCAGCGAATGTATCGAACCTCGTTAAGAAACCTACTTTCTATCACTATATCCTATTTAGCTACGCACATCTATATCTAAATTTATTTTATTTTCTGAATGTATGTATTCTGCCGGTGTAATTTGCTGCTCTAGATTTGCTACCAAATCGGGCCAAAACGAGGGCCGAAAGGAACGAATGATCGAAGAGAGAAGCTCCTCTAGAAATGCTACCAAATTGGGAAAAAAGAAACATAATTATTATCGAGAGAGGAGAAAGGTGCTCTTTTAAACTGCCAATTAACGAGCTACCATCTTGACAAGCTACCAGACACATTATAGAAACATAACACAAAGAAGTAAAATTTAATTAACTTGTCTTCAAACCACTTGAGGTGCTAGCCATCTTGACAATATACTAGACACATACAGAAACATAACACAAAGAAGTAAAATTTAATTCACTTCCCATCAGACCACTTTGGGCACTTGACATCGTTCCTAGGGGACCAACTGTGATCATCCCAGTTGTCGCTTACCTTATTGGCCACCCACAACTTACGAAATGCAAGTTCTGCCCACCTAGAGTCTGCCTTGGCTTCCCTATCTTCAGCATCATGCGACATAATGAGCGGTGCATCACAAGCCTAGTTGTTGGTGCTGGAAGATGCTGCCTCTCTATTGCTACGTCAGCCATAGCCTCTATGTTTGCTTTTTCAGATTCAACCATTTTCTTTGCATATGCAGCGTCACGCTCAGCTATACTATATTTGGTACAAAAGGCTCCCCTAAGCTCGTCTTCCCTCTTGTAACTGGGGCAAAACACGAGGAAACATAGAAAGAAATGGATCTTAACATACAGCTGGTAGGTCACGTAAGCATCTATGGCGGCATACTTCAGGTTTATCTCAGACAACGACCTCTCCTCCCAGAAATCATGCCTATCCATAGGGAAATCTTCCTTCATTATGTCATACGACTCATCCAGGACCCTAGTTGTGACTGTAGCCATTTCTTCAATCCCCGAGCCCCCTATGACCTTGACAAGACTCTGAATATCAATCCACTTGTGCGCAAGAATTCTAATTCCCTCTTGAAGAAATTTTAAAAAACCAGTTCTATTGTCGATAGTGCAGAAAACAATTCCTTTTTCTACAAGGAATTAGTGCGGCACCGGACCCTTCTTGTCAGTCCAGAAAGTATGTAGTTTGTCGTCATAAAATGTGTGATTAAACTTGTAACTACAAATGTTTTGTCAATGCAAGATCATCATCTGAATATAAAATTTTAAAAAGTTTAGTAAATGAAAGATCAAGACTCTAAAGATTGGCTTGTCATAATTTATTTGGGCCTCATAAAATTCAGTAGATGCAGGATGAGCAAATGGATAAAAAACAAGAGGAGAAAACCCCAAAAGAGGTTAACTACGGAGAGCAGATCTACAAACCAGGAGAAGTGGTAGACAACGACATGTTTCCTCATGTGAAGTTGAACGTTGGCGAGTTCATTCTCAAAATATGGGTCCTCCGGGGTGTACTTGAGGTCTAATCCCACGAACTTGTCCTCGACTTCCTCATGTGTGACCTTCATTAGTGTAGGCAAGAAAATCCTCGTACGTCCTCAGGACTTGCACCACTGTCACCTCTTCATTAGTGTAGGCGATGACTATCTTCTTGTTGCCATAGGCAGTGAAGCTTGTCTCTAGAGTGTGACCTTCCATGGCGGCAAACAAAAGACAGAAAGAACACAACGAGGGAAGAAGAAGATAGAGGAGGTAGAAGAAGAGTGGTTTCTGCGAGACAGGGGAACGGTGGAACCGTCAATGCATTTCAGAGGTAGTGGTTAACAACGGGGACGGAAATCCAATGGAGATACGCGTGGTGGCAGCCATTCCAGCTTCTGAGCAAACGAAGATTAAAAATAGTAATAACAAGGATATATGCGCCCTGTGTTGTCACGTGAATACACGCTATTAGTCGATCCTCTGATATTGCATGCATCAGGTGTAGTGGGACACCCCCGGGATTAGGGCTAGACAAATCCCAGAACTCTTTCATATATAAGCCTAACCTAAATCTCGAAAGCATACAGACGAAGAATCGGTAACATTACAGTGACCCTACGACACAAAAGTTATTACAGCAAGCACATAACTGAGCAAAGAACCAAAATATTACAAGCAGAGGTCACTGACCACAAACAATCAAACAAAGGAAGGCAAATTATGCTATTATAGCAAAATTAACAAATGGCCTAAGAGGCTGAAGCATAACGATGACGTCCCCAATCCATAGATTCTAGGCGGCCAACCGGGAACCCCAAACTACTCGTCGATGTCGATGTCGTAACGAACTCATCTTCTATGGGAACACTTACCTGCTGCAAAATTGTCAACAAAGCAAGGTTGAGTACAGGGTGTACTCCACAAGACTTATGGCTGGTGGAGCTATTTTGCATAAACCTAACTTTTTTGTAAAAGAGGTAGGAGAAGCTCAACAAATAGAACCTTTTAAAAGGGGTAAGAGAAAACGATATCTCTAACTTGATCATCTCTTTATATCCACCGAATCTTTATCAGCTGAACCTACCAACTAGGATCACCCCCTCGAACCCTGAGGAAGCATCTTTAAGCACAGCTCACATCTCTTGTCAAGTTTTACGATTAGGTTATTCTTCTCTGTGATCTTTGAATCTGTTCCCAAGTCGTCCATAACCGTGGACACAACTTTATGAAAAGATTAATACCCTGCAGGGGTGCACAAGTTTACCCACACGTACTAACCGACTATTAGTGCCAGTACATTAGCATCTTCCTTGGAAGGTCGGCAGAGGGTGGTTAGACATGACCTTTACCTTGCTTTCGCCGAGACCATGATTCACGCCCTAAGGAGATGCCGCTGTAACGGGTCAAGTCCCGAAGTCGGTCCCTAGAGATGTGAACATGGTTTGAGTTTACGGAGGCCGTGCCTCTCCCATTCCATGCCACGCTTACCTACCTGTATGAATGCACCTCCTCCACCTCCTTCGAGAATAACCAGAATGCATATGTCGAATGGAACCCTCGAACTATGTGACTCATGGAATCTACTAGGCAAGTTAGTTGGTCGAGGGGGTTTCCAGGCCCCCGTGGTTGTACGCTCATCTTGGTTCAAGAGGCAAGAACTCAGATCCTAGTTGTGGCAAGTCTGGGACTGCAAAAACAACAACCCGATGTGGCCTCCCATACAAGCCTTAGCATGTTTAACTTTCATCTCTGATCATACCACGTCATCCTTTCCAACTAGGTTCATTCATAGCTCTGATTCATCAACTGGATGGACCAGCGGTAACAGCTAAGCATGGCTAAGCACAATAGATATAATAGTTCTAGCGAAGCTCTTAAGCCAAACCCTAGTTATGGTAGGAGCAGTGGATCAGGGAATATAGGATACAAAGGGGAACATGCATCAGATAGGATTACTCTATCTATCGATAAAAGACTTTGGAATCGTATGCACATGACAAGAATGAAGTACTTTGAAAGCATAGGAGTATATCATGTATGGGGCTTTGCTTTCCTCGTTGATACTCATATAGAACTTGAGGTTCATCGGATGATCTTGTTCGTCGATACCCTTCGATGGTGTTAATCTTGACCTTCAATGTTGGACTCGATCTTGTTGCTCACATCAACTCCGAGGTCTACCGAGAAGATGCAAAAACACCAGAAAGGAAAGCGACAATCAACACATGGCATCGATTCAATTCTCAAGCAAGGATGATGCTATGGCAAGGTAAATTGTATTGGAATGTCACCCTAAAGCATGCTTAGCAATTTTAGTCAGGGTCCGAGGGTCCAAACCCTAATTCGGAGAAACCCTGGATGCATATGAGAGGGGTTACTTTGTTCTTCTAATTAAACTTGTCATTTAAGTTTCTTAACAATGCATTAGTACGAGGCTATTGTGTAGATCTCATTTTTCTGAATATTTTGATATATTATACATATTTTTCTGACTTAAAATTAATTAGTTATGATTTTTCCCATTTTTAATCCATTTTTAAATCATTTTAAAAAAATAAACATTTTTGGAATTATTAAAATTATTTTCCATCTGGACCCACATGTTAGATGTTTATTCTTTGCCGAAAATATTTGTGGAAAATAATAAAAACCTGACAGCTTGGGCCCACATGGGTTATTTATTCTAGAAAATAAATAAACAAATAAATAAAAAAGGAAAAGGGGGTTATTGCATCACGCTGACATCATGCTGACGTCAGCGATGCCATTGCTCCAGATCGAGTGTAGGCGTGACGCTAGGGGCGATGTGGGGACGCAGCGGTGGACTAGCTCGATGTGGGGCACTATGATCGTCCGAATGGTGGCGGCGCCGCTCGACTTTGGTCGCCGGAGCTGCGGCCCAACGGCGGTCGGCGGCGGGGCTTGAAGGTGGTCGACGGGGAGGGGAAACCAGAGGGCGAGGAAGTAAGAGGAGGGGTGCGTTAGCACCGCGAGCTCACCGCGAGCACAGTAGAGGTGGCGGTGAGGCCTGGCAAGGTCGGAATCGACAGCGTCGATGATCGCCGGAGTCGGAGGAGACGGGCACGATTCCGCCGATTGGGGGAGCTCCAGCTTGCACGCTTGAAGGAGGAGGACGAGGCGAGCCCGGCGATCCTAGCAGCATTCTCATAACGGCAAGAGGAGGCCGGAGGCAGCGACGGCTGGTGGCTCCCTGAGCTATGGTTTCGGCCTCAGAAAGAAATTGGGGATGAAGAGGGGAATAGGGTTCTTTGCTGTGACACAGGGGTACTTGTAGATGCCCGGGAAGGCAGTAGCGCAAATCATGGTGAAGGCAGGGATCCTGGCGTGGCTGAACAGCGACGACAAGGACACGCAGCAGCTTCTGCTCGACGTCCTTCTGGCTCGAGGTTGAAGAAAAGAGAAACAAGGAGCGAAGGGGTATGGACCTGTCGTGGGCTGTAGTTGGTCTTGGTGGGCCGCGACAAAGCAAGAAAGGCGGTTCGTTGCTACCTGTTAGCTGTTGCGTGGCGCGAAAAGTTAGAGAGGGGGGAGAGATGGGCTCGGCCCAGTTAGATTTAGAAACAAGTTTTTCTTCCAGAAATCTTTTTCTATTTATGTTTTTCTTTTATCTTTTGTAATTTCAAATTCATTTATGTTTTGTATAATTTAAAGATACCAGATCCTTTTGTAAAACTAGGAAGATATTGTGGGGCCCTTTTAGTCCATTTGGGATCCACTTATTTTGTAGTTTTCTTGAAATTCCAACTATTTTGGATGTGTTTGAGAGGATGGAGGAAACTAGGGTTTAGGGTTTTTATTATTTTCTTTACATGCATTTTAAAGGATGATGCTCATCAATGCACAAACGAAGTCCTAATTGTGATTTAACTAAAACTAAGGTGTTACATGTAGAAGCCATTCCAAACCTGTTGGCTGCAGTAGATCGTCATTTGGAAGGTTCCAAGCATCCTTCATTGCTAACCAGAGGGCCCGTGCGTGAGGGCACCGGAGGAAGGTGTGGAAGGTATCCTCCTCTCCCTGACCATAGACCTGGCAGAGGCTGGTCGTCATCATTCCATGAGTTCTCATGTTTACTTGTGTTGGTGATGGCATTTCTGCAAATTCTCTAGACCAACATTTTAATCTTTGGTGGTACTAGGCATTCAATGGGGGAACTAGTTAATCAGACAGTTGTGATGCTGTTGTACTTTAATATTCCAATGGTGACCTAAAGTAACTCTAGATTATTAATGAGCGACTGAGGAGTAGTGCTTTCACATCTTGTATTTAGAACAAGTACAATAGAGACATGTCAGCTGACTAGCGCAATTAACATCTTATATTTATAACATCTAGAGTTTCTAATGATATGGTTAGAAGATACACCCTAGCGTAACAGTATTCATCATTATACAATATTGAGCAACAAATAATGTTACCATCGCACAGGTATTAGCTCAAGTACCACTAAACATTAGTTTTAGGAGGGTACTTAACGGGAATAAGTGAACTGCTTGGTTACCCTTATGCCAAAAGACTTATGATGGTACAACTGTTCGATGAACATGATAAGGTTGTATGGAACTCTAAACCTCATCTGCGCCGATCTCACTAAAATCCATGTATGAAGATCTGATAAATGACTATATGGTCTTGCTTCGGAAATATCTTTAGAAATTAAAGATTCATCTTAAGGTTAAAATTTGTACGTGGTTCCTTCAAAATAATGTTTTTCTTAATAAGGATAACCTAGTCAAAAGGAAATATATAGGATGTACCAAATGTTGTTTATCTCATGCCATTTTGCTCGTCTTTTGTGGCGTATTGTCAATTTTTCTTTCGATATACCCCATCTAACTAATATTACAAACATGTTTGAAAATTAGTTGAATGGAATGGACAAATCATCTAAGGCGAGAATTCACATTGATGTTTATGCCTTACGTTGGTATGTATTGGAGATGCAGAAATGACATTATCTATAACAAAACAAATTATTTTAATTTTTTGCAGGTTATCCACAAGATGACACATTGGGTACAGCTTTGGGCGCTTCTATCTACATCCGCCGAGCGGGATACTGTGGTTACTGGGTGCAGCCATTTGCTAATGGTTGCCCTCTACTTATTCGGCCAGTCGTGTTGGCAGCCGCTTAGTGGACTACGGGATGAATAGATCTTTCATTCGTATTTTTCGCTGGTTGATCCATGTATTAACAATTAAGCGACCCATGATTTGTATTCCCTAAAGTTTAGACAGAGGCTGGGGTAATATTCCCTTTTCGAAAAAAAATTATTATTTATTGCAGGGAATAAAGCACCACTTATTTGACTGTTTACAGAAAGACAATCGTGTACGATGTAAATAGTCACGAGAAGCTTTCTGTGTGCGATGTCACCGTGAAGGAGCCTGACGAAATTTTTGAGCATGAGCATCCTTCCGCATCACACACCGTGCGTACAGGGGTATTAATAGGTTCGATCTTGTGCTAGTGAGTGAATCTGGAGATTGCCACGTCCCCTCCTGCTGACCACCCAGTCAAGTGTCCGATGATATCGAGGCGAGACGACAACGATCTCCCAACGAACACCCCAGGCCCCTGGGTCTACAGCTAGCTAGGTGTACGAGGAGACTGATTTGTGGGCATCGAGATCTCGAAAATAAACGGCGTTAGAAGGACGTACGGCGTCGATCAGGCGATTAGGATCGATGGCAACGCCAAGGCCTCCCACACAGGCTATGCTCCGGCAATAGACGATTTGGCCAAGGGGAACGAGGCTTTTCACAATGGTAGTCTCTAAGCATGGTATTATAGGCAAAATGTCTATGTAGCATTATATTTAATGATGAAAAAGAGTGTTGTTGTATCTTAGCTAAGATACACCTCTTGTGCATAGTCATAAGCAAAAACAAGTAGTAGACCAATCACATGCATGCATGAGGCTAAACTCATTAAATTAAGATACAACCTTAAAAACAATGCATTATAGAGGGTGTTTCTTAGACATTTATTTAGCCTATGGTAACGTGCTAAGAAACCCTCCATTGTCAAAGGACTGATAGGTATCCTCCGGGGATGGAAGAAAACGTTCCCCCGGTTCGATAGCTGAGACGCGTTCGGTTGTGGGTGGGCCCCCGCCACCGCATCCTTTATCTTGTTCGTGTCTTCTCCCACAAATCCCATGAAAACAGCGCCACCGCTTCCGGCCCTGCAGGACACCGCCGCCCAGCTCTTTGCAGGATGCCGCCGCCCAGCTCACCATTGGAATTTTAAAGGGTGGCTCCGTGATCCCTGCCGAGAGTGTGGAAGTAGATCTCAGTTGAATCCCTGCAGCTGTGGCGTGCTGCAGGTGCGGTGTCTCTTACTCGGGCAGTCCTTACTTGGGACCATGCCAACGCATAGAGACGAGAGAGGGAGAGAACGAGAAAGTCAACCTAGACACACCAATATTTGGAGAAGTCCTTTGGGCGGCCGGCAGCAAGGAGCTGGGCGGCGGCATCCTGCAAAGAGCTGGGCGGCGGTGTCCTGCAGTGCCGGAAGCGGTGGCGCTGTTTTCATGGGATTTGTGGGAGAAGACACGAACAAGATAAAGGATGCGGTGGCGGGGGCCCACCCACAACCGAACGCGTCTCAGCTATCGAACCGGGGGAACGTTTTCTTCCATCCCCGGAGGATACCTATCAGGCCTTTGACAATGGAGGGTTTCTTAGCACGTTACCATAGGCTAAATAAATGTCTAAGAAACACCCTCTACAATGCATTGTTTTTTAAGGTTGTATCTTAATTTAATGAGTTTAGCCTCATGCATGCATGTGATTGGTCTACTACTTGTTTTTGCTTATGATTATGCACAAGAGGTGTATCTTAGCTAAGATACAACAACACTCTTTTTCATCATTAAATATAATGCTACATAGACATTTTTCCTATAATACCATGCTTAGAGACTACCATTGTGAAAAGCCTCGTTCCCCTTGGCCAAATCGTCTATTGCCGGAGCATAGCTTGTGTGGGAGGCCTTGGCGTTGCCATCGATCCTAATCGCCTGATCGACGCCGTACGTCCTTCTAACGCCGTTTATTTTCGAGATCGATGCCCACAAATCAGTCTCCTCGTACACCTAGCTAGCTGTAGACCCAGGGGCCTGGGGTGTTCGTTGGGAGATCGTTGTCGTCTCGCCTCGATATCATCGGACACTTGACTGGGTGGTCAGCAGGAGGGGACGTGGCAATCTCCAGATTCACTCACTAGCACAAGATCGAACCTATTAATACCCCTGTACGCACGGTGTGTGGTGCGGAAGGATGCTCATGCTCAAAAATTTCGTCAGGCTCCTTCACGGTGACATCGCACACAGAAAGCTTCTCGTGACTATTTACATCGTACACGATTGTCTTTCTGTAAACAGTCAAATAAGTGGTGCTTTATTCCCTGCAATAAATAATAATTTTTTCGAAAGGGAATATTACCCCAGCCTCTGTCTAAACTTTAGGAATACAAATCATGGGTCGCTTAATTGTTAATACATGGATCAACCAGCGAAAATACGAATGAAAGATCTATTCATCCCGTAGTCCACTAAGCGGCTGCCAACACGACTGGCCGAATAAGTAGGGGGCAACCATTAGCAAATGGCTGCACCCAGTAACCACAGTATCCTGCTCGGCGGATGTAGATAGAAGCGCCCAAAGCTGTACCCAATGTGTCATCTTGTGGATAACCTGCAAAAAATTAAAATAATTTGTTTTGTTATAGATAATGTCATTTCTGCATCTCCATTACATACCGACGTAAGGCATAAACACCAATGTGAATTCTCGCCTTAGATGACTTGTCCATTCCATTCAACTAATTTTCAAACATATTTGTAATATTAGTTAGATGGGGTATATCGAAAGAAAAATTGACAATACGCCACAAAAGACGAGCAAAATGGCATGAGATAAACAACATTTGGTACATCCTATCTATTTCCTTTTGACTAGGTTATCCTTATTAAAAAAACATTATTTTGAAGGAACCACGTACAAATTTTAACCTTAAGATGAATCTTTAATTTCTAAAGATATTTCCGAAGCAAGACCATATAGTCATTCATCAGATCTTCATACATGGATTTTA
The DNA here is from genome assembly GCA_023614405.1 of Avena insularis. NCBI lineage: Eukaryota > Viridiplantae > Streptophyta > Magnoliopsida > Poales > Poaceae > Avena > Avena insularis. The sequence goes on along the minus strand of JAJUPC010000301.1, from coordinate 290,680 downwards.
GTGAGATCGGCGCAGATGAGGTTTATAGTTCCATACAACCTTATCATGTTCATCGAACAGTTGTACCATCATAAGTCTTTTGGCATAAGGGTAACCAAGCAGTTCACTTATTCCCGTTAAGTACCCTCCTGAAACTAATGTTTAGTGGTACTTGAGCTAATACCTGTGCGATGGTAACATTATTTGTTGCTCAATATTGTATAATGATGAATACTGTTACGCTAGGGGTGTATCTTCCAACCATATCATTAGAAACTCTAGATGTTATAAATATAAGATGTTAATTGCGCTAGTCAGCTGACATGTCTCTATTGTACTTGCTCTAAATACAAGATGTGAAAGCACTACTCCTCAGCCGCTCATTAATAATCTAGAGTTACTTTAGGTCACCATTGGAATTTTAAAGTACAACAGCAGCACAACTGTCTGATTAACTAGTTCCCCCATTGAATGCCTAGTACCACCAAAGATTAAAATGTTGGTCTAGAGAATTTGCAGAAATGCCATCACCAACACAAGTAAACATGAGAACTCATGGAATGATGACGACCAGCCTCTGCCAGGTCTATGGTCAGGGAGAGGAGGATACCTTCCACACCTTCCTCCGGTGCCCTCACGCACGGGCCCTACAGTTAGAAATGAAGGATGCTTGGAACCTTCCAAATGACGACCTACTGCAGCCAACAGGTTTGGAATGGCTTCTACATGTAACACCTTAGTTTTAGTTAAATCATAATTAGGACTTCGTTTGTGCATTCATGAGCATCATCCTTTAAAATGCATGTAAATAAAATAATGAAAACCCTAAACCCTAGTTTCCTCCATCCTCTCAAACACATCCAAAATAGTTTGAATTTCAAGAAAACTACAAAATAAGTGGATCCCAAATGGACTAAAAGGGCCCTAAAATATCTTCCTAGTTTTACAAAAGGATCTGGTATTTTTAAATTACACAAAACATAAATGAATTTGAAATTACAAAATAGAAAAGAAAAACATAAATAGAAAAAGATTTCTGGAAGAAAAACTTGTTTCTAAATGTAACTGGGCCGAGCCCATCTCTCCTCCCTCTCTAACTTTCTGCGCCACGCAACAGCTAACTACAGCAACGCCTTTCTTGCTTTGTCGCGCCCACCAAGACCAACTACAGCCCGACAGGTCCATACCCCTCCTTGTTTCTCTTTTCTTTAACCTCGAGCCAGAAGGACGTCGAGCAGAAGCTGCTGCGTGTCCTTGTCGTCGCCGTTCAGCCACGCCAGGATCCCTGCCTTCACCATGATTTGCGCTACCACCTTCTCGGGCATCTACAAGTACCCCTCTGTCACAGCAAAGAACCCTAATCCCCTCTTCATCCCCAATTTCTCTTTGAGGCCGAAACCATATCTCAGGGAGCCACCAGGCGTCGCTGCCTCCGGCCTCCTCTTGCCGTTATGAGAATGCTGCTAGGATCGCCGGGCTCGCCTCGTCCTCCTCCTTCAAGCGTGCAAGCTGGAGCTCCCCCAATCGGCGGAATCGTGCCCGTCTCCTCCGACTCCGGCGATCATCGACGCCGTCGATTCCGACCATGCCAGGCCTCGCCGCCACCTCTATTGTCCTCGCGGTGAGCTCGCGGTGCTAACGCACCCCTCCTCTTACTTCCTCGCCCTCTGGTTTCCTCTCCCTGTCGACCACCTTCAAGCCCCACCGCTGGCCGCCGTTGGGCGCGCAGCTCCGGCGACCAAAGTCGAGCGGCGCCGCCACCATTCGGACAATCATAGTGCCCCACATCGAGCTAGTCCACCCCTGCGTCCCCACATCGCCCCTAGCGTCACGCCTGCACTCGATCTGGAGCAATGGCATCGCTAACGTCAGCATGATGTTAGCGTGATGCAATAACCCCCTTTTCCTTTTTTATTTATTTGTTTATTTATTTTCTAGAATAAATAACCCATGTGGGCCCAAGATGTCAGGTTTTTATTATTTTCCACAAATATTTTCGGCAAAGAATAAACATCTAACATGTGGGTCTAGATGGAAAATAATTTTAATAATTCCAAAAATGTTTATTTTTTTAAAATGATTTAAAAATGGATTAAAAATGGGAAAAATCATAACTAATTCATTTTAAGTCAGAAAAATATGTATAATATATCAAAATGTTCAGAAAAATGAGATCTACACAATAGCCTCGTACTAATGCATTGTTAAGCAACTTAAATGACAAGTTTAATTAGAAGAACAAACTAACCCCTCTCATATGCATCCAGGGTTTCTTCGAATTAGGGTTTGGACCCCTCGGACCCTGATTAAAATTGCTAAGCATGCTTTAGGGTGACATTCAATACAATTTACCTTGCCATAGCATCATCCTTGCTTGAGAATTGCATCGATGCAATGTGTTGATTGTCGCTTTCCTTTCTGGTGTTTTTGCATCTTCTCGGTAGACCTCGGAGTTGATGTGAGCAACAAGATGAGTCCAACATTGAAGGTCAAGATTAACACCATCGAAGGTTATCGACGAACAAGATCATCCGATGAACCCTGAAGTTCTATATCTGAGTATCAATAGGGAAAGGCAAGCAAAGCCCCACACATGATATACTCCTATGCTTTCAAAGTACTTCATTCTTGTCATGTGCATATGATTCCGAAGTCTTTTATCGATAGATAGAGTAATCCTATCTGATGCATGTTCCCCTTTGTATCCTATATTCCACGATCCTTGCTCCTACCATAACTAGGGTTTGGCTTAAGAGCCGCTAGAACTATTATATCTATTGTGCTTAGCCATGCTTAGTCATTACGCTGGTCCATCCAGTTGATGAATCAGAGCTATGAATGAACATAGTTGGAAAGGATGACGTGGTATGATCAGAGATGAAAGGTAAACATGCTAAGGCTTGTATGGGAGGCCACATCGGGTTGTTGTTTTTGCAGTCCCAGACTTGCCACAACTAGGATCTGAGTTCTTGCCTCTTGAACCAAGATGAGCGTACAACCACACGGGGGCCTGGAAACCCCCTCGACCAACTAACTTGCCTAGTAGATTCTATGAGTCATATAGTTCGAGGGTTCCATTCGACATATGCATTCTGGTTATTCTCGAAGGAGGTGGAGGAGGTGCATTCATACAGGTAGGTAAGCGTGGCATGGAATGGGAGAGGCACGGCCTCCGTAAACTCAAACCATGTTCACATCTCTAGGGACCGACTTCGGGACTTGACCCGTTACAGCGGCATCTCCTTAGGGCGTGAATCATGGTCTCGGCGAAAGCAAGGTAAAGGTCATGTCTAACCACCCTCTGCCGACCTTCCAAGGAAGATGCTAATGTACTGGCACTAATAGTCGGTTAGTACGTGTGGGTAAACTTGTGCACCCCTGCAGGGTATTAATCTTTTCATAAAGTTGTGTCCACGGTTATGGACGACTTGGGAACAGATTCAAAGATCACAGAGAAGAATAACCTAATCGTAAAACTTGACAAGAGATGTGAGGTGTTCTTAAAGATGCTTCCTCAGGGATCGAGGGGGTGATCCTAGTTGGTAGGTTCAGCTGATAAAGATTCGGTGGATATAAAGAGATGATCAAGTTAGAGATATCGTTTTCTCTTACCCCTTTTAAAAGGTTCTATTTGTTGAGCTTCTCCTATCTCTTTTACAAAAAAGTTAGGTTTATGCAAAATAGCTCCACCAGCCATATGTCTTGTGGAGTACACCCTGTACTCAACCTTGCTTTGTTGACAATTTTGCAGTAGGTAAGTGTTCCCATAGAAGATGAGTTCGTTACGACATCGACATCGACGAGTAGTTTGGGGTTCCCGGTCGGCAGCCTAGAATCTATGGATTGGGACGTCATCGTTATGCTTCAGGCCTCTTAGGCCATTTGTTAATTTTGCTAAACTTAATAGCATAATTTGCCTTCCTTTGTTTGATTGTTTGTGGTCAGTGACCTCTGCTTGTAATATTTTGGTTCTTTGCTCAGTTATGTGCTTGCTGTAATAACTTTTGTGTCGTAGGGTCACTGTAATGTTACAGATTCTTCGTCTGTATGCTTTCGCGATTAAGGTTAGGCTTATATATGAAAGAGTTCTGGGATTTGTCTAGCCCTAATCCCGGGGGCGTCCCACTACACCTAATGCATGCAATATCAGAGGATCGACTAATAGCGTGTATTCACGTGACAACATAGGGCGCATATATCCTTGTTATTACTATTTTTAATCTTCGTTTACTCAGAAGCTGGAATGGCCGCCACCACGCGTATCTCCATTGGATTTCTGTCCCCGTTGTTAACCAGTACCTCTGAAATGCATTGACGGTTCCACCATGCCCCTGTCTCGCAGAAACCACTCTTCTTCTTCCTCCTCTATCTTCTTCTTCCCTCGTTGTGTTCTTTCTGTCTTTTGTTTGCCGCCATGGAAGGTCACACTCTAGAGACAAGCTTCATTGCCTATGGCAACAAGAAGATAGTCATCGCCTACACTAATGAAGAGGTGACAGTGGTGCAAGTCCTGAGGACGTACGAGGATTTTCTCGCCTACACTAATGAATGTCACACATGAGGAAGTCGAGGACAAGTTCGTGGGATTAGACCTCAAGTACACCCCGGTGGACCCATATTTTGAGAATGAACTCGCCAACGTTCAACTTCACATGAGGAAACATGTCATTGTCTACCACTTCTCCTGGTTTGTAGATCTGCTCTCCGTAGTTAACCTCTTTTGGGGTTTTCTCCTCTTGTTTTTTATCCATTTGCTCATCCTGCATCTACTGAATTTTATTAGGCCCAAATAAATTATGACAAGCCAATCTTGAGAGTCTTGATCTTTCATTTCCTAAACTGTTTAAAATTTTATATTCAGATGATGATCTTGCATTGACAAAACATTTGTAGTTACAAGTTTTAGTCACACATTTTATGACGACAAACTACATACTTTCAGGACTGACAAGAAGGGTCCAGGTCGCACTAATTCCTTGTAGAAAAAGGAATTGTTTTCTGCACTATCGACAATAGAACTGGTTTTTTAAAATCTCTTCAATAGGGAATTAGAATTCTTGCGCACAAGTGGATCGATATTCAGAGTCTTGTCAAGATCATAGGGGGCTCGAGGATTGATGAAATGGCTACACTCACAACTAGAGTCCTGGATGAGTCGTATGACATAATGAAGGAAGATTTCCCTATGGATAGGCATGATTTCTGGGAGGAGAGGTCGTTGTCTGAGATAAACCTGAAGTATGCCGCCATAGATGCTTACATGACCTACCAGCTGTATGTTAAGATCCATTTCTTTCTATGTTTCCTCGTGTTTTGCCTCGGTTACAAGAGGGAAGACGATCTTAGGGGAGCCTTTTGTACCAAATATAGTATAGCTGAGCGTGACGCTGCATATGCAAAGAAAATGGTTGAATCTGAAAAAGCAAACAGAGAGGCTATGGCTGACGCAGCAATAGAGAGGCAGCATCTTCCAGCACCAACAACTAGGCTTGTGATGCACCGCTCATTATGTCGCATGATGCTGAAGATAGGAAAGCCAAGGCAGACTCTAGGTGGGCAGAACTTGCATTTCGTAAGTTGTGGGTGGCCAATAAGGTAAGCGACAAGCGGCATGATCACAGTTGGTCTCCTAGGAACGATGTCAAGTGCCCAAAGTGGTCTGATGGGAAGTGAATTAAATTTTACTTCTTTGTGTTATGTTTCTGTATGTGTCTAGTATATTGTCAAGATGGCTAGCACCTCAAGTGGTTTGAAGACAAGTTAATTAAATTTTACTTCTTTGTGTTATGTTTCTATAATGTGTCTGGTAGCTTGTCAAGATGGTAGCTCGTTAATTGGCAGTTTAAAAGAGCACCTTTCTCCTCTCTCGATAATAATGATGTTTCTTTTTTCCCAATTTGGTATCATTTCTAGAGGAGCTTCTCTCTTTGATCATTCGTTCCTTTCGGCCCTCGTTTTGGCCCGATTTGGTAGCAAATCTAGAGCAGCAAATTACACCGGCAGAATACATACATTCAGAAAATAAAATAAATTTAGATATAGATGTGCGTAGCTAAATAGGATATAGCGATAGAAAGTAGGTTGCTTAACGAGGTTCGATACATTCGCTGCTCCGTAGCATATGGCTCCGATTTTTGTAATCCTCCACTGCGTTTAAACGTTGTTTTTGATCAAGCAATTGTGAAAGAAACTCTCGACTCTTGCCACTAATGACTAATAATTGCAAAGATATACAAATCCCTTCTTTGATTTATGTTGTGTAGGAAATCACGGCTTTTAATGCGAAATAAGGATTCATAATGAAGGATTTTGAGGAAGTACACACGACCAAGTAATTGGAGAAGCATCGGTCGTCGGCATGCTTAACGAAACCTTTGATGCGGTGCGTACCAGTGGCAACCGTCTCATGAAACCCTACAACTTTTGTGAATACGCATATATATTTTGATGCTCCAGCCGCCGGCCAAGGAGCCGCCATTCTCAGATTTCATCACAAAACCATGAAAGGAGATCCACACCATTTTTGATCACTTCCACCATCCATCCATCCAGTAGCCATAGTCATTGCTTTGTACTTTAGATCTCCTTGTAATTTGGTGACCATTGTAAGAATATTTGAATTTCAATCTAAGTATTTGCATGATGTTTTCTATCTCCGATCTATTTGTATGACTGAGTAGTCCTCATGGGCTCTGATTGGGGAGAAACCTCGCAACAATTATGTGCATCTAGATCATGGGAGAATTGTATTTTGTTTGAGATTCTGATTTGTATCTTTTGTTTCTTCGTCTCCTGTCTCCATCTGTGGACTTGTAGGTACCCAAGATCCCATAGATTGATAATGGCTCGAGGTGAGATACTTGGCTAGTGACGATCTCATAGGAACCTCAGTGACAGAAAGGGTAGTACGGTCTTCGCTTAGCGACCCATTCGGGATCAACAACAACATCACCACTTAAAGCTTGATTTGTGTTTTGCACTTAATAATCTTTTGTAACCCATGGCTTCGGTGTACTCTCGGTTGGATTAAAAGTCTATTGCTATACCCGCTGCATCACAGGGGCTCTAGAATATTAGGATGTGTTACCCACAAGAGATTATCTCGATTCAAACATTATACATGACTACACTTATCATTATCTTTTATCCCATTTGATGTGCAGGTGCAGGTGGATCTTCAACCCTGGCCTATCTCCATCCATTTATTCAAACCCGTTATAAAGTAAAATACATTGGTCCGGTCAACTAAGGTAAAATGAACAAACAAAGTCTTGTAGATGTGTCCTTTTTATTACCTTTTAGCAGTGCTTTTTGAGGTTCGATTAAACCTAGGTCTTCTACGGAAAAAGTTATTATACTACATCCGGTAATCCGGATCGAAGGTATCAATCCTTTTTCTGGCGCCGTTGATGGGGAAGCAATTTCGCTATCCTGGTGAGGTCATTAGAGACCTTGTTATTAGTTTTATTATTAGTTGCAGTTTAATTATTGTTATTAGTTTAGTTTATTCTTATCTATTTGAAAACACAAAAAATTGTTACTTGTTATTTGTTTTGATTACTTAAAAATTACCAAAAAGATAAGAGCCATGGCTCAAAAGAGATTAGGGGAGTATGCTACTCCCGCTGATGATTTTATTCGGGCACCCATCACTTAGCCCGCAGTTGATGCGGAAACATATGAGGTAAAACCTAACCTTTTAAGTTTGGTTCAACAAATACAATTTGGGGGTTCATCTGTTGAATATTCGGGATTGCACTTAAATACTTTTAGTGAAATTTGTGACATGATGCGTATTAAGGATATAGATCCAAATGCTGTTAAGCTAAGATTCTTTCCTTTCTCTCTTAGTGGAAAGGCTAATGATTGGTTGCTAGCTCTACCAAAGGGCACTATTAAATCTTGGGAGAAATGTACTACCAGAGGCTAAGGATTGGTTGCTAGCTCTTCTTGAGCAACCAAAGAAGCTAAAGGAACATTATTTGGATCAATATGGGCTTTCCCATTCACAAGCATAGACCTAATAATATCAATCTTATCACTCAAGGAGGAGGTTTCCTCAACAGAATTTACCTTCCTACCTTGTGGAGCTCTCTCAGTATGCCATTCAGAATAATTAACCATCATATTGTCCAGAAGTTTTGTTGGAGCACCCAAAGTGATGGTCATAAAGGTACCTCTAGCAGCAGAATCCTATAGGTTCCTTGAAGAATAGTTCAATCCTGCATAAAAAGTTTGGATGATCATCCAAGCAGTCAGTCCATGAGTGGGACAATTCTTTACCAAAGACTTCATTCTTTCCCAAGCTTGAGCAACATATTCATTATCAGATTATTTAAACTTCATTATTTCACTTCTCATAGATATAATCTTAGCAGGAGGATAGTATTTTCCAATTTAAGCATCTTTGCATTTAGTCCAAGAATCAATAGTATTCCTAGTTAAGGAATTCAACCATTCTTTAGCTTTTCCTCTCAAAGATAAAGGAAACAATTTCAGCTTAATAATATCACCATCTACATCCCTATGCTTTTGCATCTCACAAAGTTCAACAAAGTTCTTTAGATGGGCAGCAGCATCTTCATTACTAATACCAGAAAATTGTTCGCTCATAACAAGACTGAGCAAAGCAGGTTTTATCTCAAAGAAAGCATCTTCAGGCACAAGTGGAGCAATATGTGTGCTCATAAAATCATTGTTTTTGGTGCTAGTGAAGTCACACAACTTAGTGTTTTCAAGAGTAGTCATTTTTTTGTGATTTCAAATAAGAAAGCAAACTAGTAAAACTATTTTTTTGTGTTTTGATAACAAAGCAAGCAAACAAAGCAAAAAAGAAACTAAGCAAAACAAAAATAACAAAGTAAAGAGATTGGTTATGAGGGACTCCCCTTGTGAAGATGTCCTTGACTCCCCTTGGGAGCTTCATCATGTTGTAGGCATAGTGTGGGGTCGCCATGAATTTTGCAAACGCTTGGCGACCCAGGACGCAATGGTAGGGGCTGCGAAAGCTCACCAGCTCGAATACGATCCTCTCTGTGCGGTAGTTTGCCGGTGTACCAAAGGTGACTAGCAGCGTCACTTTTCCAATCGGGTACGCCTTCCTGATGGCTCGGTGTTAATGTAGAGCTTGTTGGGAATCCCAAGAGGAAGGTATGATGAGCACAACAACAGGTTTCCCTCAGTTACGAAACCAAGGTTTAATCGAACCAGTAGGAGCAAGGAAACACCCTAAAGGTGTTGCTAGCTGAGCCTTGGCAGGGCGCACTACGGGTGCTAGTAGCAACGTGGAGACCTGCACAACACAACCACAGAACTCTGTCCCCAACTTGTGATGAGGTTGTCAATCTCACCGTGTTTTGCTGAAAACAAAGAATTAAACGTATCGAATGGAAGGAAGTAATAGTTTGCAGAAAGTAAACACAAAGCAGTAAATAGTTTATAGATTGTATGTAAAGAAAAAGGACCGGGATCCATAGTTCACTAGAGGTGGCTCTCCTTAAGATAGATAACATGCTGGGTGAACAAACTACAGCGGGGCAATTGACAAACATCGAGAAAGCAATACATGCATATACTAATCATCTTGACTCCTGTGAGACTTGATTGGGAATTACAACATTATACATAGACCGCCATCCAACTGCATCTATGACTAATAATCCACCTTCAGGTTATCATCCGAACCCCCTCCAATATTAAGTTGCAAGCAACAGATTATTGCTTTACGAATTGCGTGTAAAGTAAACAATACGATTGTTCTATGAACAAACGATTGTTGTTTTCTCCCTAGTAGCAACAACACATCTAGTACCTTAGAGATTTTTGTCACTTCCCCAGATTACCCGAGGCATGAACCCACTATCGAGCATAAATACTAACTCTTGGAGTTGCAAGCATCTACTTGGCCACGATAGCTACTAACAACGGAAAGCATGCAAGATCACAAATAACAAAGACATGATACAATCAATAATCAATCTGAAATAGCATCTCAATATCCATCGAATCCCCGCAAACACAACTGGCAGAATTACAAATAGATGATCTTGATCATGAACAGAGCTCACAAGATCTAGACATGAAAGCACAAAGGAGGAGAACCAGCCATCTAGCTACTACATGGATCCGTAGTCCAAGGATGAACTACTCACGCATCACACCGGAGGCTTGCATGGTGATGAAGAAGGCCTCCCGGGTGAATTCCCCTCTACGGCAGGGTGCCGGGAAAAGCTTTAGATCCCTCCTGATCTAGGGATGGAGATGATGGCGTCTACAGACTCTTTCGTGAATTTTTGATCGGGTACTTAGGGTTTTCGTCCCGAGGGCATCTTATAGGCGGAAGGAGAGGCCGAGGGGGTGCAGGAGGCGGCCACACCACCCCTGGCGCGGGCCAGGCTGGGCCGCGCGGCTAGGTGGGGTGGTGGCCCCCTGGCCCCTCTCCGTCTCGTATTCTGGCATCTGATGACTTCCGGAAAAATAGGCACTTTGGCTTTTGTCTCGTCCAATTCCGAGAATATTCATTTTTTGACTTTCCTGGAACCAAAAACAGCAGAAAGCAGGCAACTGGCACTGTGGCTCTTGTTAATAGGTCACTCCTAGAAATCATATGAAAAGTACTCCAAAGTGTGGAAAAAACACAAGAAAGTGGATAAAACCAAGCATGGAACTCCAAAGTGTGGAAAAACACAAGAACTGACTATGCAATGTATCACTTCTGACTGGGGACGATACTGTGGAAGGTCGTCAGGGTTGGCTCGAAGGCTGTTTCTGGTAGCTGGAGCCTCTTGAACGTGTCCAGGTACATGATGTTGATGGAGCTCCCAACGTCCATCAGTGTCTTGGGCTGCCCGTAGTTAGCCACCTTGGGCCTGACCACAAGGGCGACTCGCCATGGGTATTCGATTCTTGGCGCGTGGTCCTGGCGACTCCAGGTGATACTCTGCTCAGACCAGTTGAGGAAGCGAGGGATGTCGACTTGGGTCACCGTGTTGACGGCGACCGAACGGGCGAGCACCTTCTTCTCGCGCTTAGTGTCGAGCCCGATGAAGGTGTGTAGCGAGCCGGCTGTGTGTCCGACGTCGCCGGTGTTGCCATTGTCCCTTGGCAGGTTGTTGTTGGGGACCTCCCTCGCTCGCCTTGCCTTTTAGATCTCTTTGAGGCAGTGGCAATCCTCGGTGGTGTGGGTGGCGGGTTTTCCCTCCTTGCTATGGTAGATGGAGGGCTGATTGAGCAAGGCAGCAGGGTCGAATTTCGGCCTTGCTGTATTGTTGGAACGGTAGTTTCCGCTGTCGTGGTAATTTCCTCCATCGCGGCGGTAGCTCTTGGAGTCGCTTTGGCCGTAGCCGGTGTTGGCGACGAAGTTGACTCGCCCGTCCGTGCGACGCTTTCCGGTGATGCGGGTGTTGCTATAGCGCATGTCGCGTACGCGCCCACTATCGTGGATGCTGGTTCGACGTCTTCCTCCCGACTCGTCGTCGGAGTCTTGGTTGGGGTCCTCCTCCATGTAGCGCTTAGCGATCTCGAGGATGTCAGGGACGTTGTCGAGCGTCCGGTAGACCCTCTTGATCTTAGCAACCAAGGGTTCATACCGGCACGCGTTCTTGAAGCAATGTATCGCCGTATCTAGGTGGATGCCGGAGGCGTTGATCCACAGTTCTTGCCACCTTTGAATCCAACGGCGAGTCGACTCACGTTGTCCCTAGATGCATCGCTCCAGGTCTTCTATGGTGGTGGCGCGGGTGTAGGAGCCCTCGAAGTGCCTGATGAAGGCATCCCACATTTCTTTCTAGGAATCGATGCTGTCGGAAGGGAGGGTTTTGATCCATTGCTGAGTCGCACCCTCCATCATCAGGGGGAGGTAGCGAGCAGCGAGCTGGGCGGTGTGGCTGGCGATTCCAATCGCATGAGGTATGCGTCTAGCCAGATAGCTGGATCGTACGTCGGGTCGTACTTTTCGATCTCCTTGGGCGCCTTGAAGTTGGCGGGGTATTTTCCCCACGAATCATGGGCCCTAAGCATTGCGGTCTGACTCGACTGACCAAGCCTCTTGGTTTGGGGTCGCCGCGGTTGGTGAGGGTGTGCCTCAAGTCGTTAGGCTGGCATGCCCGCCAAGCCTGGTTGTTGACGATGTGCGTTCGGGCATCAATGGGCTGCTCATTGGTGGCGAGTGGCGGTCGCGGCTCGTTACGGACAGCGGGGTTGGAGGCACGTGGTTGATTCGCCAGGCTGCGGTGGAGGGCAGGTCAATGCGTTGTAGCGGTGGCGTGGCCACTCGAGGCCGCCATGCTAGCTGAGGAGCGGGAATACATCCGCCCCCGCGGGTCGACTCCCGCAGCTTGTTGCTCGATAGCCCTAGCAAGTAGAGCCTTGGCATACTGGATCTGCAGCGCGCCATTGCCTTGGACGTCGAGGTTGGTGACCGCAGCGTCGATCGCGACGACGTTGTCCATCGGGGTGGAGTAGAGTGGTACTCTGTTGGTATCGTGGGCTTGAGGCGAGATGATGATCCGCAGCTGGTCCGGCGGGGGCGCGCGGCCAATGGGTGGTGGAGGGGCTCCGGTCGCCGGTGCGCCGGGTGGTGGCCTCGCAGGGTTGCTTCCGCTGGCGGTAGCGTTCTCGCGATATTCGCGCCGCCACGCGTGCTTGTTCACTGCGTCGTCGGTACAGGGACGGCCACGGACGTTGGAGTTCAGGCTGGTCCTGATGCGGCGCTGGTGATAGAGCGATAGGTCCCGTGCTATTTCTCGCTCGAGGCGGTATTTCTCGCGCTGGGAGAGTTCGTTGCGTTGCGCCTCCGCGACTCGCAGCCGGGCTTCCTACACCTCAGTGGTCGTGGCGGTTGGCGGGATCGGCGGGATTCCTCCACCTCATCGTTTGTGTCGGCGTTGGTCTCGGCCGCGTTCTTTGGCGGCGAAGTCATACTCGATGACGAGCTCGATAAGCGGACCTGCTTTTCCAAGAGCAGATCACAGTGCGGCAGCGATCCGGCAATGATCACTGTTGTAGCTTGGTCGACCGCGCCAGTGAAGCCGACGAAGAGGTTGATGGAGCCGACCGGCATCACCGCACCATGAGTGACCGTGCGTGACGCCGGGATGTAGCTGCTGGGCAGGATCTGTAAGATCCCGCCGATGGTGATCATGCGGCAGGTGGCGAGCGGCCGATCGATCGGCAAATAGGGACTCGCCGCAGAACTCAGGCCAGTCCTGCTATGCCCCACGTGTTGGGTCCGCAGCATAGAAAACAAAAATTTTCCTAGGATGAGAACTATACGCCAAGATCTATCTACTAGGTACAGAGCAACGGGTGGACATACATCCATCGAGAACTTACCCTCGAAGACAACGAGTTTTGTTAACGAGTAAGAACTCGTGGTTGATGTAGTCGTACACTTGCCGATCTCAAGATCGTGTGGAAGTCCGAGCACCACAAATCAGCAGCGCATCCGTCCTCGCACACATGTTCAAGCCACCGGACAACCTCCACCTCCTCGCTCCAGCGATCTAGCAGAAGCAACAACTCCTTCCAGATGAAATGCCACCGGGAACATGTCTCTCGCTAATACGAGACCACGGGGGAATAATTCTAGAGGGGGAGAGAGATGCTTCACAAGGAGGTGTGAGGAAGAAGGAGGAAGAGGGGGGCCTTTTATAGGAGGGGGTGCCCTCCCATGGCGCCTCATGGGGGTGACCCCTCACCTCCCCCATTCATGTGGTGGTAACCCCTCCACATTAAAATGCCTCTTCATATTCCCTTTTAAAGTCTCCACTTTAAATGCATTAAAATTCTCTAAGTTTAATGCTCTCTCATTTAATTAAACTCTTTTATTAAACTTATTCAAAATTTTGTTAATTACTTTAATTAACAAACATTCACATATAACACCTTGCAATATTTCAATATCACATGCAGAACCACTTTCTGCAATTTCACCCGAAACAATTCCGGTTTCTATCGAAACAATTCCTATGCTTTGTAATTCTTTCATCTGAGACATATGTGCTCCAAAATGGTGTTCGGTAACTCTTAAGTGTGTCACCCTATGGTTCGTGAATGATGCAGACATGATTGAGACTCCTCTCAGATCAATAATCAGAAGCGAGACCTAGAGATCCATACTGATTCCTGCATATTGAACGATGACTTCTGTTATCGTGAGAACCTTTAACGCTAGTAATTTCATCCCTTTGTCTCATGATATAATACATGTCCGAGATTCGATCATCGGTATCCAAATACCTAGTTTTATCTCGTTACCGACATGCACTCTTTTCTCGTTCCCATGATATAACATTCTAGTGATCACATCACTTGCTTGCAAGCTATCTTAATGTGATATCACCGAGAGATCCCAGATTATATCTATCCGTCATCGGGATTAACAAGTTCCACTCTTGATCCATGAGCCTCAACATAACACCTTCGTAGCACTGAACCCATCTTTATAGTCACCCTGTTACGGTGTGACGTTTGATGTTATCAAGATACTCTTCAGGTGTTAGCAATTAACATGATCTCATGGTCTAAGGATAAAGATTACTTCGTATGATGTTATAGCAGTATAAACATAATGACTTGATCGTAATGCTATACTTCGGATGAATGTTCATCACATCATTTCACAAATGTTGTGACCTTGTTATTAACAACATCCAATGTTCATGATCAGGATACATTGAGCATCTTGTTAATCAACAATCTAGTCTACATGAGAGGCATAACTAGGAACCCTTTTTGCTTATTAAACACACATGTACTGATGTTTCCGATCAATACAATTATAGCAAGCAAAATAAACATCTATCATATACAAGGAATACATAATAACAACTTTATATTGCCTCTCAGGGCATATTTCCTTCAGTCTCCCACTTGCACTAGAGACAATAATCTAGTTCACATAGTGATAAATCTAACACCCATGGAGTTCTGGTGTTGATCATGTTTTGCCCTAGGGAGAGCTTTAGTCAACGGATCTGCTACATTTAGGTCCGTGTGTACTTTACAAATCTTTATATCTCCATCCTTGACATGCTCGTGGATGGACTGAAACCGGCGCTTAATATGCTTGGAATTGTTGTGAGACCTTGGTTCCTTGGCGTTGGCTATGGGTCCATTGTTGTCACAACAGATCACCATTGGGTCCAATGCACTAGGAACCACACCTAGTTCCGTAATGAACTCTGTCATCCAAACCGCTTGTGCATGCTTACGAAGCAGCAACATATTCCACCTTCGTCGTTGATCCAGCCACCACAGGTTGTTTGGAACTCCTCCAACTAACTGCTGCTCCGTGCAAGAGAAATACGTATCCAGATTGAGACATAGAGTCATCCGGGTCGGTGTCAAATCTAGCATCGACATAACACTCAGCGACTAGCTCTTCTTCACCTCCGTATATAAGAAACATATCCCTTGTTCTTCTCAAGTACTTGAGGATGTTCTTGACCGCTATCCAGTGTTCTGAACCTGGATCAGATTGGTAACTACCAGTCAAATTAATAGCATGTGCCACATCCGGTCTTGTACATAGCATGGCATACATAATTGAGCCTATGGCCGAGGCATAGGGGATCTTATCCATTATCTCTCTTTCTTCCGCCGTAGCCGGACTTTGAGTCTTGCTCAATGTCTTGCCTTGCAACATAGGTAAGAACCCCTTCTTACTTCCGTCCATATTAAACTTCTTTAATATCTTATCAAGGTATGTACTCTGCGATAACCCAATTAGGTGCCTTGATCTATCTCTATAGATTTTAATCCCTAATATATATGACGCTTCACCATGGTCTTTCATCGAAAATTTGCTGTTTAGATAACTTTTAACATTGTTTAAAATATCTATATCATTTCCAATCAATAATATGTCATCCACATATAATATCAAAAATGGCACATTGCTCCCACTCATTTTATTGTAAATACAAGCCTCTGCACAAGTTTGGACAAATCCAAACTCTTTGATCACCTCATCAAAGCGGAGATTCCAACTTCGGGATGCTTGCTTCAGTCCATAGATGGATCGATAAAGTTTGCATACCTTATTAGCATCATTAGGATCGACAAGACCCTTAGGTTGTATCATATACAACTCTTCTTCAATATTACCATTGAGGAACGCAATTTTGACATCCATCTACCATATTTCATAATGGAAATATGCAGCAATTGCTAACATAATCCTAAAAGACTTAAGCATAGCTACGGGAGAGAATGTCTCATCATAGTCAACTCCTTGAATTTTTCGAAACCCCTTTGCGACAATTCGAGCCTTATAGATGGTCACATTACCATCAGCATCAGTTTTTCTTTTGAAAATCCATTTATTCTCAACGGACTTTCGATCGTGAGGTAAGTCCACCAAGGTCCAAACCTGGTTCTTGTACATGGATTCCATCTCGGATTTCATGGCTTCTAGCCATTTGTTGGAATCCAGGCTCATCATCTCTTCTTCATATGTCGCAGGGTCATCTATTTCATCAACCATGAAATTCACAACAAGTTTGTTGTACAGTTCAGGAGATGCATGTGTCCTACTTGACCTGCGAGCTTCAGTAGTGTCCTCTTTCAGAGATTCATGATCAATATCATTAGCTCTCTCTTCATTAGGTGAAGTCAACTCCGAAACAATTTCCGATGCTGTGCTACTCGCCATTTCATGAAGAGAAGGTTCAATAACCTATTTGAGTTCTACCTTCCGACTGCTCACACCTTTCGCGAGAAACTCCTTCTCAAGAAAGGATCCATTCTTGGCAACAAAAACCTTGCCCTCGGATCTGTGATAGAAGATATACCCAATCGTTTCCTTAGGGTATCCTATGAAGACGCATTTTTCCGCTTTGGGTTCGAGTTTCTCCGCTGCGGTTTCTTCACATAAACATCGCATCCCCAAATTTTAAGAAATGACAACTTAGGTTTGTTTCCAAACCATAATTCATACGGTGTCGTTTCAACGGATTTAGATGGTGCCTGATTTAAAGTGAATGCAGCTGTTTCGAGTGCATAACCCCAAAATGATAGTGGCAAGTCAGTCAGAGACATCATAGATCGAACCATATCCAATAAAGTACGATTACGATGTTCCGAAACACCATTACATTGTGGTGTTCCGGCAGACGTGAGTTGTGAAACTATTCCACACTCTTTCATGTGTGTGCTAAACTCGTAACTTAGATACTCACCTCCACAGTCAGACCGAAGAAATTTGATCTTTCTATTATGATGATTTTCCACTTCATTCTGAAATTCCTTGAACTTGTCAAAGGTTTCATACTTGTGTTTCATCAAATAGATATTCTCGTATCTACTCAAATCATCCGTGAAAGTAACAAAATAACGATATACACCTCGCGCCGACACACTCATTGGTCCACACACATCAGTATGTATGATTTCCAATAAATCTATCGCCCGTTCCATTGAACCGGAAAACAGCGTTCTAGTCATCTTTCCCATAAGGCATGGCTCACATGTATCAAATGATTCAAAATCAAGTGATTCCAAAAGTCCATCAGAATGGAGTTTCTTCATGCGTTTAATGCCAATATGACCTAGATGGAAGTGCCACATATATGCAGATATATCATTATCAAGTTTAATCCTTTTAGCATCAACATTATGAATATGCGTAATACTACTATCGAGATCCAATAGAAATAAACCATTCAACACAGGTGCATGACCATAAAAGATATCATTCTTATAAATCGAACAACCATTGTTTTCAGATTTAAAGGAATAACCACTTTGCATCAAACACGATCCGGATACAATGTTCATGCTCGGTGCAGACACCAAATAACAATTATTCAGATTTAGAACTAATCCCAATGGCATATGGAGAGGTAGCGTCCCGACGGGTTATCCATTGCCGACCCGCATCCTGACCTCATCCCTTGCTAGTTGTCGCTTGTTCCGCAGCCCCTGAACCGAGCTATATATATTAGCAACCGATCCCATATCAAATACATAGGTGCTACTGCGAGTACTAGTCAAGTACACATCAATCACATGTATATCGTATATACCTTTGTTTGCCTTGCTGGCCTTCTTGTCCGCCAAATACTTGGGGCAATTGCGCTTCTAATGGCCAGTCCCCTTGCAATAGTAACACTCGGTGTCATACTTAGGGCTAGCTCGGGGTTTCTTTTCAGGTGTGGCAACAGATTTGCCACCCTTCTTTCCCTTGTGCTTGCCTTTCTTGTCCTTCTTGAAACCGGTGGTCTTATTGATCATCATACCTTGATGTTCTTTCCTAATCTCCACTTCTGCAGTCTTAAGCATTGACAGAAGCTCGGGAAGAGACTTCCTCATGCCCTGCAGATTATAGTTCATCACGAAGGTCTTGTAGCTAGGTGGCAGAGATTGGAGAACACGATGTATGCCTAAGTCAATGGGAATCGTTATTCCCAAGGACACAAGCTTATCGGCGTACCCAGGCATTTTGAGTACATGCTCACTAACAGAGTTGTTCTCCTCCATCATGCAGCTAAAGAATTTTTCAGAAGCATTATAACTCTCTACGGCAGCATGGGTATCAATTCTCCCATGGTATCAAAGGCATTACCATTTTCGAAACGCTTTCGAAGTTCTGGCTCTAGCCCATACAGTATGCCGCACTAAACTAAGTTATGGTCCTCCTGACGAGTCAAATAGACATTCTTTTCCTCGTCAGGGGCATCAGGAGCTGGTGGGTGGCCTAGCGGCGCCTCTAGCACATATTGCTTTTGTGCAGCAGTGAGGAGAATCCTCAAATTCATAGCCTAGTTGGTGAAGTTGCTACCATTCGTAGCAAGATTCTCTTTCTCCATGAACACATTGAAATTAAAAGCAGGTGGTGCCATCTACAATAGAATTTGTAAAGTTTATTTAGACTAAGTTTATGATAGAGTGAGTTCAACTAATCCAAATTACTAATGAACTCCCACTCAAAAACGACACCCCTCGTGTCCTTTTGGTGATTACATGAACCAAATCCACTACACCAAGTCCGATCATCACGTGAGTTGATGTAGCTTCAAAGGCGAGCATCTATATGGGCATCATATCAACTATATGACTCATGCTTAACCTTTCGGTCCGTGTTCCGAGGCCATGTCTGTACATGCTAGGCTCACCAAGTAAGAACCTCAGTATTCACGTGTGTAAAACTGTCTTACACCCGTTCCTATAAAAGCATAGATTCGAGTACACCCGATCATCACGTGATGTCTCGAAACACGATGCACAGAACGGTGCATACTTAAGGAAGAACACATTTTTATCTTGATATCTAAATGAGGGATCATCTTACAATGCTACAAAAAGTGCCAAACTAGCAGTATAAGATGCTAACATCTAATGTGTAAAGTGAGATGATATGGTCCATGCATTTGATCTCTATCATTTGAATCGTGGTATGATCTCTATCATTACTTTGTGTGTAAGGCCAAGGTCTATGGAACTTACACGTTGAATGTGTTGTAAGAGTATCTATCATACATCTACTTATAACAATACCATATCAATACACTAGCCCAGCAACAATCTGAACTAGACGCCTCTAATTTCTCAATTGCAAGTTTTACGTGGCTTAGGGCTTTCGGAGATAGAACCGTTCTTACCTACGAACATGAAACACAACGAGGATAACCAAGTTATTAGCAACTCGTTGTAAATCAGATATTGACTATAGTAGGAGAGACAAACACCCGCCAGCCACTTATGCAAAACAAGTTGCATGTCAGCCGTGGAACCGGTCTCATGTACGATGACATGTAAGGTTGGTCCAGGCCGCTTCATCCCACTATGCCACCAATATCCAAAATACATAGAAGATGCAATAACATGATCATCATCGCCCACATATAAACACATGTGTAATACCCGTGCAAAGCACCTACGCATAGACCAGGCTCTGATACCACTGTTGGGTCCACATCATAGAAAACAAAAAATTTCCTATGATGAGAACTATACGCCAAGATCTATGTACTAGGTACAGAGCAACGGGTGGACATACATCCATCGAGAACTTACCCTCGAAGAGAACGAGTTTTGTTAACGAGTAGGAACTCGTGGTTGATGTAGTCGTACACTTGCCGATCTCAAGATCGTGTGGAAGTCCGAGCGCCGCAAATCAGCAGCGCATCCATCGTCGCACACATGTTCAAGCCACCGGACAACCTCCACCTCCTCGCTCTAGCGATCCAGCTGAAACAAAGAACTCCTTCCGCATTTAAATGCCACTGGGAACATGTATCTCGCTAATCCGAGACCATGGGGGAATAATTCTAGAGGGGGAGAGAGATCCTTCACGAGGAGGTGTGAGGAAGAAGGAGGAAGAGGGGGGCCTTTTATAGGAGGAGGGGGGTACCCCTCCCCATGGCCGACGCCTCATGGAGGGTGACCCCTCACCTCCCCCATTCATGTGGTGGTAACCCCTCCACATTAAAATGCCTCTTCACATTCCCTTTTAAAGTCTCCACTTTAAAATTCTCTAACTTTAATGCTCTCTCATTTAATAAAACTCTTTTATTAAATTTATTGAGAATTTTATTAATTACTTTAATTAACAAACATTCACATATAACCCCTTGCAATATTTCAATATCACATGCATAACCACTTTCTGCAATTTCACCGAAAACAATTCCGTTTTCTATCGAAACAATTCCTGCGCTTTGCAATCCTTTTGTCCGAAACATATGTGTTCCAAAATGGTGTCCTGTAACTCTTAAGTGTGTCACCCTACGGTTCGTGAATAATGCAGACATGATTGAGACTCCTCTCAGATCAATAATCAGAAGCGGGACCTAGAGATCCATAACGACTCCTGCATATTCAACAATGACTTCTGTGATCATGAGAACCTTTAACGCTAGTAATTTAATCCCTTTGTCTCATGATATAATACATGTTCGAGATTCGATCATCGGTATCCAAATACCTAGTTTGATCTCGTTACCGACATGCACTCTTTTCTTGTTCCCGTGATATAACATTCTAGTGATCACATCACTTGCTTGCAAGCTAGCTTAATGTGATACCACCGAGAGGGCCCAGAGTATATCTATCTGTCATCAGGATTGAAAAATTCCACTCTTGATCCATGAGCCTCAACATAACACCTTGGTAGCACTGAACCCATCTTTATAGTCACCCTGTTACGGTGTGACGTTTGATGTTATCAAGATACTCTTCAGGTGTTAGCAATTAACATGATTTCATGGTCTAAGGATAAAGATTACTTCGTATGATGTTATAGCAATATAAATATAATGACTTGATCATAATGCTATACTTCGGATGAATGTTCATCACATCATTTCGCAAATGTTGTGACCTTGTTATTAACAACATCCAATGCCCATGATTAGGAAACCTTGATCATCTTGTTAATCAACAAGCTAGTCTATAAGAGAGGCATAACTAGGAACCCTTTTTGTTTATTAAACACACATGTATTGATGTTTCCAATTAATACAATTATAGCATGCAAAATAAACATCAATCATATACAAGGAATACATAATAACAACTTAATTATTGCCTCTCAGGGCATATTTCCTTCACCACAGTGGGCGCCACTATCGTGGAAATGGCCACGGTAGTCGCTGCTACTTGCAGCGATTAATTGTAACATGAGGAAGAGCCGGCGGCCATCTGTGGTGCGAGATGGGGGCGGATGCACATGGTTTACCCAGGTTCGGCCGCCCGGAGGGTAAAGACATACTCCTACTAGATTAGATTATTGGAGAGCGAGTTACAGGGGTGGCGAGCTCGGCGTCTAAGAAGAGAGTCGCTTGAAGGGGGTGTATGATGGAACGTAAGTCCTCAAGGTACCCTAGGGAGGTTTATATATGAGGCACCTCGCTAGAGTTTACAGTTTACCACCGAACAAGATATGGATTTGGAGGCTTTTAACCTAATCCGACTGGGCTTCAAGTACGCTTCTGGGTCCTCAGTCTCCAGTCGCCAGGCCCTCTCCTCAGTCGCATTCCAGTCGCCGTCCTTCAGTCCCACTCGTAGACCCTTCGTCCCAATCGGAACGTCCTACTGGGCATACCCCCTTCGGCATATCCCCATCACATAGAGATGAGATCAACAATCAAATACATTGTAATGAAAAGTATCAGATTGGTACCAATAGTCTTACAATGTCGCGAATCAGAGAAGAGATCTACTATTACAAGTGGTGGAATATGGCTATGGAGATGGAGAAGAGTTTTGAGATCTAGAGGGAGCTAGTGATCTGTGGCAAAGACTTTTGGCAAGGTTTGGCTTGTTTTCTCGTTTCCTGAGGATTCTTTATATCGGGATCCCTTCACGAAAGTTGTTCTATTTGACCTAACGGTGGCCGCGCCAACTATACGACCGGAGCTATACGGCCGGAATTTTGCTCTGGTCGTATAGTTGGTCGTTAAAGCGTCTACCTCCGCATCACGGCTACTAGTTTCTTCAGGTTATTGGAATTCTCGTATCTTTGACTTTAATGTAGTGACTCCCATCTTCAAACGACATTATCTGTGCAGGAAAAATATAAAAGAAAGGATTGCATACCCCTTTGAATATTAGGCATTAGTGGTAGGATTTAGAGAGATATTTCATCAACATTATGAATAATATCCTGTTTAAATGTGGACTTCGATGGCTATATTTCAAAGCCATCAACCTCCCCAAGCTTAAACTTGATCATCCCCGAGCAAGAAAACCAAAATCAAAAAGGAACTCAACATTTAAACTGAAATAACGAGATGGTGATCTTACTCATGATTAGTAGTCTCATGTTTCCTCCACTTCATAAATCTCAACAACTTCAGCATAGATAGAGTAATGGCAAGCATATCATACGGGTTTTATGCATCCTTATAGTGCAAAAAATTTATTGTCAACATGGATGATTCAAAATGAGTAAACTTTATTCCATGTCATGTAATCAATTCATAGGCTTGCATTTGAATGATAAAGAATAATCATGTAGATTGAGAGTGTGAGAGTTGTCATGAAAACATATACACTAGAGTATCTCAATTCTCCCACATCAATATATCAAGACTTATCAAGCTCTACTTTTCTATTCACTGTCCTTTAAGAATTTCAGTTTTTGAGTAATTGAGAGCATGCCAAAAAAAATTATTAGTTTATCGGGATATGATGGACACTCGTGGCATCACCAAGGTTTTTGTTCCTTTCGCATAATGATTACTCATAACAGCTAGAGGAGTGATTCCATCATGATTATAGCTACCCGGGAGTGCGAAGAATCTTACCCACTATTACTACTACAAGTGTTTAATCAACTCATAGCCAAAATCTAGGAGTTTCCTCCATGAAGATCGTTCGTAGGACAGCCGAGTTTTTGGCATCCCATGAAGTTTGACATGCGTAAAGCTATATCATTCTTATGATTAACAAGTCAAACTTTGGCATGCTCACAAAAACTGCTAAACATTAATTCAACCGAATAAATCCTTTTAAAGAGAACTATCAAGTCAATCAGCATTTTTACTGGTGTTGAGTGTCTCTAGAAATAAGCCTTCAAAACTAAGCACTACAACACCCAAGCTTTCAATTGTGAGACATTTTATTATTACAATTGTTTAGCAGTTTTAGGCAAGACTTGGTTAGTTATGAGAGTTGGGACAAAGTTTACCCAATTAAATACCTATGCAAACGAAAATCCTGGTGGATCCATATGTAGTATGTGAAAAGAACACACATTTCAATGACTCTGGTTATTGTTAGTAAAAAGAACACACATGCAATGACACTAGTGGATCCATAGGTGGATTGTGAAAAGAGCACACATGCAATGACACTGGTGGATCCATATGTGGTATGTGAAAAGAAAACACATGAAATGACTCTGGTTGTTGTTAGTAAAAAAATCCCACATGCAATGACACTAGTGGATCCATAGGTGGATTGTGAAAAGCACAGACATGCGATGGCACTAGTGGATCCATATGTGGTATGTGAAAAGAACACACATACAATGACTCTTGTTGTTGTTAGTAAAAAGAACACAGATGCAATGACACTGGTGGATCCTTAGGTGGATTGTGAAAAGAGCACATATGCAATGACACTACTGGATCCACAGGTGGATTGTGAAAAGAACACACATGCAATGACACTGGTTCTCGTTAGTAAAAAGAACACGCATGCAATGACACTGGTGGATCCATCGGTGGATTGTGAAAAGAACACACATGCAATGACACTGGTTGTTGTTAGTAAAAATAACACGCATGCAATGACACTCATGGATCCATAGGTGGATTGTGAAAAGAGCACACATGCAATGGCACTAGTGGATCCATATGTGGTATGTGAAAAGAACACACATGCAATGACTCCAGTTGTTGTTAGTAAAAAGAACACACATGCAATGACACTGGTGGATCCATGTGTGGTCTCTGAAGACAACACACATTTCAATGACTCTGGTTGTTGTGAGTAAAAAGAACACACATGCAATGACACTGGTGGATCCATGTGTGGTCTCTGAAGAGAACACACATGCAATGGCTCTGGTTGTTGTTAGTAAAAGAACACACATGCAATGACACTGGTGGATCCATATGTGGTATGTGAAAGGAGCAGTCATGAAATAACTCCATTTGTTGTTAGTAAAAATAACACACATGCAATGACACTGATGGATCCATGTGTGGTATCTGAAGAGAACACACATGCAATGGCTCTGGTTGTTGTTAGTAAAAATGACACACATTCAATGACCCTGGTGGATCCATATGTAGTATGTGAAAAGAACACACATTTCAATGACTCTGGTTATTGTTAGTAAAAAGAACACACATGCAATGACACTGGTGGATCCATATGTGGTATGTGAAAAGAACACACATCCAATGACTCTGGTTGTTGTTAGTAACAAGAACACACATGCAATAACACTGGTGGATCCATGTGTGGTCTCTGAAGAGAACACACATTTCAATGACACTGGTGGATCCATATGTGGTATGTGAAAAGAACACACATGAAATGATTCTGGTTGTTGTTAGTACAAAAAGCACACATGCAATAACACTGGTGGATCCATAGGTGGATTGTGAAAAGAACCCACATGAAATGACACTTGTTGTTGTTAGTAAAAAGAACACACATGCAATGAGACTGGTGGATCCATGTGTGGTCTCAGAAGAGAACACACATTTCAATGACTCTGATTGTTGTTAGTAAAAAGAACACATATGCAATGACACTGGTGGATCCATGTGTGGTCTCTCAAGAGAACACACATGCAATGACTCTGGTTGTTGTTAGTAAAAAGAGCACACATGCAATGACACTGGTGGATCCATATGTGGTATGTGAAAAGAACACACATGCAATGACTTTGGTTGTTGTTAGTGAAAAGAACACACATGCAATGACACTGGTGGATCCATAGGTGGATTCTGAAAAGAGCACACATGAAATGACACTGGTGGATCCATATGTGGTATGTGAAAAGAGCAGTCATGAAATAACTCCATTTGTTGTTAGTAAAAATAACACACATGCAATGACACTGGTGGATCCATGTGTGGTATCTGAAGAGAACACACATGCAATGGCTCTGGTTGTTGTTAGTAAAAATGACACACATTCAATGACCCTGGTGGATCCATATGTAGTATGTGAAAAGAACACACATTTCAATGACTCTGGTTATTGTTAGTAAAAAGAACACACATGCAATGACACTAGTGGATCCATAGGTGGATTGTGAAAAGAGCACACATGCAATGACACTGGTGGATCCATATGTGGTATGTGAAAAGAAAACACATGAAATGACTCTGGTTGTTGTTAGTAAAAAAATCCCACATGCAATGACACTAGTGGATCCATAGGTGGATTGTGAAAAGCACAGACATGCGATGGCACTAGTGGATCCATATGTGGTATGTGAAAAGAACACACATACAATGACTCTTGTTGTTGTTAGTAAAAAGAACACAGATGCAATGACACTGGTGGATCCTTAGGTGGATTGTGAAAAGAGCACATATGCAATGACACTACTGGATCCACAGGTGGATTGTGAAAAGAACACACATGCAATGACACTGGTTCTCGTTAGTAAAAAGAACACGCATGCAATGACACTGGTGGATCCATCGGTGGATTGTGAAAAGAACACACATGCAATGACACTGGTTGTTGTTAGTAAAAATAACACGCATGCAATGACACTCATGGATCCATAGGTGGATTGTGAAAAGAGCACACATGCAATGGCACTAGTGGATCCATATGTGGTATGTGAAAAGAACACACATGCAATGACTCCAGTTGTTGTTAGTAAAAAGAACACACATGCAATGACACTGGTGGATCCATGTGTGGTCTCTGAAGAGAACACACATTTCAATGACTCTGGTTGTTGTGAGTAAAAAGAACACACATGCAATAACACTGGTGGATCCATGTGTGGTCTCTGAAGAGAACACACATGCAATGGCTCTGGTTGTTGTTAGTAAAAGAACACACATGCAATGACACTGGTGGATCCATATGTGGTATGTGAAAGGAGCAGTCATGAAATAACTCCATTTGTTGTTAGTAAAAATAACACACATGCAATGACACTGATGGATCCATGTGTGGTATCTGAAGAGAACACACATGCAATGGCTCTGGTTGTTGTTAGTAAAAATGACACACATTCAATGACCCTGGTGGATCCATATGTAGTATGTGAAAAGAACACACATTTCAATGACTCTGGTTATTGTTAGTAAAAAGAACACACATGCAATGACACTGGTGGATCCATATGTGGTATGTGAAAAGAACACACATCCAATGACTCTGGTTGTTCTTAGTAACAAGAACACACATGCAATAACACTGGTGGATCCATGTGTGGTCTCTGAAGAGAACACACATTTCAATGACACTGGTGGATCCATATGTGGTATGTGAAAAGAACACACATGAAATGATTCTGGTTGTTGTTAGTACAAAAAGCACACATGCAATAACACTGGTGGATCCATAGGTGGATTGTGAAAAGAACCCACATGAAATGACACTTGTTGTTGTTAGTAAAAAGAACACACATGCAATGAGACTGGTGGATCCATGTGTGGTCTCAGAAGAGAACACACATTTCAATGACTCTGATTGTTGTTAGTAAAAAGAACACACATGCAATGACACTGGTGGATCCATGTGTGGTCTCTCAAGAGAACACACATGCAATGACTCTGGTTGTTGTTAGTAAAAAGAGCACACATGCAATGACACTGGTGGATCCATATGTGGTATGTGAAAAGAACACACATGCAATGACTTTGGTTGTTGTTAGTGAAAAGAACACACATGCAATGACACTGGTGGATCCATAGGTGGATTCTGAAAAGAGCACACATGCAATGACACTGGTGGATCCATATGTGGTATGTGAAAAGAGCAGTCATGAAATAACTCCATTTATTGTTAGTAAAAATAACACACATGCAATGACACTGGTGGATCCATGTGTGGTCTCTGAAGAGAACACACATTTCAATGAATCTGGTTGTTGTTAGTAAAAAGAACACACATGCAATGACACTGGTGGATCCATGTGTGGTCTCTGAAGAGAACACACATGCAATGGCTCTGGTTGTTGTTAGTAAAAGAACACACCTGCAATGACACCGGTGGATCCATATGTGGTATGTGAAAAGAACACACATTTCAATGACCCTGGTTATTGTTAGTAACAAGAACACACATGCAATGACACTGGTGGATCCATGTGTGGTCTCTGAAGAGAACACACATTTCAATGACACTGGTGGATCCATATGTGGTATGTGAAAAGAACACACATGAAATGATTCTGGTTGTTGTTAGTACAAAAAGCACACATGCAATAACACTGGTGGATCCATTGGTGGATTGTGAAAAGAACCCACATGAAATGACACTTGTTGTTGTTAGTAAAAAGAACACACATGCAATGAGACTGGTGGATCCATGTGTGGTCTCAGAAGAGAACACACATTTCAATGACTCTGATTGTTGTTAGTAAAAAGAACACACATGCAATGACACTGGTGTATCCATGTGTGGTCTCTCAAGAGAACACACATGCAATGACACTGGTTGTTGTTAGTAAAAAGAACACGCATGCAATGACACTGGTGGATCCATCGGTGGATTGTGAAAAGAACACACATGAAATGACACTGGTTGTTGTTAGTGAAAAGAACACACATGCAATGACACTGGTGGATCCATGTGTGGTCTCTGAAGTGAACACACATTTCAATGACACTGGTGGATCCATATGTGGTATGTGAAAAGAACACACATGAAATGATTCTGGTTGTTGTTAGTAAAAAAAGCACACATGAAATAACACTGGTGGATCCGTATGGATTGTGAAAAGAACCCACATGAAATGACACTTGTTGTTGTTAGTAAAAAGAACACACATGCAATGAGACTGGTGGATCCATGTGTGGTCTCAGAAGAGAACACACATTTCAATGACTCTGATTGTTGTTAGTAAGAAGAACACACATGCAATGACACTGGTGGATCCATGTGTGGTCTCTCAAGAGAACACACATGCAATGACTCTGGTTGTTGTTAGTAAAAGTAGCACACATGCAATGACACTGGTGGATCCATATGTGGTATGTGAAAAGAACACACATGCAATGACTTTGGTTGTTGTTAGTAAAAAGAACACACATGCAATGACACTGGTGGATCCATAGGTGGATTCTGAAAAAAGCACACATGCAATGACACTGGTGGATCCATATGTGGTATGTGAAAAGAAAACACATGAAATGACTCTGGTTGTTGTTAGTAAAAAAAGCCCACGTGCAATGACACTAGTGGATCCATGTGTGGTATCTGAAGAGAACACACATGCAATGGCTCTGGTTGTTGTTAATAAAAAGAACACACATTCAATGACCCTGGTGGATCCATATGTGGTATGTGAAAAGAACACACCTTTCAATGACTCTGGTTATTGTTAGTAAAAAGAACACACATGCAATGACACTGGTGGATCCATAGGTGGATTGTGAAAAGAGCACACATGCAATGACACTGGTGGATCCATATGTGGTATGTGAAAATAAAACACATGAAATGACTCTGGTTGTTGTTAGTAAAAAAAGCCCACATGCAATGACACTAGTGGATCCATAGGTGGATTGTGAAAAGCACAGACATGCGATGGCACTAGTGGATCCATATGTGGTATGTGAAAAGAACACACATACAATGACTCTTGTTGTTGTTAGTAAAAAGAACACACATGCAATGACACTGGTGGATCCTTAGGTGGATTGTGAAAAGAGCACACATGCAATGACACTAGTGGATCCACAGGTAGATTGTGAAAAGAACACACATGCAATGACACTGGTTCTTGTTAGTAAAAAGAAAACGCATGCAATGACACTGGTGGATCCATAGGTGGATTGTGAAAAGAACGCACATGCAATGACACTGGTTGTTGTTAGGAAAAATAACACGCATGCAATGACACTAGTGGATCCATAGGTGGATTGTGAAATAACACACAAGCAATGACACTGGTTGTTGTTAGTAGAAAGAACACACATACAATGACACTGGTGGATCCATGTGTGGTCTCTGAAGAGAACACACATTTCAATGACTCTGATTATTGTTAGTAAAAAGAACAAACATGCAACGACACTGGTGGATCCATGTGTGGTCTCTGAAGAGAACACACATGCAATGACTCTGGTTATTGTTAGTAAAAAGAGCACACATGCAATGACACTAGTGGATCCATATGTGGTATGTGAAAAGAACACACATGCAATGACTCTGGTTGTTGTTAGTAAAAAGAACACACATGCAATGACACTGGTGGATCCATGTGTGGTCTCTGAAGAGAACACACATTTCAATGACACTAGTGGATCCATATGTGGTATGTGAAAAGAACACACATGAAATGACACTGGTGGATCCATAGGTGGATTGTGAAAAGAGCACACATGCAATGACACTAGTGGATCCATATGTGGTATGTGACAAGAACACACATGCAATGACTCCAGTTGTTGTAAGTAAAAAGAACACACATGCAATGACACTGGTGGATCCATGTGTGGTCTTAGAAGAGAACACACATTTCAATGACTCTGGTTGTTAGTAAAAAGAACAGACATGCAATGACACTGGTGGATCCATAGGTGGATTGTGAGAAGAACACACATGCAATGACACTGGTGGATCCATATGTGGTATGTGAAAAGAACACACATGCAATGACTCTGGTTGTTGTTAGTAACAAGAACACACATGCAATAACAATGGTGGTTCCATGTGTGGTCTCTAAATAGAACACACGTTTCAATAACACTGGTGGATCCATATGTGGTATGTCAAAAGAACACACATCAAATGACTCTGGTTGTTGTTAGTAAAAAAAGCACATATGCAATAACACTGGTGGATCCATAGGCGGATTGTGAAAAGAACACACATGCAATGACACTGGTTGTTGTTAGTAAAAAGAAGACACATGCAACGACACTGGTGGATCCATGTTGGTCTAAGAAGAGAACACACATTTCAATGACTCTGGTTGTTAGTAAAAAGAACACACATGCAATGACACTGGTGGATCCATATGTGGTATGTGAAAAGAACACACATGCAATGACTCTGGTTGTTGTTAGTAAAAAGAGCACACATGCAATGACACCGGTGGATCCATGTGTGGTCTCAGACGAGAACACACATTTCAATGACTCTAGTTGTTGTTAGTAACAAGAACACACATGCAATGACACTGGTGGATCCATGTGTGGTCTCTCAAAAGAACACACATGCAATGACTCTGGTTGTTGTTAGTAAAAAGAGCACACATGCAATGACACTGGTGGATGCATATGTGGTATGTGAAAAGAACACACATGCAATGACTTTGGTTGTTGTTAGTAAAAAGAACACACATGCAATGACACTAGTGGATCCATAGGTGGATTCCGAAAAGTGCACACATCCAATGACACTGGTGGATCCATATGTGGTATGTGAAAAGAGCACACATGCAATGACACTAGTGGATCCATATGTGGTATGTGAAAAGAAGACACATGCAATGACTCCAGTTGTTGTAAGTAAAAAGAACACACATGCAATGACACTGGTGGATCCATGTGTGGTCTCAGAAGAGAACACACATTTCAATGACTCTGGTTGTTAGTAAAAAGAACAGACATGCAATGACACTGGTGGATCCATAGGTGGATAGTGAGAACACACATGCAATGACACTGGTGGATCCATATGTGGTATGTGAAAAGAACAAACATGCAATGACTCTGGTTGTTGTTAGTAACAAGAACACACATGCAATAACAATGGTGGTTCCATGTGTGGTCTCTAAATAGAACACACGTTTCAATAACACTGGTGGATCCATATGTGGTATGTGAAAAGAACACACATCAAATGACTCTGGTTGTTGTTAGTAAAAAAAGCACATATGCAATAACACTGGTGGATCCATAGGCGGATTGTGAAAAGAACACACATGCAATGACACTGGTTGTTGTTAGTAAAAAGATGACACATGCAATGACACTAGTGGATGCATGTTGGTCTAAGAAGAGAACACACATTTCAATGACTCTGGTTGTTAGTAAAAATAACACACATGCAATGACACTGGTGGATCCATATGTGGTATGTGAAAAGAACACACATGCAATGACTCTGGTTGTTGTTAGTAAAAAGAGCACACATGCAATGACACTGGTGGATCCATGTGTGGTCTCAGACGAGAACACACATTTCAATGACTCTAGTTGTTGCTAGTAACAAGAACACACATGCAATGACACTGGTGGATCCATGTGTGGTCTCTCAAGAGAACACACATGCAATGACTCTCGTTGTTGTTAGTAAAAAGAGCACACATGCAATGACACTGGTGGATGCATATGTGGTATGTGAAAAGAACACACATGCAATGACACTGGTGGATCCATAGGTGGATTCTGAAAAGAGCACACATCCAATGACACTGGTGGATCCATATGTGGTATGTGAAAAGAGTAGTCATGAAATAACTCCAGTTGTTGTTAGTAAAAATAACACACATGCAATGACACTGGTGGATCCATGTGTGGTATCTGAAGAGAACACACATGCAATGGCTCTGGTTGTTGTCAGTAAAAAGAACACACATTAAATGACCCTGGTGGATCCATATGTGGTATGTGAAAAGAACACACATTTCAATGACTCTGGTTATTGTTAGTAAAAAGAACACACATGCAATGACACTGGTGGATCCATAGGTGGATTGTGAAAAGAGCACACATGCAATGACACTGGTGGATCCATATGTGGTATGTGAAAAGAAAACACATGAAATGACTCTGGTTGTTGTTAGTAAAAAAAGCCCACATGCAATGACACAAGTGGATCCATAGGTGGATTGTGAAAAGCACAGACATGCGATGGCACTAGTGGATCCATATGTGGTATGTGAAAAGAACACACATACAATGACTCTTGTTGTTGTTAGTAAAAAGAACAAACATGCAATGACACTGGTGGATCCTTAGGTGGATTGTGAAAAGAGCACACATGCAATGACACTAGTGGATCCACAGGTGGATTGTGAAAAGAACACACATGCAATGACACTGGTTCTTGTTAGTAAAAAGAACACACATGCAATGACACTGATTGTTTCTAGTAAAAAGAACACGCATGCAATGACACTAGTGGATCCATAGGTGGATTGTGAAAAGAACACACATGCAATGACACTGGTTGTTGTTAGTAGAAAGAACACAAATGCAATGACACTGGTGGATCCATGTGTGGTCTCTGAAGAGAACACACATTTCAATGACTCTGATTATTGTTAGTAAAAAGAACACACATGCAATGACACTGGTGGATCCATGTGTGGTCTCTGAAGAGAACACACATGCAATGACTCTGGTTGTTGTTAGTAAAAAGACCACACATGCAATGACACTGGTGGATCCATATGTGGTATGTGAAAAGAACACATGCAATGACTCTGGTTGTTGTTAGTAAAAAGAACACACATGCAATGACACTGGTGGATCCATGTGTGGTCTCTGAAGATAACACACATTTCAATAACACTAGTGGATCCATATGTGGTATGTGAAAAGAACACACATGAAATGACACTGGTGGATCCATAGGTGGATTGTGAAAAGAGCACACATGCAATGACACTAGTGGATCCATATGTGGTATGTGAAAAGAACAAACATGCAATGACTCCAGTTGTTGTAAGTAAAAAGGACACACATGCAATGACACTGGTGGATCCATGTGTGGTCTCAGAAGAGAACACACATTTCAATGACTCTGGTTGTTAGTAAAAAGAACAGACATGCAATGATACTGCTGGATCCATAGGTGGATTGTGAGAAGAACACACATGTAATGACACTAGTGGATCCATATGTGGTATGTGAAAAGAACACACATGCAATGACTCTGGTTGTTGTTTGTAACAAGAACACACATGCAATAACAATGGTGGTTCCATGTGTGGTCTCTAAAGAGAACACACATTTCAATAAAACTGGTGGATCCATATGTGGTATGTGAAAAGAACACACATCAAATGACTCTGGTTGTTGTTAGTAAAAAAAGCACATATGCAATAACACTGGTGGATCCATAGGCGGATTGTGAAAAGAACACACATGCAATGACACTGGTTGTTGTTAGTAAAAAGAAGACACATGCAATGACACTGGTGGATCCATGTTGGTCTAAGAAGAGAACACACATTTCAATGACTCTAGTTGTTAGTAAAAAGAACACACATGCAATGACACTGGTGGATCCATGTGTGGTCTTTGAAGAGAACACAGATGCAATGACTTTGGTTGTTGTTAGTAAAAAGAGCACACATGCAATGACACTGGTGGATCCATATGTGGTATGTGAAAAGAACACACATGCAATGACTCTGGTTGTTGTTAGTAAAAAGAGCACACATGCAATGACACTGGTGGATCCATGTGTGGTCTCAGACGAGAACACACATTTCAATGACTCTGGTTGTTTTTAGTAAAAAGAACACACATGCAATGACACTGGTGGATCCATGTGTGGTCTCTCAAACACACATGCAATGACTCTGGTTGTTGTTAGTAAAAAGAGCACACATGCAATGACACTGGTGCATCCATATGTGGTATGTGAAAATAACACACTTTTCAATGACTCTGGTTATTGTTAGTAAAAAGAACACACATGCAATGACACTGGTGGATCCATAGGTGGATTGTGAAAAGAGCACACATGCAATGACACAGGTGGATCCATATGTGGTATGTGAAAAGAACAGTCATGAAATAACTCCCGTTGTTGTTAGTAAAAATAACACATATGCAATGACACTGGTGGATCCATAGGTGGATTGTGAAAAGAAGACACATGCAATGACACTGGTGGATCCATATGTGCTTTGTGAAAAGAACACAGATGCGATGACTCTGGTTGTTGTTAGTAAAAAAGCACACATGCAATAACACTGGTGGATCCATAGGTGGATTGTGAAAAGAACACACATGCAATGACACTGGTTGTTGTTAGTAAAAAGAACACACATGCAATGACACTGGTGGATCCATGTGTGGTCTCAGAAGAGAACACACATTTCAATGACTCTGGTTGTTGTTAGTAAAAAGAACACACATGCAATGACACTGGTGTATCCATGTGTGGTCTC
The DNA here is from genome assembly GCA_023614405.1 of Avena insularis. Classification (NCBI taxonomy): domain Eukaryota; kingdom Viridiplantae; phylum Streptophyta; class Magnoliopsida; order Poales; family Poaceae; genus Avena; species Avena insularis. The sequence goes on along the minus strand of JAJUPC010000301.1, from coordinate 255,972 downwards.
GGAAGAGAACACACATGGAGTGACTCTGGTTGTTGTTAGTAAAAAGAGCACACATGTAATGACACTGGTGGATCCATGTGTGGTATCTGAAGAGAACACACATGCAATGGCTCTGGTTGTTGTTAGTAAAAAGAACACACATTAAATGACCCTGGTGGATCCATATGTGGTATGTGAAAAGAACACACATTTCAATGACTCTGGTTATTGTTAGTAAAAAGAACACACATGCAATGACACTGGTGGATCCATAGGTGGATTGTGAAAAGAGCACACATGCAATGACACTGGTGGATCCATATGTGGTATGTGAAAAGAAAACACATGAAATGACTCTGGTTGTTGTTAGTAAAAAAAGCCCACATGCAATGACACTAGTGGATCCATAGGTGGATTGTGAAAAGCACAGACATGCGATGGCACTAGTGGATCCATATGTGGTATGTGAAAAGAACACACATACAATGACTCTTGTTGTTGTTAGTAAAAAGAACACACATGCAATGACACTGGTGGATCCTTAGGTGGATTGTGAAAAGAGCACACATGCAATGACACTAGTGGATCCACAGGTGGATTGTGAAAAGAACACACATGCAATGACACTGGTTCTTGTTAGTAAAAAGAACACGCATGCAATGACACTGGTGGATCCATAGGTGGATTGTGAAAAGAACACACATGCAATGACACTGGTTGTTGTTAGTAAAAAGAACACGCATGCAATGACACTAGTGGATCCATAGGTGGATTGTGAAAAGAACACACATGCAATGACACTGGTTGTTGTTAGTAGAAAGAACACACATGCAATGACACTGGTGGATCCATGTGTGGTCTCTGAAGAGAACACACATTTCAATGACTCTGATTATTGTTAGTAAAAAGAACACACATGCAATGACACTGGTGGATCCATGTGTGGTCTCTGAAGAGAACACACATGCAATGACTCTGGTTGTTGTTAGTAAAAAGAGCACACATGCAATGACACTGGTGGATCCATATGTGGTATGTGAAAAGAACACACATGCAATGACTCTGGTTGTTGTTAGTAAAAAGAACACACATGCAATGACACTGGTGGATCCATGTGTGGTCTCTGAAGATAACACACATTTCAATAACACTAGTGAATCCATATGTGGTATGTGAAAAGAACACACATGAAATGACACTGGTGGATCCATAGGTGGATTGTGAAAAGAGCACACATGCAATGACACTAGTGGATCCATATGTGGTATGTGAAAAGAACAAACATGCAATGACTCCAGTTGTTGTAAGTAAAAAGAACACACATGCAATGACACTGGTGGATCCATGTGTGGTCTCAGAAGAGAACACACATTTCAATGACTCTGGTTGTTAGTAAAAAGAACAGACATGCAATGATACTGGTGGATCCATAGGTGGATTGTGAGAAGAACACACATGCAATGACACTAGTGGATCCATATGTGGTATGTGAAAAGAACACACATGCAATGACTCTGGTTGTTGTTAGTAACAAGAACACACATGCAATAACAATGGTGGTTCCATGTGTGGTCTCTAAAGAGAACACACATTTCAATAAAACTGGTGGATCCATATGTGGTATGTGAAAAGAACACACATCAAATGACTCTGGTTGTTGTTAGTAAAAAAAGCACATATGCAATAACACTGGTGGATCCATAGGCGGATTGTGAAAAGAACACACATGCAATGACACTGGTTGTTGTTAGTAAAAAGAAGACACATGCAATGACACTGGTGGATCCATGTTGGTCTAAGAAGAGAACACACATTTCAATGACTCTAGTTGTTAGTAAAAAGAACACACATGCAATGACACTGGTGGATCCATGTGTGGTCTTTGAAGAGAACACAGATGCAATGACTTTGGTTGTTGTTAGTAAAAAGAGCACACATGCAATGACACTGGTGGATCCATATGTGGTATGTGAAAAGAACACACATGCAATGACTCTGGTTGTTGTTAGTAAAAAGAGCACACATGCAATGACACTGGTGGATCCATGTGTGGTCTCAGACGAGAACACACATTTCAATGACTCTGGTTGTTTTTAGTAAAAAGAACACACATGCAATGACACTGGTGGATCCATGTGTGGTCTCTCAAACACACATGCAATGACTCTGGTTGTTGTTAGTAAAAAGAGCACACATGCAATGACACTGGTGGATCCATGTGTGGTCTCTGAAGAGAACACACATGCAATGACTCTGGTTGTTGTTAGTAAAAAGAGCACACATGCAATGACACTGGTGGATCCATATGTGGTATGTGAAAAGAACACACATGCAATGACTCTGGTTGTTGTTAGTAAAAAGAACACACATGCAATGACACTGGTGGATCCATGTGTGGTCTCTGAAGATAACACACATTTCAATAACACTAGTGGATCCATATGTGGTATGTGAAAAGAACACACATGAAATGACACTGGTGGATCCATAGGTGGATTGTGAAAAGAGCACACATGCAATGACACTAGTGGATCCATATGTGGTATGTGAAAAGAACAAACATGCAATGACTCCAGTTGTTGTAAGTAAAAAGAACACACATGCAATGACACTGGTGGATCCATGTGTGGTCTCAGAAGAGAACACACATTTCAATGACTCTGGTTGTTAGTAAAAAGAACAGACATGCAATGATACTGCTGGATCCATAGGTGGATTGTGAGAAGAACACACATGTAATGACACTAGTGGATCCATATGTGGTATGTGAAAAGAACACACATGCAATGACTCTGGTTGTTAGTAACAAGAACACACATGCAATAACAATGGTGGTTCCATGTGTGGTCTCTAAAGAGAACACACATTTCAATAAAACTGGTGGATCCATATGTGGTATGTGAAAAGAACACACATCAAATGACTCTGGTTGTTGTTAGTAAAAAAAGCACATATGCAATAACACTGGTGGATACATAGGCGGATTGTGAAAAGAACACACATGCAATGACACTGGTTGTTGTTAGTAAAAAGAAGACACATGCAATGACACTGGTGGATCCATGTTGGTATAGTAAGAGAACACACATTTCAATGACTCTAGTTGTTAGTAAAAAGAACACACATGCAATGACACTGGTGGATCCATGTGTGGTCTTTGAAGAGAACACAGATGCAATGACTTTGGTTGTTGTTAGTAAAAAGAGCACACATGCAATGACACTGGTGGATCCATATGTGGTATGTGAAAAGAACACACATGCAATGACTCTGGTTGTTGTTAGTAAAAAGAGCACACATGCAATGACACTGGTGGATCCATGTGTGGTCTCAGACGAGAACACACATTTCAATGACTCTGGTTGTTGTTAGTAAAAATAAAACAAAAGCAATGACACTGGTCGATACATGTGGTCTCTCAAACACACATGCAATGACTCTGGTTGTTGTTAGTAAAAAGAGCACACATGCAATGACACTGGTGGATCCATATGTGGTATGTGAAAATAACACACTTTTCAATGACTCTGGTTATTGTTAGTAAAAAGAACACACATGCAATGACACTGGTGGATCCATAGGTGGATTGTGAAAAGAGCACACATGCAATGACACAGGTGGATCCATATGTGGTATGTGAAAAGAACAGTCATGAAATAACTCCCGTTGTTGTTAGTAAAAATAACACATATGCAATGACACTGGTGGATCCATAGGTGGATTGTGAAAAGAAGACACATGCAATGACACTGGTGGATCCATATATGCTTTGTGAAAAGAACACAGATGCGATGACTCTGGTTGTTGTTAGTAAAAAAGCACACATGCAATAACACTGGTGGATCCATAGGTGGATTGTGAAAAGAACACACATGCAATGACACTGGTTGTTGTTAGTAAAAAGAACACACATGCAATGACACTGGTGGATCCATGTGTGGTCTCAGAAGAGAACACACATTTCAATGACTCTGGTTGTTGTTAGTAAAAAGAACACACATGCAATGACACTGGTGTATCCATGTGTGGTCTCGGAAGAGAACACACATGGAGTGACTCTGGTTGTTGTTAGTAAAAAGAGCACACATGTAATGACACTGGTGGATCCATAGGTGGATTGTGAAAACAACACACATGAAATGACACTGGTGGATCCATATGTGGTATGTGAAAAGAACACACATGCAATGACTCTGGTTGTTAGTAACAAGAACATACATGCAATAACACTGGTGAATCCATGTGTGGTCTCTGAAGAGAACACACATTTCAATGAGACTGGTGGATCCATATGTGGTATGTGAAAAGAAAACACATGAAATGACTCTGGTTGTTGTTAGTAAAAAAGCACACATGCAATGACACCGGTGGATCCATAGGTGGATTGTGAAAAGAACACACATGCAATGACACTGGTTGGTGTTAATAAAAAGAACACACATGCAATGACACTGGTTGGTGTTAATAAAAAGAACACACATGCAATGACACTGGTGGATCCATAGGTGGATGGTGAAAAGAACACACATGTCATGAGTCTGGTTGTTGTTGGTAAAAAGAGCACACATGCAATGACACTGGTGGATCCAAATGTGGTATGTGAAAAGAACACACATTTCAATGACTCTGGTTATTGTTAGTAAAAAGAACACACACGCAATGACACTAGTGGATCCATAGGTGGATAATGAAAAGAGCACACATGCAATCACACTGGTGGATCCATATGTGGTATGTGAAAAGAAAACTCATGAAATGACTCTGGTTGTTGTTAGTAAAAAAAGCCCACATGCAATGACACTAGTGGATCCATAGGTGGATTGTGAAAAGCACAGACATGCGATGGCACTAGTGGATCCATATGTGGTATGTGAAAAGAACACACATACAATGACTCTTGTTGTTGTTAGTAAAAAGAACACACATGCAATGACACTGGTGGATCCTTAGGGGGATTGTGAAAAGAGCACACATGCAATGACACTAGTGGATCCACAGGTGGATTGTGAAAAGAACACACATGCAATGACACTGGTTCTTGTTAGTAAAAAGAACACGCATGCAATGACACTGGTGGATCCATAGGTGGATTGTGAAAAGAACACACATGCAATGACACTGGTTGTTGTTAGTAAAAAGAACACGCATGCAATGACACTAGTGGATCCATAGGTGGATTGTGAAAAGAACACACATGCAATGACACTGGTTGTTGTTAGTAGAAAGAACACACATGCAATGACATCAGGATCCATGTGTGTCTCTGAAGAGAACACACATTTCAATGACTCTGATTATTGTTAGTAAAAAGAACACACATGCAATGACATGGTGGGATCCATGTGTTGTCTGAAGAGAACACACATGCAATGACTCTGGTTGTTGTTAGTAAAAAGAGCACACATGCAATGACACTGGTGGATCCATATGTGGTATGTGAAAAGAACACACATGCAATGACTCTGGTTGTTAGTAAAAAGAACACACATGCAATGACACTGGTGGATCCATGTGTGGTCTCTGAAGATAACACACATTTCAATAACACTAGTGGATCCATATGTGGTATGTGAAAAGAACACACATGAAATGACACTGGTGGATCCATAGGTGGATTGTGAAAAGAGCACACATGCAATGACACTAGTGGATCCATATGTGGTATGTGAAAAGAACAAACATGCAATGACTCCAGTTGTTGTAAGTAAAAAGAACACACATGCAATGACACTGGTGGATCCATGTTTGGTCTCAGAAGAGAACACACATTTCAATGACTCTGGTTGTTAGTAAAAAGAACAGACATGCAATGATACTGCTGGATCCATAGGTGGATTATGAGAAGAACACACATGCAATGACACTAGTGGATCCATATGTGGTATGTGAAAAGAACACACATGCAATGACTCTGGTTGTTGTTAGTAACAAGAACACACATGCAATAACAATGGTGGTTCCATGTGTGGTCTCTAAAGAGAAGACACATTTCAATAAAACTGGTGGATCCATATGTGGTATGTGAAAAGAACACACATCAAATGACTCTGGTTGTTGTTAGTAAAAAAAGCACATATGCAATAACACTGGTGGATCCATAGGCGGATTGTGAAAAGAACACACATGCAATGACACTGGTTGTTGTTAGTAAAAAGAAGACACATGCAATGACACTGGTGGATCCATGTTGGTCTAAGAAGAGAACACACATTTCAATGACTCTAGTTGTTAGTAAAAAGAACACACATGCAATGACACTGGTGGATCCATGTGTGGTCTTTGAAGAGAACACAGATGCAATGACTTTGGTTGTTGTTAGTAAAAAGAGCACACATGCAATGACACTGGTGGATCCATATGTGGTATGTGAAAAGAACACACATGCAATGACTCTGGTTGTTGTTAGTAAAAAGAGGACACATGCAATGACACTGGTGGATCCATGTGTGGTCTCAGACGAGAACACACATTTCAATGACTCTGGTTGTTGTTAGTAAAAAGAACACACATGCAATGACACTGGTGGATCCATGTGTGGTCTCTCAAACACACATGCAATGACTCTGGTTGTTGTTAGTAAAAAGAGCACACATGCAATGACACTGGTGGATCCATATGTGGTATGTGAAAAGAACACACATTTCAATGACTCTGGTTATTGTTAGTAAAAAGAACACACATGCAATGACACTAGTGGATCCATAGGTGGATTGTGAAAAGAGCACACATGCAATGACACAGGTGGATCCATATGTGGTATGTGAAAAGAACAGTCATGAAATAACTCCCGTTGTTGTTAGTAAAAATAACACATTTGCAATGACACTGGTGGATCCATAGGTGGATTGTGAAAAGAAGACACATGCAATGACACTGGTGGATCCATATGTGCTTTGTGAAAAGAACACAGATGCGATGACTCTGGCTGTTGTTAGTAAAAAAAGCACACATGCAATAACATTGGTGGATCCATAGGTGGATTGTGAAAAGAACACACATGCAATGACACTGGTTATTGTTAGTAAAAAGAACACACATGCAATGACACTGGTGGATCCATGTGTGGTCTCTGAAGAGAACACACATTTCAATAACTCTTGTTGTTGTTAGTAAAAAGAACACACATGCAATGACACTGGTGTATCCATGTGTGGTCTCGGAAGAGAACACACATGGAGTGACTCTGGTTGTTGTTAGTAAAAAGAGCACACATGTAATGACACTGGTGGATCCATAGGTGGATTGTGAAAAGAACACACATGAAATGACACTGGTGGATCCATATGTGGTATGTGAAAAGAACACACATGCAATGACTCTGGTTGTTAGTAACAAGAACATACATGCAATAACACTGGTGAATCCATGTGTGGTCTCTGAAGAGAACACACATTTCAATGAGACTGGTGGATCCATATGTGGTATGTGAAAAGAAAACACATGAAATGACTCTGGTTGTTGTTAGTAAAAAAGCACACATGCAATGACACCGGTGGATCCATAGGTGGATTGTGAAAAGAACACACATGCAATGACACTGGTTGGTGTTAGTAAAAAGAACACACATGCAATGACACTGGTGGATCCATGTGGTCTGAAAGAGAACACATTTCAATGACTCTGGTTGTTGTTAGTAAAAAGAACACACATGCAATGACACTGGTGGATCCATGTGTGGTCTCTGAAGAGAACACACATGCAATGGATCTGGTTGTTGTGAGTAAAAAGAACACACATGCAATGACACTGCTGGATCCATATGTGGTATGTGAAAAGAACACACATTTCAATGACCCTGGTTATTGTTAGTAAAAAGAACACACATGCAATGACACAGGTGGATCCATAGCTGGATTGTGAAAAGAGCACACATGCAATGGCACTGGCGGATCCATATGTGGTATGTGAAAAGAAAATACATGAAATGTCTATGGTTTTTGTTAGTAAAAAATCCCACATGCAATGACACTAGTGGATCCATAGGTAGATTGTGAAAAGAACACACATGCAATGACACTAGTGGATCCATATGTGGTATGTGAAAAGAACACACATCCAATGACTCTTGTTGTTGTTAGTAAAAAGAACACACATGCAATGACACTGGTGGATCCTTAGGTGGATTGTGAAAAGAGCACACATGCAATGACTCTAGTTGTTGTTAGTAAAAAGAACACACATGCAATGACACTTGTGGATCCATAGGTGGATGGTGAAAAGAACACACATGTAATGACTCTGGTTGTTGTTGGTAAAAAGAGCACACATGCAATGACACTGGTGGATCCAAATGTGGTATGTGAAAAGAACACACATGGAATGACTCTGGTTGTTGTTAGTAAAAAGAACACACATGCAATGACACTGGTGGATCCATGTGCGGTCTCGAAAGAGAACACACATTTCAATGACACTAGTGGATCCATATGTGGTATGTGAAAAGAACACACATGAAATGACTCCAGTTGTTGTTAGTAAAATGAACACACATGCAATGACATTGGTGGATCCATAGGTGGATTGTGAAAAGAACACACATGCAATGACACTGGTGGATCCATATGTGGTATGTGAAAAGAACACACATCCAATGACTCTGGTTGTTGTTAGTAAAAGAACACACATGCAATGACACTGGTGGATCCATGTGTGGTCTCTGAAGAGAACACACATTTCAATGACACTGGTGGATCCATATGTGGTATGTGAAAAGAACACACATGAAATGACTCTGGTTGTTGTTAGTAAAAAAGCACACATGCAATGACACTGGTGGATCCATAGGTGGATTGTGAAAAGAACACACATGAAATGACACTTGTTGTTGTTAGTAAAAAGAACACACATGCAATGACACTGGTGGATCCATGTGTGGTCTCAGAAGAGAACACACATTTCAATGACTCTGGTTGTTGTTAGTAAAAAGAACACACATGCAATGACACTGGTGGATCCATGTGTGGTCTCTCAAGAGAACACACATGCAATGACTCTGGTTGTTGTTAGTAAAAAGAACACACATGCAATGACACTGGTGGATCCATATGTGGTATGTGAAAAGAACACACATGCAATGACTTTGGTTGTTGTTAGTAACAAGAACACACATGCAATGACACTGGTGGATCCATAGGTGGATTGTGAAAAGAGCACACATGCAATGACACTGGTGGATCCATATGTGGTATGTGAAAAGAACAATCATGAAATGACTCCAGTTGTTGTTAGTAAAACTAACACACATGCAATGACACTGGTGGATCCATAGGTGAATTGTGAAAAGAACACACATGCAATGACACTGGTGGATCCATATGTGGTATGTGAAAAGAACACACATGCAATGACTCTGGTTGTTGTTAGTAAAAAGAACACACATGCAATAACACTAGTGGATCCATGTGTGGTCTCTGAAGAGAACACACATTTCAATGACACTAGTGGATCCATATGTGGTATGTGAAAAGAACACACATGAAATGACTCTGGTTATTGTTAGTAAAAAGGAACACATGCAATGACACTGGTGGATCCATAGGTGGATTGTGAAAAGAACACACATGCAATGACACTGGTTGTTGTTAGTAAAAAGAACACACATGCAATGACACTGGTGGATCCATGTGTGGTCTCAGAAGAGAACACACATTACAATGACTCTGGTTGTTGTTAGTAAAAAGAACACACATGCAATGACACTGGTGGATCCATGTGTGGTCTCTGAAGAGAACACACATGCAATGACTCTGGTTGTTGTTAGTAAAAAGAGCACACATGCAATGACACTGGTGGATCCATAGGTGGATTGTGAGAAGAACACACATGCAATGACACTGGTGGATCCATATGTGGTATGTGAAAAGAACACACATGCAATGACTCTGGTTGTTGTTAGTAAAAAGAACACACATGCAATGACACTGGTGGATCCATAGGTGGATTGTGAAAAGAACACACATGCAATGACTCTAGTTGTTGTTAGTAACAAGAACACACATGCAATGACACTAGTGGATCCATGTGTGGTCTCTAAAGAGAACACACATTTCAATGACACTGGTGGATCCATATGTGGTATGTGAAAAGAACACACATGAAATGGCTCTGGTTGTTGTTAGTGAAAAAGCACAAATGCAATGAAACTGGTGGATCCATAGGTGGATTGTGAAAAGAACACACATGCGATGACACTGGTTGTTGTTAGTAAAAAGAACACACATGCAATGACACTGGTGGATCCATGTGTGGTCTCTGAAGAGAACACACATTTCAATGACTCTGGTTGTTGTTAGTAAAAAGAACACACATGCAATGACACTAGTGGATCCATGTGTGGTCTCTCAAGAGAACACACATGCAATGACTCTGGTTGTTGTTAGTAAAAAGAGCACACATGCAATGACACTGGTGGATCCATATGTGGTATGTGAAAAGAACACACCTGCAATGACTTTGGTTGTTGTTAGTAAAAAGAACACACATGCAATGACACTGGTGGATCCATAGGTGGATTCTGAAAAGAGCACACATGCAATGACACTGGTGGATCCATATGTGGTATGTGAAAAGAGCAGTCATGAAATAACTCCAGTTGTTGTTAGTAAAAATAACACACATGCAATGACACTGGTGGATCCATGTGTGGTATCTGAAGAGAACACACATGCAATGGCTCTGGTTGTTGTTAGTAAAAAGAACACACATTCAATGACCCTGGTGGATCCATATGTGGTATGTGAAAAGAACACACATTTCAATGACTCTGGTTATTGTTAGTAAAAAGAACACACATGCAATGACACTGGTGGATCCATAGGTGGATTGTGAAAAGAGCACACATGCAATGACACTAGTGGATCCATATGTGGTATGTGAAAAGAAAACACATGAAATGACTCTGGTTGTTGTTAGTAAAAAAAGCCCACATGCAATGACTCTAGTGGATCCATAGGTGGATTGTGAAAAGCACAGACATGCAATGGCACTAGTGGATCCATATGTGGTATGTGAAAAGAACACACATACAATGACTCTTGTTGTTGTTAGTAAAAAGAACACACATGCAATGACACTGGTGGATCCTTAGGTGGATTGTGAAAAGAGCACACATGCAATGACACTAGTGGATCCACAGGTGGATTGTGAAAAGAACACACATGCAATGACACTGGTTCTTGTTAGTAAAAAGAACACGCATGCAATGACACTGGTGGATCCATAGGTGGATTGTGAAAAGAAGACACATGCAATGACACTGGTTGTTGTTAGTAAAAATAACACGCATGCAATGACACTGGTGGATCCATAGGTGGATTGTGAAAAGAGCACACATGCAATGGCACTAGTGGATCCATATGTGGTATGTGAAAAGAACACACATGCAATGACTCCAGTTGTTGTTAGTAAAAAGAACACACATGCAATGACACTGGTGGATCCATGTGTGGTCTCTGAAGAGAACACACATTTCAATGACTCTGGTTGTTGTTAGTAAAAAGAACACACATGCAATGACACTGGTGGATCCATGTGTGGTCTCTGAAGAGAACACACATGCAATGGCTCTGGTTGTTGTTAATAAAAAGAACACACATGCAATGACACTGGTGGATCCATATGTGGTATGTGAAAAGAACACACATTTCAATGACCCTGGTTATTGTTAGTAAAAAGAACACACATGCAATGACACAGGTGGATCCATAGCTGGATTGTGAAAAGAGCACACATGCAATGACACTGGTGGATCCATATGTGGTATGTGAAAAGAAAACACCTGAAATGACTGGTTTTTGTTAGTAAAAAAGCCCACATGCAATGACACTGGTGGATCCATAGGTAGATTGTGAAAAGAACACACATGCAATGACACTAGTGGATCCATATCTGGTATGTGAAAAGAACACACATCCAATGACTCTTGTTGTTGTTAGTAAAAAGAACACACATGCAATGACACTGGTGGATCCTTAGGTGGATTGTGAAAAGAGCACACATGCAATGACTCTAGTTGTTGTTAGTAAAAAGAACACACATGCAATGACACTGGTGGATCCATAGGTGGATGGTGAAAAGAACACACATGCAATGACTCTGGTTGTTGTTGGTAAAAAGAGCACACATGCAATGACACTGGTGGAGCCATACGTGGTATGTGAAAAGAACACACATGCAATGACTCTGGTTGTTGTTAGTAAAAAGAACACACATGCAATGACACTGGTGGATCCATGTGCGGTCTCGAAAGAGAACACACATTTCAATGACACTAGTGGATCCATATGTGGTATGTGAAAAGAACACACATGAAATGACACTGGTGGATCCATAGGTGGATTGTGAAAAGAGCACACATGCAATGGCACTAGTGGATCCATATGTGGTATGTGAAAAGAACACACATGCAATGACTCCAGTTGTTGTTAGTAAAAAGAACACACATGCAATGACACTGGTGGATCCATGTGTGGTCTCAGAAGAGAACACACATTTCAATGACTCTGGTTGTTGTTAGTAAAAAGAACACACATGCAATGACACTAGTGGATCCATAGGTGGATTGTGAAAAGAACACACATGCAATGACACTGGTGGATCCATATGTGGTATGTGAAAAGAACACAAATGCAATGACTCTGGTTGTTGTTAGTAACAAGAACACACATGCAATAACACTAGTGGTTCCATGTGTGGTCTCTGAAGAGAACACACATTTCAATGACACTGGTGGATCCATATGTGGTATGTGAAAAGAACACACATCAAATGACTCTGGTTGTTGTTAGTACAAAAAGCACACATGCAATAACACTGGTGGATCCATAGGTGGATTGTGAAAAGAACAAACATGCAATGACACTGTTGTTAGTAAAAAGAAGACACATGCAATGACACTCAGGATCCATGTGTGGTCTAAGAAGAGAACACACATTTCAATGACTCTGGTTGTTAGTAAAAAGAACACACATGCAATGACACTGGTGGATCCATGTGTGGTCTTTGAAGAGAACACACGTGCAATGACTTTGGTTGTTGTTAGTAAAAAGAGCACACATGCAATGACACTGGTGGATCCATATGTGGTATGTGAAAAGAACACACATGCAATGCCTCTGGTTGTTGTTAGTAAAAAGAACACACATGCAATGACACTGGTGGATCCATAGGGGGATTGTGAAAAGAGCACAGATGCAATGACTCTAGTTGTTGTTAGTAACAAGAACACACATGCAATACCACTAGGGGATCCATGTGTGCTCTCTGAAGAGAACACACATTTCAATGACACTGGTGGATCCATATGTGGTATGTGAAAAGAACACATGAAATGGCTCTGGTTGTTGTTAGTAAAAAAAGCACAAATGCAATGAAACTGGTGGATCCATAGGTGGATTGTGAAAAGAACACACATGCAATGACACTGGTTGTTGTTAGTAAAAAGAACACACATGCAATGACACTGGTGGATCCATGTGTGGTCTATGAAGAGAACACACATTTCAATGACTCTGGTTGTTGTTAGTAAAAAGAACACACATGCAATGACACTAGTGGATCCATGTGTGGTCTCTGAAGAGAACACACATGCAATGACTCTGGTTGTTGTTAGTAAAAAGAACACACATGCAATGACACTGGTGGATCCATATGTGGTATGTGAAAAGAATACACATTTCAATGACTCTGGTTGTTGTTAGTAAAAAGAACACACATGCAATGACACTGGTGGATCCATAGGTGGATTGTGAAAAGGGCACACATGCAATGACACTGGTGGATCCATATGTGGTATGTGAAAAGAACACACATGCAATGAATCCAGTTGTTGTTAGTAAAAACAACACACATGTAAGACACTGGTGGATCCATGTGTGGTCTCTGAAGAGAACACGCATTTCAATGACACTGGTGGATCCATATTTGGTATGTGAAAAGAACAGTTATGAAATGACTCTAGTTGCTGCTAGTAAAATGAACACACATGCAATGATAATGGTGGATCCATAGGTGGATTGTGAAAAGAACACACACGCAATGACACTGGTTGTTGTTAGTAAAAAAAGCCCACATGCAATGACACTAGTGGATCCATAGGTGGATTGTGAAAAGCACAGACATGCGATGGCACTAGTGGATCCATATGTGGTATGTGAAAAGAACACACATACAATGACTCTTGTTGTTGTTAGTAAAAAGAACACACATGCAATGACACTGGTGGATCCTTAGGTGGATTGTGAAAAGAGCACACATGCAATGACACTAGTGGATCCACAGGTGGATTGTGAAAAGAACACACATGCAATGACACTGGTTCTTGTTAGTAAAAAGAACACGCATGCAATGACACTGGTGGATCCATAGGTGGATTGTGAAAAGAACACACATGCAATGACACTGGTTGTTGTTAGTAAAAATAACACGCATGCAATGACACTGGTGGATCCATAGGTGGATTGTGAAAAGAGCACACATGCAATGGCACTAGTGGATCCATATGTGGTATGTGAAAAGAACACACATGCAATGACTCCAGTTGTTGTTAGTAAAAAGAACACACATGCAATGACACTGGTGGATCCATGTGTGGTCTCTGAAGAGAACACACATTTCAATGACTCTGTTGTTAGTAAAAAGAACACACATGCAATGACACTGGTGGATCCATGTGTGGTCTCTGAAGAGAACACACATGCAATGGCTCTGGTTGTTGTTAGTAAAAGAACACACATGCAATGACACTGGTGGATCCATATGTGGTATGTGAAAAGAACACACATTTCAATGACCCTGGTTATTGTTAGTAAAAAGAACACACATGCAATGACACAGGTGGATCCATAGCTGGATTGTGAAAAGAGCACACATGCAATGACACTGGTGGATCCATATGTGGTATGTGAAAAGAAAACACATGAAATGACTATGGTTTTTGTTAGTAAAAAAGCCCACATGCAATGACACTGGTGGATCCATAGGTAGATTGTGAAAAGAACACACATGCAATGACACTAGTGGATCCATATCTGGTATGTGAAAAGAACACACATCCAATGACTCTTGTTGTTGTTAGTAAAAAGAACACACATGCAATGACACTGGTGGATCCTTAGGTGGATTGTGAAAAGAGCACAAATGCAATGACTCTAGTTGTTGTTAGTAAAAAGAACACACATGCAATGACACTGGTGGATCCATAGGTGGATGGTGAAAAGAACACACATGCAATGACTCTGGTTGTTGTTGGTAAAAAGAGCACACATGCAATGACACTGGTGGATCCATACGTGGTATGTGAAAAGAACACACATGCAATGACTCTGGTTGTTGTTAGTAAAAAGAACACACATGCAATGACACTGGTGGATCCATGTGCGGTCTCGAAAGAGAACACACATTTCAATGACACTAGTGGATCCATATGTGGTATGTGAAAAGAACACACATGAAATGACACTGGTGGATCCATAGGTGGATTGTGAAAAGAGCACACATGCAATGGCACTAGTGGATCCATATGTGGTATGTGAAAAGAACACACATGCAATGACTCCAGTTGTTGTTAGTAAAAAGAACACACATGCAATGACACTGGTGGATCCATGTGTGGTCTCAGAAGAGAACACACATTTCAATGACTCTGGTTGTTGTTAGTAAAAAGAACACACATGCAATGACACTAGTGGATCCATAGGTGGATTGTGAGAAGAACACACATGCAATGACACTGGTGGATCCATATGTGGTATGTGAAAAGAACACACATGCAATGACTCTGGTTGTTGTTAGTAACAAGAACACACATGCAATAACACTAGTGGTTCCATGTGTGGTCTCTGAAGAGAACACACATTTCAATGACACTGGTGGATCCATATGTGGTATGTGAAAAGAACACACATCAAATGACTCTGGTTGTTGTTAGTACAAAAAGCACACATGCAATAACACTGGTGGATCCATAGGTGGATTGTGAAAAGAACAAACATGCAATGACACTGGTTGTTGTTAGTAAAAAGAAGACACATGCAATGACACTGGTGGATCCATGTGTGGTCTAAGAAGAGAACACACATTTCAATGACTCTGGTTGTTAGTAAAAAGAACACACATGCAATGACACTGGTGGATCCATGTGTGGTCTTTGAAGAGAACACACGTGCAATGACTTTGGTTGTTGTTAGTAAAAAGAGCACACATGCAATGACACTGGTGGATCCATATGTGGTATGTGAAAAGAACACACATGCAATGCCTCTGGTTGTTGTTAGTAAAAAGAACACACATGCAATGACACTGGTGGATCCATAGGGGGATTGTGAAAAGAGCGCAGATGCAATGACTCTAGTTGTTGTTAGTAACAAGAACACACATGCAATACCACTAGGGGATCCATGTGTGCTCTCTGAAGAGAACACACATTTCAATGACACTGGTGGATCCATATGTGGTATGTGAAAAGAACACACATGAAATGGCTCTGGTTGTTGTTAGTAAAAAAAGCACAAATGCAATGAAACTGGTGGATCCATACGTGGATTGTGAAAAGAACACACATGCAATGACACTGGTTGTTGTTAGTAAAAAGAACACACATGCAATGACACTGGTGGATCCATGTGTGGTCTATGAAGAAAACACACATTTCAATGACTCTGGTTGTTGTTAGTAAAAAGAACACACATGCAATGACACTAGTGGATCCATGTGTGGTCTCTGAAGAGAACACACATGCAATGACTCTGGTTGTTGTTAGTAAAAAGAACACACATGCAATGACACTGGTGGATCCATATGTGGTATGTGAAAAGAATACACATTTCAATGACTCTGGTTGTTGTTAGTAAAAAGAACACACATGCAATGACACTGGTGGATCCATAGGTGGATTGTGAAAAGGCACACATGCAATGACACTGGTGGATCCATATGTGGTATGTGAAAAGAACACACATGCAATGAATCCAGTTGTTGTTAGTAAAAACAACACACATGTAATGACACTGGTGGATCCATGTGTGGTCTCTGAAGAGAACACGCATTTCAATGACACTGGTGGATCCATATTTGGTATGTGAAAAGAACAGTTATGAAATGACTCTAGTTGCTGCTAGTAAAATGAACACACATGCAATGACAATGGTGGATCCATAGGTGGATTGTGAAAAGAACACACATGCAATGACACTAGTGGATCCATATGTGGTATGTGAAAAGGACACACATCCAATGACTCTGGTTGTTGTTAGTAACAAGAACACACATGCAATAACACTGGTGGATCCATGTGTGGTCTCTGAAGAGAACACACATTTCAATGACACTGGTGGATCCATATGTGGTATGTGAAAAGAACACACATGAAATGACTCTGGTTGTTGTTAGTAAAAAAAGCACACATGCAATAACACTGGTGGATCCATAGGTGGATTGTGAAAAGAACAGACATGAAATGACACTTGTTGTTGTTAGTAAAAAGAACACACATGCAATGAGACTGGTGGATCCATGTGTGGTCTCAGAAGAGAACACACATTTCAATGACTCTGATTGTTGTTAGTAAAAAGAACACACATGCAATGACACTGGTGGATCCATGTGTGGTCTCTCAAGAGAACACACATGCAATGACTCTGGTTGTTGTTAGTAAAAAGAGCACACATGCAATGACACTGGTGGATCCATAGGTGGATTGTGAAAAGAGCACACATGCAATGGCACTAGTGGATCCATATGTGGTATGTGAAAAGAACACACATGCAATGACTCCAGTTGTTGTTAGTAAAAAGAACACACATGCAATGACACTGGTGGATCCATGTGTGGTCTCAGAAGAGAACACACATTTCAATGACTTTGGTTGTTAGTAAAAAGAACACACATGCAATGACACTAGTGGATCCATAGGTGGATTGTGAAAAGAACACACATGCAATGACACTGGTGGATCCATATGTGGTATGTGAAAAGAACACAAATGCAATGACTCTGGTTGTTGTTAGTAACAAGAACACACATGCAATAACACTAGTGGTTCCATGTGTGGTCTCTGAAGAGAACACACATTTCAATGACACTGGTGGATCCATATGTGGTATGTGAAAAGAACACACATCAAATGACTCTGGTTGTTGTTAGTAAAAAAAGCACACATGCAATAACACTGGTGGATCCATAGGTGGATTGTGAAAAGAACACACATGCAATGACACTGGTTGTTGTTAGTAAAAAGAAGACACATGCAATGACACTGGTGGATCCATGTGTGGTCTAAGAAGAGAACACACATTTCAATGACTCTGGTTGTTAGTAAAAAGAACACACATGCAATGACACTGGTGGATCCATGTGTGGTCTTTGAAGAGAACACACGTGCAATGACTTTGGTTGTTGTTAGTAAAAAGAGCACACATGCAATGACACTGGTGGATCCATATGTGGTATGTGAAAAGAACACACATGCAATGCCTCTGGTTGTTATTAGTAAAAAGAACACACATGCAATGACACTGGTGGATCCATAGGTGGATTGTGAAAAGAGCGCAGATGCAATGACTCTAGTTGTTGTTAGTAACAAGAACACACATGCAATACCACTAGGGGATCCATGTGTGGTCTCTGAAGAGAACATACATTTCAATGACACTGGTGGATCCATATGTGGTATGTGAAAAGAACACACATGAAATGGCTCTGGTTGTTGTTAGTAAAAAAGCACAAATGCAATGAAACTGGTGGATCCATAGGTGGATTGTGAAAAGAACACACATGCAACGACACTGGTTGTTGTTAGTAAAAAGAACACACATGCAATGACACTGGTGGATCCATGTGTGGTCTATGAAGAGAACACACATTTCAATGACTCTGGTTGTTGTTAGTAAAAAGAACGCACATGCAATGACACTAGTGGATCCATGTGTGGTCTCTAAAGAGAACACACATGCAATGACTCTGGTTGTTGTTAGTAAAAAGAACACACATGCAATGACACTAGTGGATCCATATGTGGTATGTGAAAAGAATACACATTTCAATGACTCTGGTTGTTGTTAGTAAAAAGAACACACATGCAATGACACTGGTGGATCCATAGGTGGATTGTGAAAAGGGCACACATGCAATGACACTGGTGGATCCATATGTGGTATGTGAAAAGAACACACATGCAATGAATCCAGTTGTTGTTAGTAAAAACAACACACATGTAATGACACTGGTGGATCCATGTGTGGTCTCTGAAGAGAACACGCATTTCAATGACACTGGTGGATCCATATTTGGTTTGTGAAAAGAACAGTTATGAAATGACTCTAGTTGCTGCTAGTAAAATGAACACACATGCAATGACAATGGTGGATCCATAGGTGGATTGTGAAAAGAACACAAATGCAATGACACTAGTGGATCCATATGTGGTATGTGAAAAGAACACACATCCAATGACTCTGGTTGTTGTTAGTAACAAGAACACACATGCAATAACACTGGTGGATCCATGTGTGGTCTCTGAAGAGAACACACATTTCAATGACACTGGTGGATCCATATGTGGTATGTGAAAAGAACACACATGAAATGACTCTGGTTGTTGTTAGTAAAAAAAGCACACATGCAATGACACTGGTGGATCCATGTGTGGTCTCTCAAGAGAACATACATGCAATGACTCTGGTTGTTGTTAGTAAAAAGAGCACACATGCAATGACACTGGTGGATCCATATGTGGTATGTGAAAAGAACACACATGCAATGACTTTGGTTGTTGTTAGTAAAAAGAACACACATGCAATGACACTGGTGGATCCATAGGTGGATTCTGAAAAGAGCACACATGAAATGACACTGGTGGATCCATATGTGGTATGTGAAAAGAGCAGTCATGAAATAACTCCATTTGTTGTTAGTAAAAATAACACACATGCAATGACACTGGTGGATCCATGTGTGGTATCTGAAGAGAACATACATGCAATGGCTCTGGTTGTTGTTAGTAAAAATGACACACATTCAATGACCCTGGTGGATCCGTATGTAGTATGTGAAAAGAACACACATTTCAATGACTCTGGTTATTGTTAGTAAAAAGAACACACATGCAATGACACTAGTGGATCCATAGGTGGATTGTGAAAAGAGCACACATGCAATGACACTGGTGGATCCATATGTGGTATGTGAAAAGAAAACACATGAAATGACTCTGGTTGTTGTTAGTAAAAAAAGCCCACATGCAATGACACTAGTGGATCCATAGGTGGATTGTGAAAAGCGCAGACATGCGATGGCACTAGTGGATCCATATGTGGTATGTGAAAAGAACACACATACAATGACTCTTGTTGTTGTTAGTAAAAAGAACACATATGCAATGACACTGGTGGATCCTTAGGTGGATTGTGAAAAGAGCACACATGCAATGACACTAGTGGATCCACAGGTGGATTGTGAAAAGAACACACATGCAATGACACTGGTTCTCGTTAGTAAAAAGAACACGCATGCAATGACACTGGTGGATCCATCGGTGGATTGTGAAAAGAACACACATGCAATGACACTGGTTGTTGTTAGTAAAAATAACACGCATGCAATGACACTCGTGGATCCATAGGTGGATTGTGAAAAGAGCACACATGCAATGGCACTAGTGGATCCATATGTGGTATGTGAAAAGAACACACATGCAATGACTCCAGTTGTTGTTAGTAAAAAGAACACACATGCAATTACACTGGCTGATCCATGTGTGGTCTCTGAAGAGAACACACATTTCAATGACTCTGGTTGTTGTTAGTAAAAAGAACACACATGCAATGACACTGGTGGATCCATGTGTGGTCTCTGAAGAGAACACACATGCAATGGCTCTGGTTGTTGTTAGTAAAAGAACACACATGCAATGACACTGGTGGATCCATATGTGGTATGTGAAAAGAACACACATTTCAATGACCCTGGTTATTGTTAGTAAAAAGAACACACATGCAATGACACAGGTGGATCCATAGCTGGATTGTGAAAAGAGCACAGATGCAATTACACTGGTGGATCCATATGTGGTATGTGAAAAGAAAACACATGAAATGACTATGGTTTTTGTTAGTAAAAAAGCCCACATGCAATGACACTGGTGGATCCATAGGTAGATTGTGAAAAGAACACACATGCAATGACACTAGTGGATCCATATCTGGTATGTGAAAAGAACACACATCCAATGACTCTTGTTGTTGTTAGTAAAAAGAACACACATGCAATGACACTGGTGGATCCTTAGGTCGATTGTGAAAAGAGCACACATGCAATGACTCTAGTTGTTGTTAGTAAAAAGAACACACATGCAATGACAATGGTGGATCCATAGGTGGATTGTGAAAAGAACACACATGCAATGACTCTGGTTGTTGTTGGTAAAAAGAGCACACATGCAATGACACTGGTGGAGCCATACGTGGTATGTGAAAAGAACACACATGCAATGACTCTGGTTGTTGTTAGTAAAAAGAACACACATGCAATGACACTGGTGGATCCATGTGCGGTCTCGAAAGAGAACACACATTTCAATGACACTAGTGGATCCATATGTGGTATGTGAAAAGAACACACATGAAATGACACTGGTGGATCCATAGGTGGATTGTGAAAAGAGCACACATGCAATGGCACTAGTGGATCCATATGTGGTATGTGAAAAGAACACACATGCAATGACTCCAGTTGTTGTTAGTAAAAAGAACACACATGCAATGACACTGGTGGATCCATGTGTGGTCTCTGAAGAGAACACACATTTCAATGACTCTGGTTGTTGTTAGTAAAAAGAACACACATGCAATGACACTAGTGGATCCATAGGTGGATTGTGAGAAGAACACACATGCAATGACACTGGTGGATCCATATGTGGTATGTGAAAAGAACACACATGCAATGACTCTGGCTGTTGTTAGTAACAAGAACACACATGCAATAACACTAGTGGTTCCATGTGTGGTCTCTGAAGAGAACACACATTTCAATGACACTGGTGGATCCATATGTGGTATGTGAAAAGAACACACATCAAATGACTCTGGTTGTTGTTAGTACAAAAAGCACACATGCAATAACACTGGTGGATCCATAGGTGGATTGTGAAAAGAACACACATGCAATGACACTGGTTGTTGTTAGTAAAAAGAACACACATGCAATGAGACTAGTGGATCCATGTGTGGTCTAAGAATAGAACACACATTTCAATGACTCTGGTTGTTAGTAAAAAGAACACACATGCAAGGACACTGGTGGATCCATGTGTGGTCTTTGAAGAGAACACACGTGCAATGACTTTGGTTGTTGTTAGTAAAAAGAGCACACATGCAATGACACTAGTGGATCCATATGTGGAATGTGAAAAGAACACACATGCAATGCCTCTGGTTGTCGTTAGTAAAAAGAACACACATGCAATGACACTGGTGGATCCATAGGTGGAATGTGAAAAGAGCACAGATGCAATGAATCTAGTTGTTGTTATTAACAAGAACACACATGCAATACCACTAGGGGATCCATGTGTGGTCTCTGAAGAGAACACACATTTCAATGACACTATTGGATCCATATGTGGTATGTGAAAAGAACACACATGAAATGGCTCTGGTTGTTGTTAGTAAAAAAAGCACAAATGCAATGAAACTGGTGGATCCATAGGTGGATTGTGAAAAGAACACACATGCAATGACACTGGTTGTTGTTAGTAAAAAGAACACACATGCAATGACACTGGTGGATCCATGTGTGGTCTATAAAGAGAACACACATTTCAATGACTCTGGTTGTTGTTAGTAAAAAGAACACACATGCAATGACACTAGTGGATCCATGTGTGGTCTCTAAAGAGAACACACATGCAATGACTCTGGTTGTTGTTAGTAAAAAGAACACACATGCAATGACACTGGTGGATCCATATGTGGTATGTGAAAAGAATACACATTTCAATGTCTGTGGTTGTTGTTAGTAAAAAGAACACACATGCAATGACACTAGTGGATCCATAGGTGGATTGTGAAAAGGCACACATGCAATGACACTGGTGGATCCATATGTGGTATGTGAAAAGAACACACATGCAATGAATCCAGTTGTTGTTAGTAAAAAGAACACACATGTAATGACACTGGTGGATCCATGTGTGGTCTCTGAAGAGAACAAACATTTCAATGACACTGGTGGATCCATATGTGGTATGTGAAAAGAACAGTTATGAAATGACTCCAGTTGTTGTTAGTAAAAAGAACACACATGCAATGACATTGGTGGATCCATAGGTGGATTGTGAAAAGAACACACATTCAATGACACTGGTGGATCCATATGTGGTATGTGAAAAGAACACACATCCAATGACTCTGGTTGTTGTTAGTAACAAGAACACACATGCAATAACACTGGTGGATCCATGTGTGGTCTCTGAAGAGAACACACATGCAATGACACTGGTGGATCCATATGTGGTATGTGAAAAGAACACACATGAAATGACTCTGGTTGTTGTTAGTAAAAAGCACACATGCAATGATACTGTGGTGGATCCATAGGTGGATTGTGAAAAGAACACACATGAAATGACACTTGTTGTTGTTAGTAAAAAGAACACACATGCAATGACACTGGTGGATCCATGTGTGGTCTGTGAAGAGAACACACACATTTCAATGACTCTGATTGTTGTTACTAAAAAGAACACACATGCAATGACACTGGTTGATCCATATGTGGAATCTGAAAAGAACACACATGCACTGACACTGGTGGATCCATGTGGTCTGTGAAAAGAACACACATTTCAATGAATCTGGTTGTTAGTAAAAGAACACACATGCAATGACACTGGTGGATCCATGTGTGGTCTCTGAAGAGAACACACATGCAATGACTCTTGTTGTTGTTAGTAAAAAGAACACACATGCAATGACACTAGTGGATCCATATGTGGTATGTGAAAAGAACACACATTTCAATGACTCTGGTTGTTGTTAGTAAAAAGAACACACATGCAATGACACTGGTGGATCCATGTGTGGTCTCTTAAGATAACACACATTTCAATGACACTGGTGGATCCATATGTGGTATGTGAAAAGAACACACATGAAATGATTCTGGTTGTTGTTAGTAAAAAAGCACACATGCAATGACACTAGTGGATCCATAGGTGGATTGTGAAAAGAACACACATGCAATGACACTAGTTGTTGTTAGTCAAAAAACACACATGCAATGACACTGGTGGATCCATGTGTGGTATATAAAGAACACACATTTCAATGACTCTGATTGTTGTTAGTAAAAAGAACACACATGCAATGACACTGGTGGATCCATGTGTGGTCTCTGAAGAGAACACACATGCAATGACACTGGTTGTTGTTAGTAAAAAGAACCCGCATGCAATGACACTGGTGGATCCATATGTGGATTGTGAAAAGAACACACATGCAATGACACTGGTTGTTGTTAGTAAAAAGAACACACATGCAATGACACTGGATCCATGTGTGGTCTTTGAAGAGAACACACATTTCAATGACACTGGTGGATCCATATGTGGTATGTGAAAAGAACACACATGAAATGACTCTGGTTGTTGTTAGTAAAAAAAGCACACATGCAATAACACTGGTGGATCCATAGGTGGATTGTGAAAAGAACACACATGAAATGACACTTGTTGTTGTTAGTAAAAAGAACACACATGCAATGAGACTGGTGGATCCATGTGTGGTCTCAGAAGAGAACACACATTTCAATGACTCTGATTGTTGTTAGTAAAAAGAACACACATGCAATGACACTGGTGGATCCATGTGTGGTCTCTCAAGAGAACACACATGCAATGACTCTGGTTGTTGTTAGTAAAAAGAGCACACATGCAATGACACTGGTGGATCCATATGTGGTATGTGAAAAGAACACACCTGCAATGACTTTGGTTGTTGTTAGTAAAAAGAACACACATGCAATGACACTGGTGGATCCATAGGTGGATTCTGAAAAGAGCACACATGCAATGACACTGGTGGATCCATATGTGGTATGTGAAAAGAAAACACATGAAATGACTCTGGTTGTTGTTAGTAAAAAAGCACACATGCAATGACACTGGTGGATCCATGTGTGGTATCTGAAGAGAACACACATGCAATGGCTCTGGTTGTTGTTAGTAAAAAGAACACACATTCAATGACCCTGGTGGATCCATATGTGGTATGTGAAAAGAACACACATTTCAATGACTCTGGTTGTTGTTAGTAAAAAGAACACACATGCAATGACACTGGTGGATCCATAGGTGGATTGTGAAAAGAGCACACATGCAATGACACTGGTGGATCCATATGTGGTATGTGAAAAGAACACACATGAAATGACTCTGTTGTTGTTAGTAAAAAAGCAAACATGCAATGACACTGGTGGATCTATAGGTGGATTGTGAAAAGAACACATGCAATGGCACTAGTGGATCCATATGTGGTATGAAAAGAACACACATACAATGACTCTTGTTGTTGTTAGTAAAAAGAACAAACATGCAATGACACTGGTGGGTCCATAGGTGGATTGTGAAAAGAGCACACATGCAATGACACTAGTGGATCCATATGTGGTATGTGAAAAGAACACACATGCAATGACACTGGTTGTTGTTAGTAAAAAGAACACACATGCAATGACACTGGTGGATCCATAGGTGGATTGTGAAAAGAACACACATGCAATGACACTGGTTGTTGTTAGTAAAAATAACACACATGCAATGACACTAGTGGATCCATAGGTGGATTGTGAAAAGAACACACATGCAATGACACTGGTTGTTGTTAGTAAAAAGAACACACATGCAATGACACTGGTGGATCCATGTGTGGTCTCTGAAGAGAACACACATTTCAATGACTCTGATTATTGTTAGTAAAAAGAACACACATGCAATGACACTGGTGGATCCATGTGTGGTCTCTGAAGAGAACACACATGCAATGACTCTGGTTGTTGTTAGTAAAAAGAACACACATGCAATGACACTAGTGGATCCATATGTGGTATGTGAAAAGAACACACATGCAATGACTCCCGTTGTTGTTAGTCCAAAGAACACACATGCCATGACACTGTGGATCCATGTGTGGTCTGAAGAAGAACACACATTTCAATGACACTAGTGGATCCATATGTGGTATGTGAAAAGAACACACATGAAATGACACTGGTGGATCCATAGGTGGATTGTGAAAAGAGCACACATGCAATGACACTAGTGGATCCATATGTGGTATGTGAAAAGAACACACATGCAATGACTCCAGTTGTTGTTAGTAAAAAGAACACACATGCAATGACACTGGTGGATCCATGTGTGGTCTGTGAAAAGAACACACATTTCAATGACTCTGGTTGTTATTAAAAAGAAAACACATGCAATGACACTTATGGATCCATAGGTGGATTGTGAAAAGAACACACATGCAATGACACTGGTGGATCCATATGTGGTATGTGAAAAGAACACACATGAAATGACTCTGGTTGTTGTTAGTAAAAAAGCACACATGCAATGACACTAGTGGATCCATAGGTGGATTGTGAAAAGAACACACATGCAATGACTAGTGGATCCATATGTGGTATGTGAAAAGAACACACATACAATGACTCTTGTTGTTGTTAGTAAAAAGAACACAGGTTGTTGTTAGTAACAAGAACACACATGCAATAACAATGGTGGATCCATGTGTGGTAGTAAAAAGAAGAACACACTTGCAATGACACTGGTGGATCCATATGTGGTATGTGAAAAGAACACACATGCAATGACTCTGGTTGTTGTTAGTAAAAAGAACACACATGCAATGACACTGGTGGATCCATGTGTGGTCTCAGAAGAGAACACACATTTCAATGACTCTGGTTCTTTTTAGTAGAAGAACACACATGCAATGACACGGGTGGATCCATGTGTGGTCTCTCACGAGAACACACATGCATTGTCTCGGGTTGTTGTTTGGTAAAACTAAGACACATGCAATGACACTAGTGGATCCATATGTGGTATGTGAAAAGAACACACATTTCAATGACTCTGGTTGTTGTTTGTAAAAAGAACACACATGCAATGACACTGGTGGATCCATAGGTAGTTTCTGAAAAGAGCACACATGCAATGACACTAGTGGATCCATATGTGGTATGTGAAAAGAGCACACATGCAATGACACTAGTGGATCCATATGTGGTATGTGAAAAGAACACACATGCAATGACTCTGTTGTTGTTAGTAAAAAGAACACACATGCAATGACACTGGTGGATCCATGTGTGGTCTGTGAAGAGAACACACATTTCAATGACTCAAGTTGTTGTTAGTAAAAAGAACACATATGCAATGACTCTGGTGGATCCATAGGTGGATAGTGAGAAGAACACACATGCAATGACACTGGTGGATCCATATGTGGTATGTGAAAAGAACAAACATGCAATGACTCTGGTTGTTGTTAGTAACAAGAACACACATGCAATAACAATGGTGGTTCCATGTGTGGTCTCAAAAGAGATCACACATTTCAATGACACTGGTGGATCCATATGTGGTATGTGAAAAGAACACACATCAAATGACTCTGGTTGTTGTTAGTAAAAAAGCACACATGCAATAACACTGGTGGATCCATAGGTGGATTGTGAAAAGAACACACATGCAATGACACTGGTTGTTGTTAGTAAAAAGATGACACATGCAATGACACTAGTGGATGCATGTTGGTCTAAGAAGAGAACACACATTTCAATGACTCTGGTTGTTAGTAAAAATAACACACATGCAATGACACTGGTGGATCCATATGTGGTATGTGAAAAGAACACACATGCAATGACTCTGGTTGTTGTTAGTAAAAAGAGCACACATGCAATGACACTGGTGGATCCATGTGTGGTCTGAAGAGAACACACATTTCAATGACTCTAGTTGTTAGTAAAAAGAACACACATGCAATGACACTGGTGGATCCATGTGTGGTCTCTCAAGAGAACACACATGCAATGACTCTCGTTGTTGTTAGTAAAAAGAGCACACATGCAATGACACTGGTGGATCCATATCTGGTATGTGAAAAGAGCACGTATGCAATGACACTAGTTGTTGTTGTTAGTGAAAAGAAAACACATGCAATGACACTAGTGGATCCATAGGTGGATTCTGAAAAGAGCACACATGCAATGACACTGGTGGATCCATATGTGGTATGTGAAAAGAGCAGTCATGAAATAACTCCAGTTGTTGTTAGTAAAAATAACACACATGCAATGACACTGGTGGATCCATGTGTGGTATCTGAAGAGAACACACATGCAATGGCTCTGGTTGTTGTTAGTAAAAAGAACACACATTCAATGACCCTGGTGGATCCATATGTGGTATGTGAAAAGAACACACATTTCAATGACTCTGGTTATTGTTAGTAAAAAGAACACACATGCAATGACACTGGTGGATCCATAGGTGGATTGTGAAAAGAGCACACATGCAATGACACTGGTGGATCCATATGTGGTATGTGAAAAGAAAACACATGAAATGACTCTGGTTGTTGTTAGTAAAAAAGCCCACATGCAATGACACTAGTGGATCCATAGGTGGATTGTGAAAAGCACAGACATGCGATGGCACTAGTGGATCCATATGTGGTATGTGAAAAGAACACAAATACAATGACTCTTGTTGTTGTTAGTAAAAAGAACACACATGCAATGACACTGGTGGATCCTTAGGTGGATTGTGAAAAGAGCACACATGCAATGACACTAGTGGATCCACAGGTGGATTGTGAAAAGAACACACATGCAATGATACTGGTTCTTGTTAGTAAAAAGAACACGCATGCAATGACACTGGTGGATCCATAGGTGGATTGTGAAAAGAACACACATGCAATGGCACTGGTTGTTGTTAGTAAAAAGAACACGCATGAAATGACACTAGTGGATCCATAGGTGGATTGTGAAAAGAACACACATGCAATGAGACTTGTTGTTGTTAGTAGAAAGAACACACATGCAATGACATCAGGTGGATCCATGTGGTCTGAAGAGAACACACATTTCAATGACTCTGATTGTTGTTAGTAAAAAGAACACACATGCAATGACATCAGGATCCATGTGTGGTCTCTGAAGAGAACACACATGCAATGACTCTGGTTATTGTTAGCAAAAGAGCACATGCAATGACACTGGTGGATCCATATGTGGTATGTGAAAAGAACACACATCCAATGACTCTGGTTGTTGTTAGTAAAAAGAACACACATGCAATGACACTGGTGGATCCATGTGTGGTCTCTGAAGAGAACACACATTTCAATGACACTGGTGGATCCATATGTTGTATGTGAAAATAACACACATGCAATGACACTGGTGGATCCATAGGTGGATTGTGAAAAGAGCACACAATGACACTAGTGGATCCATATGTGGTATGTGAAAAGAACACACATGCAATGACTCCAGTTGTTGTTAGTAAAAAGAACACACATGCAATGACACTGGTGGATCCATGTGTGGTCTCAGAAGAGAACACACATTTCAATGACTCTGGTTGTTAGTAAAAAGAACACACATGCAATGACACTGGTGGATCCATAGGTGGATTGTGAAAAGAACACACATGCAATGACACTGGTGGATCCATATGTGGTATGTGAAAAGAACACACATGCAATGACTCTGGTTGTTGTTAGTAACAAGAACACACATGCAATAACACTAGTGGTTCCATGTGTGGTCTCTGAAGAGAACACACATTTCAATGACACTGGTGGATCCATATGTGGTATGTGAAAAGAACACACATCAAATGACTCTGGTTGTTGTTAGTAAAAAAAGCACACATGCAATAACACTGGTGGATCCATAGGTGGATTGTGAAAAGAACACACATGCAATGACACTGGTTGTTGTTAGTAAAAAGAAGACACATGCAATGACACTGGTGGATCCATGTATGGTCTAAGAAGAGAACACACATTTCAATGACTCTGGTTGTTAGTAAAAAGAACACACATGCAATGATACTGGTGGATCCATGTGTGGTCTTTGAAGAGAACACACGTGCAATGACTTTGGTTGTTTTTAGTAAAAAGAGCACACATGCAATGACACTGGTGGATCCATATGTGGTATGTGAAAAGAACACACATGCAATGCCTCTGGTTGTTGTTAGTAAAAAGAACACACATGCAATGACACTGGTGGATCCATGTGTGGTCTATGAAGAGAACACACATTTCAATGACTCTGGTTGTTGTTAGTAAAAGAACACACATGGAGTATGACACTGGTGGATCCATGTGTGTTCTCTGAAGGGAACACACATGCAATGACTCTGGTTGTTGTTAGTAAAAAGAGCACACATGCAATGACACTGGTGGATCCATATGTGGTATGTGAAAAGAACACACATTTCAATGACTCTGGTTGTTGTTAGTAAAAAGAACACACATGCAATGACACTTGTGGATCCATAGGTGGATTGTGAAAAGAACACACATGCAATGACACTGGTGGATCCTTATGTTGTTTGTGAAAATAACACACATGCAATGACTCTGGTTGTTGTTAGTAAAAAGAACACACATGCAATGACACTAGTGGATCCATAGGTGGATTGTGAAAAGAACACACATGCAATGACACTGGTGGATCCATATGTGGTATGTGAAAAGAACACAAATGCAATGACTCTGGTTGTTGTTAGTAAAAAAGCACACATGCAATGACACTGGTGGATCCATATGTGGATTGTGAAAAGAACACACATGCAATGACACTGTTGTTGTTAGTAAAAAGAACACACATGCAATGACACTGGTGAATCCATGTGTGGTCTCTGAAGAGAACACACATGCAATGACTCTGGTTGTTGTTAGTAAAAAGAGCACACATGCAATGACACTGGTGGATCCATCTGTGGATTATGAAAAGAACACACATGCAATGACTCTGGTTGTTGTTAGTAAAAAGAGCACACATGCAATGACACTGGTGGATCCATAGGTGGATTGTGAAAAGAACACACATGCAATGACACTGGTGGATCCATATGTGGTATGTGAAAAGAACACACATGCAATGATTCTGGTTGTTAGTAACAAGAACATACATGCAATAACACTGGTGGATCCATGTGTGGTCTGTGAAGAGAACACACATTTCAATGAGACTGGTGGATCCATATATGGAATGAGAAAAGAAAACACATGAAATGACTCTGGTTGTTATTAAAATAGCACACATGCAATGACACTGGTGGATCCATAGGTGGATTGTGAAAAGAACACACATGCAATGACTCTGGTTGTTGTTAGTAAAAAGAACACACATGCAATGACACTGGTGGATCCATGTGTGGTCTCTCAAGAGAACACACATTTCAATGACTCTGGTTGTTGTTAGTAAAAGAACACACATGCAATGACACTGGTGGATCCATGTGTGGTCTCTGAAGAGAACACACATGCAATGGCTCTGGTTGTTGTTAGTAAAAAGAACAGACATGCAATGACACTGGTGGATCCATATGTGGTACGTGAAAAGAACACACATTTCAATGACTCTGGTTATTGTTAGTAAAAAGAACACACATGCAATGACACAGGTGGATCCATAGCTGGATTGTGAAAAGAGCACACATGCAATGACACTGGTGGATCCATATGTGGTATGTGAAAAGAAAACACCTGAAATGACTGGTTTTTGTTAGTAAAAAAGCCCACATGCAATGACACTGGTGGATCCATAGGTAGATTGTGAAAAGAACACACATGCAATGACACTAGTGGATCCATATCTGGTATGTGAAAAGAACACACATCCAATGACTCTTGTTGTTGTTAGTAAAAAGAACACACATGCAATGACACTGGTGGATCCTTAGGTGGATTGTGAAAAGAGCACACATGCAATGACTCTAGTTGTTGTTAGTAAAAAGAACACACATGCAATGACACTGGTGGATCCATAGGTGGATGGTGAAAAGAACACACATGCAATGACTCTGGTTGTTGTTGGTAAAAAGAGCACACATGCAATGACACTGGTGGATCCATATGTGGTATGTGAAAAGAACACACATTTCAATGACTCTGGTTGTTGTTAGTAAAAAGAACACACATGCAATGACACTGGTGGATCCATGTTTGGATTGTGAAAAGAACACACATTTCAATGACACTAGTGGATCCATATGTGGTATGTGAAAAGAACACACATGAAATGACTCTGGTTGTTGTTAGTAAAAAGAACACACATGCAATGACACTGGTGGATCCATAGGTGGATTGTGAAAAGAACACACATGCAATGACACTGGTGGATCCATATGTGGTATGTGAAAAGAACACACATGCAATGACTCTGTTGTTGTTAGTAACAAGAACACACATGCAATAACACTGGTGGATCCATGTGTGGTCTCTGAAGAGAACACACATTTCAATGACACTGGTGGATCCATATGTGGTATGTGAAAAGAACACACATGAAATGACTCTGGTTGTTGTTAGTAAAAAAGCACACATGCAATGACACTGGTGGATCCATAGGTGGATTGTGAAAAGAACACACATGCAATGACTCCAGTTGTTGTTAGTAAAAAGAACACACATGCAATGACACTGGTGGATCCATGTGTGGTCTCAGAAGAGAACACACATTTCAATGACTCTGGTTGTTGTTAGTAAAAAGAACACACATGCAATGACACTGGTGGATCCATGTGTGGTCTCTGAAGAGAACACACATGCAATGACTCTGGTTGTTGTTAGTAAAAAGAACACACATGCAATGACACTGGTGGATCCATATGTGGTATGTGAAAAGAACACACATTCAATGACTTTGGTTGTTGTTAGTAAAATGAACACACATGCAATGACATTGGTGGATCCATATGTGGTATGTGAAAAGAACACACATCCAATGACTCTGGTTGCTGTTAGTAACAAGAACACACATGCAATAACACTGGTGGATCCATGTGTGGTCTTTGAAGAGAACACACATTTCAATGACACTGGTGGATCCATATGTGGTATGTGAAAAGAACACACATGAAATGACTCTGGTTGTTGTTAGTAAAAAAAGCACACATGCAATAACACTGGTGGATCCATAGGTGGATTGTGAAAAGAACACACATGAAATGACACTTGTTGTTGTTAGTAAAAAGAACACACATGCAATGAGACTGGTGGATCCATGTGTGGTCTCAGAAGAGAACACACATTTCAATGACTCTGATTGTTGTTAGTAAAAAGAACACACATGCAATGACACTGGTGGATCCATGTGTGGTCTCTCAAGAGAACACACATGCAATGACTCTGGTTGTTGTTAGTAAAAAGAGCACACATGCAATGACACTGGTGGATCCATATGTGGTATGTGAAAAGAACACACATGCAATGACTTTGGTTGTTGTTAGTAAAAAGAACACACATGCAATGACACTGGTGGATCCATAGGTGGATTCTGAAAAGAGCACACATGCAATGACACTGGTGGATCCATATGTGGTATGTGAAAAGAGCAGTCATGAAATAACTCCAGTTGTTGTTAGTAAAAATAACACACATGCAATGACACTGGTGGATCCATGTGTGGTATCTGAAGAGAACACACATGCAATGGCTCTGGTTGTTGTTAGTAAAAAGAACACACATTCAATGACCCTGGTGGATCCATATGTGGTATGTGAAAAGAACACACATTTCAATGACTCTGGTTATTGTTAGTAAAAAGAACACACATGCAATGACACTAGTGGATCCATAGGTGGATTGTGAAAAGAGCACACATGCAATGACACTGGTGGATCCATATGTGGTATGTGAAAAGAACACACATGAAATGACTATGGTTGTTGTTAGTAAAAAAAGCACACATGCAATGACACTGGTGGATCCATAGGTGGATTGTGAAAAGAACACACATGCAATGACACTAGTGGATCCATATGTGGTATGTGAAAAGAACACACATACAATGACTCTTGTTGTTGTTAGTAAAAAGAACACACATGCAATGACACTGGTGGATCCATAGGTGGATTGTGAGAAGAAAAGACATGCAATGACACTGGTGGATCCATATGTGGTATGTGAAAATAACACACATTTCGATGACTCTTGTTGTTGTTAGTAAAAAGAACACACATGTAATGAAACTGATGGATCCAAGTGTGGATTGTGAAAAGAACACACATGCAATGACTCTGGTTGTTGTTAGTAAAAAGAGCACACATGCAATGACACTGGTGGATCCATAGGTGGATTGTGAAAAGAACACACATGCAATGACACTGGTGGATCCATATGTGGTATGTGAAAAGAACACACATGCAATTATTCTGGTTGTTAGTAACAAGAACATACATGCAATGACACTGGTGGATCCATGTGTGGTCTCTAAAGAGAACACACATTTCAATGACACTAGTGGATCCATATGTGGTATGTGAAAAGAACACACATGCAATGACTCTGGTTGTTGTTAGTAAAAAGAACACACACATGCAATGACACTGGTGGATCCATACGTGGATTGTGAAAAGAACACACATGCAATGACACTGGTTGTTGTTAGTAAAAAGAACACACATGCAATGACACTGGTGGATCCATGTGTGGTCTATGAAGAAAACACACATTTCAATGACTCTGGTTGTTGTTAGTAAAAAGAACACACATGCAATGACACTAGTGGATCCATATGTGGTATGTGAAAAGAACACACATGCAATGACTCTGGTTGTTGTTAGTAAAAAGAACACACATGCAATGACACTGGTGGATCCATGTGTGGTCTCTGAAGAGAACACACATTTCAATGACTCTGGTTGTTGTTAGTAAAAAGAACACACATGCAATGACACTAGTGGATCCATAGGTGGATTGTGAAAAGAACACACATGCAATGACACTGGTGGATCCATATGTGGTATGTGAAAAGAACACAAGTGCAATGACTCTGGTTGTTGTTAGTAACAAGAACACACATGCAATAACACTAGTGGTTCCATGTGTGGTCTCTGAAGAGAACACACATTTCAATGACACTGGTGGATCCATATGTGGTATGTGAAAAGAACACACATCAAATGACTCTGGTTGTTGTTAGTAAAAAAAGCACACATGCAATAACACTGGTGGATCCATAGGTGGATTGTGAAAAGAACACACATGCAATGACACTGGTTGTTGTTAGTAAAAAGAAGACACATGCAATGACACTGGTGGATCCATGTGTGGTCTAAGAAGAGAACACACATTTCAATGACTCTGGTTGTTAGTAAAAAGAACACACATGCAATGATACTGGTGGATCCATGTGTGGTATTTGAAGAGAACACACGTGCAATGACTTTGGTTGTTTTTAGTAAAAAGAGCACACATGCAATGACACTGGTGGATCCATATGTGGTATGTGAAAAGAACACACATGCAATGCCTCTGGTTGTTGTTAGTAAAAAGAACACACATGCAATGACACTGGTGGATCCATAGGGGGATTGTGAAAAGAGCACAGATGCAATGACTCTAGTTGTTGTTAGTAACAAGAACACACATGCAATACCACTAGGGGATCCATGTGTGCTCTCTGAAGAGAACACACATTTCAATGACACTGGTGGATCCATATGTGGTATGTGAAAAGAACACACATGAAGTGGCTCTGGTTGTTGTTAGTAAAAAAAGCACAAATGCAATGAAACTGGTGGATCCATACGTGGATTGTGAAAAGAACACACACGCAATGACACTGGTTGTTGTTAGTAAAAAGAACACACATGCAATGACACTGGTGGATCCATGTGTGGTCTATGAAGAGAACACACATTTCAATGACTCTGGTTGTTGTTAGTAAAAAGAACACACATGCAATGACACTAGTGGATCCATGTGTGGTCTCTGAAGAGAACACACATGCAATGACTCTGGTTGTTCTTAGTAAAAAGAACACACATGCAATGACACTGGTGGATCCATATGTGGTATGTGAAAAGAATACACATTTCAATGACTCTGGTTGTTGTTAGTAAAAAGAACACACATGCAATGACACTGGTGGATCCATAGGTGGATTGTGAAAATGGCACACATGCAATGACACTGGTGGATCCATATGTGGTATGTGAAAAGAACACACATGCAATGAATCCAGTTGTTGTTAGTAAAAAGAACACACATGTAATGACACTGCTGGATACATGTGTGGTCTCTGAAGAGAACACACATTTCAATGACACTGGTGGATCCATATTTGGTATGTGAAAAGAACAGTTATGAAATGACTCCAGTTGTTGTTAGTAAAATGAACACACATGCAATGACATTGGTGGATCCATAGGTGGATTGTGAAAAGAACACACATGCAATGACACTGGTGGATCCATATGTGGTATGTGAAAAGAACACACATCCAATGACTCTGGTTGCTGTTAGTAACAAGAACACACATGCAATAACACTGGTGGATCCATGTGTGGTCTTTGAAGAGAACACACATTTCAATGACACTGGTGGATCCATATGTGGTATGTGAAAAGAACACACATGAAATGACTCTGGTTGTTGTTAGTAAAAAAAGCACACATGCAATAACACTGGTGGATCCATAGGTGGATTGTGAAAAGAACACACATGAAATGACACTTGTTGTTGTTAGTAAAAAGAACACACATGCAATGAGACTGGTGGATCCATGTGTGGTCTCAGAAGAGAACACACATTTCAATGACTCTGATTGTTGTTAGTAAAAAGAACACACATGCAATGACACTGGTGGATCTATGTGTGGTCTCTCAAGAGAACACACATGCAATGACTCTGGTTGTTGTTAGTAAAAAGAGCACACATGCAATGACACTGGTGGATCCATATGTGGTATGTGAAAAGAACACACATGCAATGACTTTGGTTGTTGTTAGTAAAAAGAACACACATGCAATGACACTGGTGGATCCATAGGTGGATTCTGAAAAGAGCACACATGCAATGACACTGGTGGATCCATATGTGGTATGTGAAAAGAGCAGTCATGAAATAACTCCATTTGTTGTTAGTAAAAATAACACACATGCAATGACACTGGTGGATCCATGTGTGGTATCTGAAGAGAACACACATGCAATGGCTCTGGTTGTTGTTAGTAAAAATGACACACATTCAATGACCCTGGTGGATCCATATGTAGTATGTGAAAAGAACACACATTTCAATGACTCTGGTTATTGTTAGTAAAAAGAACACACATGCAATGACACTGGTGGATCCATAGGTGGATTGTGAAAAGAGCACACATGCAATGACACTGGTGGATCCATATGTGGTATGTGAAAAGAAAACACATGAAATGACTCTGGTTGTTGTTAGTAAAAAAAGCCCACATGCAATGACACTAGTGGATCCATAGGTGGATTGTGAAAAGCACAGACATGCGATGGCACTAGTGGATCCATATGTGGTATGTGAAAAGAACACACATACAATGACTCTTGTTGTTGTTAGTAAAAAGAACACAGATGCAATGACACTGGTGGATCCTTAGGTGGATTGTGAAAAGAGCACACATGCAATGACACTAGTGGATCCACAGGTGGATTGTGAAAAGAACACACATGCAATGACACTGGTTCTCGTTAGTAAAAAGAACACGCATGCAATGACACTGGTGGATCCATCGGTGGATTGTGAAAAGAACACACATGCAATGACACTGGTTGTTGTTAGTAAAAATAACACGCATGCAATGACACTGGTGGATCCATAGGTGGATTGTGAAAAGAGCACACATGCAATGGCACTAGTGGATCCATATGTGGTATGTGAAAAGAACACACATGCAATGACTCCAGTTGTTGTTAGTAAAAAGAACACACATGCAATGACACTGGTGGATCCATGTGTGGTCTCTGAAGAGAACACACATTTCAATGACTCTGGTTGTTGTGAGTAAAAAGAACACACATGCAATGACATTGGTGGATCCATGTGTGGTCTCTGTACAGAACACACATGCAATGGCTCTGGTTGTTGTTAGTAAAAGAACACACATGCAATGACACTGGTGGATCCATATGTGGTATGTGAAAGGAGCAGTCATGAAATAACTCCATTTGTTGTTAGTAAAAATAACACACATGCAATGACACTGATGGATCCATGTGTGGTATCTGAAGAGAACACACATGCAATGGCTCTGGTTGTTGTTAGTAAAAATGAAACACATTCAATGACCCTGGTGGATCCATATGTAGTATGTGAAAAGAACACACATTTCAATGACTCTGGTTATTGTTAGTAAAAAGAACACACATGCAATGACACTGGTGGATCCATATGTGGTATGTGAAAAGAACACACATCCAATGACTCTGGTTGTTGTTAGTAACAAGAACACACATGCAATAACACTGGTGGATCCATGTGTGGTCTCTGAAGAGAACACACATTTCAATGACACTGGTGGATCCATATGTGGTATGTGAAAAGAACACACATGAGATGATTCTGGTTGTTGTTAGTACAAAAAGCACACATGCAATAACACTGGTGGATCCATAGGTGGATTGTGAAAAGAACCCACATGAAATGACACTTGTTGTTGTTAGTAAAAAGAACACACATGCAATGAGACTGGTGGATCCATGTGTGGTCTCAGAAGAGAACACACATTTCAATGACTCTGATTGTTGTTAGTAAAAAGAACACACATGCAATGACACTGGTGGATCCATGTGTGGTCTCTCAAGAGAACACACATGCAATGACTCTGGTTGTTGTTAGTAAAAAGAGCACACCTGCAATGACACGGGTGGATCCATATGTGGTATGTGAAAAGAACACACATGCAATGACTTTGGTTGTTGTTAGTAAAAAGAACACACATGCAATGACACTGGTGGATCCATAGGTGGATTCTGAAAAGAGCACACATGCAATGACACTGGTGGATCCATATGTGGTATGTGAAAAGAGCAGTCATGAAATAACTCCATTTGTTGTTAGTAAAAATAACACACATGCAATGACACTGGTGGATCCATGTGTGGTCTCTAAAGAGAACACACATTTCAATGAATCTGGTTGTTGTTAGTAAAAAGAACACACATGCAATGACACTGGTGGATCCATGTGTGGTCTCTGAAGAGAACACACATGCAATGGCTCTGGTTGTTGTTAGTAAAAGAACACACCTGCAATGACACTAGTGGATCCATATGTGGTATGTGAAAAGAACACACATTTCAATGACCCTGGTTATTGTTAGTAACAAGAACACACATGCAATGACACTGGTGGATCCATGTGTGGTCTCTGAAGAAAACACACATTTCAATGACACTGGTGGATCCATATGTGGTATGTGAAAAGAACACACATGAAATGATTCTGGTTGTTGTTAGTACAAAAAGCACACATGCAATAACACTGGTGGATCCATAGGTGGATTGTGAAAATAACCCACATGAAATGACACTTGTTGTTGTTAGTAAAAAGAACACACATGCAATGAGACTGGTGGATCCATGTGTGGTATCAGAAGAGAACACACATTTCAATGACTCTGATTGTTGT
This sequence comes from Avena insularis, assembly GCA_023614405.1. Lineage (NCBI taxonomy): Eukaryota > Viridiplantae > Streptophyta > Magnoliopsida > Poales > Poaceae > Avena > Avena insularis. The sequence goes on along the minus strand of JAJUPC010000301.1, from coordinate 216,301 downwards.
TAGTAAAAAGAACACACATGCAATGACACTGGTGGATCCATGTGTGGTCTCTCAAGAGAACACACATGCAATGACACTGGTTGTTGTTAGTAAAAAGAACACGCATGCAATGACACTGGTGGATCCATCGGTGGATTGTGAAAAGAACACACATGCAATGACACTGGTTGTTGTTAGTGAAAAGAACACACATGCAATGACACTGGTGGATCCATGTGTGGTCTCTGAAGAGAACACACATTTCAATGACACTGGTGGATCCATATGTGGTATGTGAAAAGAACACACATGAAATGATTCTGGTTGTTGTTAGTAAAAAAAGCACACATGCAATAACACTGGTGGATCCATATGGATTGTGAAAAGAACCCACATGAAATGACACTTGTTGTTGTTAGTAAAAAGAACACACATGCAATGAGACTGGTGGATCCATGTGTGGTCTCAGAAGAGAACACACATTTCAATGACTCTGATTGTTGTTAGTAAGAAGAACACACATGCAATGACACTGGTGGATCCATGTGTGGTCTCTCAAGAGAACACACATGCAATGACTCTGGTTGTTGTTAGTAAAAATAGCACACATGCAATGACACTGGTGGATCCATATGTGGTATGTGAAAAGAACACACATGCAATGACTTTGGTTGTTGTTAGTAAAAATAACACACATGCAATGACACTGGTGGATCCATAGGTGGATTCTGAAAAAAGAACACATGCAATGACACTGGTGGATCCATATGTGGTATGTGAAAAGAAAACACATGAAATGACTCTGGTTGTTGTTAGTAAAAAAAGCCCACATGCAATGACACTAGTGGATCCATGTGTGGTATTTGAAGAGAGCACACATGCAATGGCTCTGGTTGTTGTTAATAAAAAGAACACACATTCAATGACCCTGGTGGATCCATATGTGGTATGTGAAAAGAACACACATTTCAATGACTCTGGTTATTGTTAGTAAAAAGAACACACATGCAATGACACTGGTGGATCCATAGGTGGATTGTGAAAAGAGCACACATGCAATGACACTGGTGGATCCATATGTGGTATGTGAAAAGAAAACACATGAAATGACTCTGGTTGTTGTTAGTAAAAAAAGCCCACATGCAATGACACTAGTGGATCCATAGGTGGATTGTGAAAAGCACAGACATGCGATGGCACTAGTGGATCCATATGTGGTATGTGAAAAGAACACACATACAATGACTCTTGTTGTTGTTAGTAAAAAGAACACACATGCAATGACACTGGTGGATCCTTAGGTGGATTGTGAAAAGAGCACACATGCAATGACACTAGTGGATCCACAGGTAGATTGTGAAAAGAACACACATGCAATGACACTGGTTCTTGTTAGTAAAAAGAAAACGCATGCAATGACACTGGTGGATCCATAGGTGGATTGTGAAAAGAACGCACATGCAATGACACTGGTTGTTGTTAGTAAAAATAACACGCATGCAATGACACTAGTGGATCCATAGGTGGATTGTGAAAAGAACACACAAGCAATGACACTGGTTGTTGTTAGTAGAAAGAACACACATGCAATGACACTGGTGGATCCATGTGTGGTCTCTGAAGAGAACACACATTTCAATGACTCTGATTATTGTTAGTAAAAAGAACAAACATGCAATGACACTGGTGGATCCATGTGTGGTCTCTGAAGAGAACACACATGCAATGACTCTGGTTATTGTTAGTAAAAAGAGCACACATGCAATGACACTAGTGGATCCATATGTGGTATGTGAAAAGAACACACATGCAATGACTCTGGTTGTTGTTAGTAAAAAGAACACACATGCAATGACACTGGTGGATCCATGTGTGGTCTCTGAAGAGAACACACATTTCAATGACACTAGTGGATCCATATGTGGTATGTGAAAAGAACACACATGAAATGACACTGGTGGATCCATAGGTGGATTGTGAAAAGAGCACACATGCAATGACACTAGTGGATCCATATGTGGTATGTGACAAGAACACACATGCAATGACTCCAGTTGTTGTAAGTAAAAAGAACACACATGCAATGACACTGGTGGATCCATGTGTGGTCTTAGAAGAGAACACACATTTCAATGACTCTGGTTGTTAGTAAAAAGAACAGACATGCAATGACACTGGTGGATCCATAGGTGGATTGTGAGAAGAACACACATGCAATGAAACTGGTGGATCCATATGTGGTATGTGAAAAGAAAACACATGAAATGACTCTGGTTGTTGTTAGTAAAAAAAGCCCACATGGAATGACACTAGTGGATCCATAGGTGGATTGTGAAAAGAACACACATGCAATGGCACTAGTGGATCCATATGTGGTATGTGAAAAGAACACACATACAATGACTCTTGTTGTTGTTAGTAAAAAGAACACACATGCAATGACTCTGGTTGTTGTTAGTAACAAGAACACACATGCAATAACAATGGTGGTTCCATGTGTGGTCTCTAAATAGAACACACGTTTCAATAACACTGGTGGATCCATATGTGGTATGTCAAAAGAACACACATCAAATGACTCTGGTTGTTGTTAGTAAAAAAAGCACATATGCAATAACACTGGTGGATCCATAGGCGGATTGTGAAAAGAACACACATGCAATGACACTGGTTGTTGTTAGTAAAAAGAAGACACATGCAACGACACTGGTGGATCCATGTTGGTCTAAGAAGAGAACACACATTTCAATGACTCTGGTTGTTAGTAAAAAGAACACACATGCAATGACACTGGTGGATCCATATGTGGTATGTGAAAAGAACACACATGCAATGACTCTGGTTGTTGTTAGTAAAAAGAGCACACATGCAATGACACTGGTGGATCCATGTGTGGTCTCTGAAAAGAACACACATTTCAATGACTCTATTTGTTGTTAGTAACAAGAACACACATGCAATGACACTGGTGGATCCATGTGTGGTCTCTCAAAAGAACACACATGCAATGACTCTGGTTGTTGTTAGTAAAAAGAGCACACATGCAATGACACTGGTGGATGCATATGTGGTATGTGAAAAGAACACACATGCAATGACTTTGGTTGTTGTTAGTAAAAAGAACACACATGCAATGACACTGGTGGATCCATAGGTGGATTCCGAAAAGAGCACACATCCAATGACACTGGTGGATCCATATGTGGTATGTGAAAAGAGCACACATGCAATGACACTAGTGGATCCATATGTGGTATGTGAAAAGAACACACATGCAATGACTCCAGTTGTTGTAAGTAAAAAGAACACACATGCAATGACACTGGTGGATCCATGTGTGGTCTCAGAAGAGAACACACATTTCAATGACTCTGGTTGTTAGTAAAAAGAACAGACATGCAATGACACTGGTGGATCCATAGGTGGATAGTGAGAAGAACACACATGCAATGACACTGGTGGATCCATATGTGGTATGTGAAAAGAACAAACATGCAATGACTCTGGTTGTTGTTAGTAACAAGAACACACATGCAATAACAATGGTGGTTCCATGTGTGGTCTCTAAATAGAACACACGTTTCAATAACACTGGTGGATCCATATGTGGTATGTGAAAAGAACACACATCAAATGACTCTGGTTGTTGTTAGTAAAAAAAGCACATATGCAATAACACTAGTGGATCCATAGGCGGATTGTGAAAAGAACACACATGCAATGACACTGGTTGTTGTTAGTAAAAAGATGACACATGCAATGACACTGGTGGATCCATAGGTGGATTCTGAAAAAAGAACACATGCAATGACACTGGTGGATCCATATGTGGTATGTGAAAAGAACACACATGAAATGACTCTGGTTGTTGTTAGTAAAAAAAGCACACATGCAATGACACTGGTGGATCCATGTGTGGTCTCTGAAGAGAACACACATGCAATGGCTCTGGTTGTTGTTAGTAAAAAGAACACACATGCAATGACACTGGTGGATCCATATGTGGTATGTGAAAAGAACACACATTTCAATGACTCTGGTTATTGTTAGTAAAAAGAACACACATGCAATGACACTGGTGGATCCATAGGTGGATTGTGAAAAGAGCACACATGCAATGACACTGGTGGATCCATATGTGGTATGTGAAAAGAAAACACATGAAATGACTCTGGTTGTTGTTAGTAAAAAAAGCCCACATGCAATGACACTAGTGGATCCATAGGTGGATTGTGAAAAGCACAGACATGCGATGGCACTAGTGGATCCATATGTGGTATGTGAAAAGAACACACATACAATGACTCTTGTTGTTGTTAGTAAAAAGAACACACATGCAATGACACTGGTGGATCCTTAGGTGGATTGTGAAAAGAGCACACATGCAATGACACTAGTGGATCCATATGTGGTATGTGAAAAGAACACACATGCAATGACACTGGTTCTTGTTAGTAAAAAGAAAACACATGCAATGACACTGGTGGATCCATAGGTGGATTGTGAAAAGAAGACACATGCAATGACACTGGTTGTTGTTAGTAAAAATAACACGCATGCAATGACACTAGTGGATCCATAGGTGGATTGTGAAAAGAACACACATGCAATGACACTGGTTGTTGTTAGTAGAAAGAACACACATGCAATGACACTGGTGGATCCATGTGTGGTCTCTGAAGAGAACACACATTTCAATGACTCTGATTATTGTTAGTAAAAGAACAAACATGCAATGACACTGGTGGATCCATGTGTGGTCTGTGAAAGAACAAACATGCAATGACTCTGGTTGTTGTTAGTAAAAAGAGCACACATGCAATGACACTAGTGGATCCATATGTGGTATGTGAAAAGAACACACATGCAATGACTCTGGTTGTTGTTAGTAAAAAGAACACACATGCAATGACACTGGTGGATCCATGTGTGGTCACAAGAAGAACACACATTTCAATAACACTTGTGGATCCATATGTGGTATGTGAAAAGAACACACATGAAATGACACTGGTGGATCCATAGGTGGATTGTGAAAAGAGCACACATGCAATGACACTAGTGTATCCATATGTGGTATGTGAAAAGAACACACATGCAATGACTCAGTTGTTGTTGTAAGTAAAAGAACACACATGCAATGACACTGGTTGATCAATGTGTGGTCTTAGAAGAGAACACACATTTCAATGACTCTGGTTGTTAGTAAAAACACACATGCAATGACCTGGTGGATCCATAGGTGGATTGTGAGAAGAACACCCATGCAATGACACTGGTGGATCCATATGTGGTATGTGAAAGAACACACATGCAATGACTTTGGTTGTTGTTAGTAAAAGAACACACATGCAATGACACTAGTGGATCCATAGGTGGATTGTGAAAAGAACACACATGCAATGACCCTGGTGGATCCATATGTGGTATGTGAAAAGAACACACATACAATGACTCTTGTTGTTGTTAGTAAAAAGAACACACATGCAATGACTCTGGTTGTTGTTAGTAACAAGAACACACATGCAATAACAATGGTGGTTCCATGTGTGGTCTCTAAATAGAACACACGTTTCAATAACACTGGTGGATCCATATGTGGTATGTCAAAAGAACACACATCAAATGACTCTGGTTGTTGTTAGTAAAAAAAGCACATATGCAATAACACTGGTGGATCCATAGGCGGATTGTGAAAAGAACACACATGCAATGACACTGGTTGTTGTTAGTAAAAAGAAGACACATGCAACGACACTGGTGGATCCATGTTGGTCTAAGAAGAGAACACACATTTCAATGACTCTGGTTGTTAGTAAAAAGAACACACATGCAATGACACTGGTGGATCCATATGTGGTATGTGAAAAGAACACACATGCAATGACTCTGGTTGTTGTTAGTAAAAAGAGCACACATGCAATGACACCGGTGGATCCATGTGTGGTCTCAGACGAGAACACACATTTCAATGACTCTATTTGTTGTTAGTAACAAGAACACACATGCAATGACACTGGTGGATCCATGTGTGGTCTCTCAAAAGAACACACATGCAATGACTCTGGTTGTTGTTAGTAAAAAGAGCACACATGCAATGACACTGGTGGATGCATATGTGGTATGTGAAAAGAACACACATGCAATGACTTTGGTTGTTGTTAGTAAAAAGAACACACATGCAATGACACTGGTGGATCCATAGGTGGATTCCGAAAAGAGCACACATCCAATGACACTGGTGGATCCATATGTGGTATGTGAAAAGAGCACACATGCAATGACACTAGTGGATCCATATGTGGTATGTGAAAAGAACACACATGCAATGACTCCAGTTGTTGTAAGTAAAAAGAACACACATGCAATGACACTGGTGGATCCATGTGTGGTCTCAGAAGAGAACACACATTTCAATGACTCTGGTTGTTAGTAAAAAGAACAGACATGCAATGACACTGGTGGATCCATAGGTGGATAGTGAGAAGAACACACATGCAATGACACTGGTGGATCCATATGTGGTATGTGAAAAGAACAAACATGCAATGACTCTGGTTGTTGTTAGTAACAAGAACACACATGCAATAACAATGGTGGTTCCATGTGTGGTCTCTAAATAGAACACAGGTTTCAATAACACTGGTGGATCCATATATGGTATGTGAAAAGAACACACATCAAATGACTCTGGTTGTTGTTAGTAAAAAAAGCACATATGCAATAACACTGGTGGATCCATAGGCGGATTGTGAAAAGAACACACATGCAATGACACTGGTTGTTGTTAGTAAAAAGATGACACATGCAATGACACTAGTGGATGCATGTTGGTCTAAGAAGAGAACACACATTTCAATGACTCTGGTTGTTAGTAAAAATAACACACATGCAATGACACTGGTGGATCCATATGTGGTATGTGAAAAGAACACACATGCAATGACTCTGGTTGTTGTTAGTAAAAAGAGCACACATGCAATGACACTGGTGGATCCATGTGTGGTCTCAGACGAGAACACACATTTCAATGACTCTAGTTGTTGCTAGTAACAAGAACACACATGCAATGACACTGGTGGATCCATGTGTGGTCTCTCAAGAGAACACACATGCAATGACTCTCGTTGTTGTTAGTAAAAAGAGCACACATGCAATGACACTGGTGGATGCATATGTGGTATGTGAAAAGAACACACATGCAATGACTTTGGTTGTTGTTAGTAAAAAGAACACACATGCAATGACACTGGTCGATCCATAGGTGGATTCTGAAAAGAGCACACATCCAATGACACTGGTGGATCCATATGTGGTATGTGAAAAGAGTAGTCATGAAATAACTCCAGTTGTTGTTAGTAAAAATAACACACATGCAATGACACTGGTGGATCCATGTGTGGTATCTGAAGAGAACACACATGCAATGGCTCTGGTTGTTGTTATTAAAAAGAACACACATTAAATGACCCTGGTGGATCCATATGTGGTATGTGAAAAGAACACACATTTCAATGACTCTGGTTATTGTTAGTAAAAAGAACACACATGCAATGACACTGGTGGATCCATAGGTGGATTGTGAAAAGAGCACACATGCAATGACACTGGTGGATCCATATGTGGTATGTGAAAAGAAAACACTTGAAATGACTCTGGTTGTTGTTAGTAAAAAAAGCCCACATGCAATGACACTAGTGGATCCATAGGTGGATTGTGAAAAGCACAGACATGCGATGGCACTAGTGGATCCATATGTGGTATGTGAAAAGAACACACATACAATGACTCTTGTTGTTGTTAGTAAAAAGAACACACATGCAATGACACTGGTGGATCCTTAGGTGGATTGTGAGAAGAGCACACATGCAATGACACTAGTGGATCCACAGGTGGATTGTGAAAAGAACACACATGCAATGACACTGGTTCTTGTTAGTAAAAAGAACACGCATGCAATGACACTGGTGGATCCATAGGTGGATTGTGAAAAGAACACACATGCAATGACACTGGTTGTTGTTAGTAAAAAGAACACGCATGCAATGACACTAGTGGATCCATAGGTGGATTGTGAAAAGAACACACATGCAATGACACTGGTTGTTGTTAGTAGAAAGAACACAAATGCAATGACACTGGTGGATCCATGTGTGGTCTCTGAAGAGAACACACATTTCAATGACTCTGATTATTGTTAGTAAAAAGAACACACATGCAAGGACACTGGTGGATCCATGTGTGGTCTCTGAAGAGAACACACATGCAATGACTCTGGTTGTTGTTAGTAAAAAGAGCACACATGCAATGACACTGGTGGATCCATATGTGGTATGTGAAAAGAACACACATGCAATGACTCTGGTTGTTGTTAGTAAAAAGAACACACATGCAATGACACTGGTGGATCCATGTGTGGTCTCTGAAGATAACACACATTTCAATAACACTAGTGGATCCATATGTGGTATGTGAAAAGAACACACATGAAATGACACTGGTGGATCCGTAGGTGGATTGTGAAAAGAGCACACATGCAATGACACTAGTGGATCCATATGTGGTATGTGAAAAGAACAAACATGCAATGACTCCAGTTGTTGTAAGTAAAAAGAACACACATGCAATGACACTGGTGGATCCATGTGTGGTCTCAGAAGAGAACACACATTTCAATGACTCTGGTTGTTAGTAAAAAGAACAGACATGCAATGATACTGCTGGATCCATAGGTGGATTGTGAGAAGAACACACATGTAATGACACTAGTGGATCCATATGTGGTATGTGAAAAGAACACACATGCAATGACTCTGGTTGTTGTTAGTAACAAGAACACACATGCAATAACAATGGTGGTTCCATGTGTGGTCTCTAAAGAGAACACACATTTCAATAAAACTGGTGGATCCATATGTGGTATGTGAAAAGAACACACATCAAATGACTCTGGTTGTTGTTAGTAAAAAAAGCACATATGCAATAACACTGGTGGATCCATAGGCGGATTGTGAAAAGAACACACATGCAATGACACTGGTTGTTGTTAGTAAAAAGAAGACACATGCAATGACACTGGTGGATCCATGTTGGTCTAAGAAGAGAACACACATTTCAATGACTCTAGTTGTTAGTAAAAAGAACACACATGCAATGACACTGGTGGATCCATGTGTGGTCTTTGAAGAGAACACAGATGCAATGACTTTGGTTGTTGTTAGTAAAAAGAGCACACATGCAATGACACTGGTGGATCCATATGTGGTATGTGAAAAGAACACACATGCAATGACTCTGGTTGTTGTTAGTAAAAAGAGCACACATGCAATGACACTGGTGGATCCATGTGTGGTCTCAGACGAGAACACACATTTCAATGACTCTGGTTGTTTTTAGTAAAAAGAACACACATGCAATGACACTGGTGGATCCATGTGTGGTCTCTCAAACACACATGCAATGACTCTGGTTGTTGTTAGTAAAAAGAGCACACATGCAATGACACTGGTGGATCCATATGTGGTATGTGAAAATAACACACTTTTCAATGACTCTGGTTATTGTTAGTAAAAAGAACACACATGCAATGACACTGGTGGATCCATAGGTGGATTGTGAAAAGAGCACACATGCAATGACATAGGTGGATCCATATGTGGTATGTGAAAAGAACAGTCATGAAATAACTCCCGTTGTTGTTAGTAAAAATAACACATATGCAATGACACTGGTGGATCCATAGGTGGATTATGAAAAGAAGACACATGCAATGACACTGGTGGATCCATATGTGCTTTGTGAAAAGAACACAGATGCGATGACTCTGGTTGTTGTTAGTAAAAAAGCACACATGCAATAACACTGGTGGATCCATAGGTGGATTGTGAAAAGAACACACATGCAATGACACTGGTTGTTGTTAGTAAAAAGAACACACATGCAATGACACTGGTGGATCCATGTGTGGTCTCAGAAGAGAACACACATTTCAATGACTCTGGTTGTTGTTAGTAAAAAGAACACACATGCAATGACACTGGTGTATCCATGTGTGGTCTCGGAAGAGAATACACATGGAGTGACTCTGGTTGTTGTTAGTAAAAAGAGCACACATGTAATGACACTGGTGGATCCATAGGTGGATTGTGAAAAGAACACACATGAAATGACACTGGTGGATCCATATGTGGTATGTGAAAAGAACACACATGCAATGACTCTGGTTGTTAGTAACAAGAACATACATGCAATAACACTGGTGAATCCATGTGTGGTCTCTGAAGAGAACACACATTTCAATGAGACTGGTGGATCCATATGTGGTATGTGAAAAGAAAACACATGAAATGACTCTGGTTGTTGTTAGTTAAAAAGCACACATGCAATGACACCGGTGGATCCATAGGTGGATTGTGAAAAGAACACACATGCAATGACACTGGTTGGTGTTAGTAAAAAGAACACACATGCAATGACACTGGTGGATCCATGTGTGGTCTCTGAAGAGAACACACATTTCAATGACTCTGGTTGTTGTTAGTAAAAAGAACACACATGCAATGACACTGGTGGATCCATGTGTGGTCTCTGAAGAGAACACACATGCAATGGCTCTGGTTGTTGTGAGTAAAAAGAACACACATGCAATGACACTGCTGGATCCATATGTGGTATGTGAAAAGAACACACATTTCAATGACCCTGGTTATTGTTAGTAAAAAGAACACACATGCAATGACACAGGTGGATCCATAGCTGGATTGTGAAAAGAGCACACATGCAATGGCACTGGCGGATCCATATGTGGTATGTGAAAAGAAAATACATGAAATGACTATGGTTTTTGTTAGTAAAAAAGCCCACATGCAATGACACTAGTGGATCCATAGGTAGATTGTGAAAAGAACACACATGCAATGACACTAGTGGATCCATATGTGGTATGTGAAAAGAACACACATCCAATGACTCTTGTTGTTGTTAGTAAAAAGAACACACATGCAATGACACTGGTGGATCCTTAGGTGGATTGTGAAAAGAGCACACATGCAATGACTCTAGTTGTTGTTAGTAAAAAGAACACACATGCAATGACACTGGTGGATCCATAGGTGGATGGTGAAAAGAACACACATGTAATGAGTCTGGTTGTTGTTGGTAAAAAGAGCACACATGCAATGACACTGGTGGATCCAAATGTGGTATGTGAAAAGAACACACATTTCAATGACTCTGGTTATTGTTAGTAAAAAGAACACACACGCAATGACACTAGTGGATGCATGTGCGGTCTCGAAAGAGAACACACATTTCAATGACACTAGTGGATCCATATGTGGTATGTGAAAAGAACACACATGAAATGACTCCAGTTGTTGTCAGTAAAATGAACACACATGCAATGACATTGGTGGATCCATAGGTGGATTGTGAAAAGAACACACATGCATTGACACTGGTGGATCCATATGTGGTATGTGAAAAGAACACACATCCAATGACTCTGGTTGTTGTTAGTAACAAGAACACACATGCAATAACACTGGTCGACCCATTTGTGGTCTCTGAAGAGAACACACATTTCAATGGCACTGGTGGATCCATATGTGGTATGTGAAAACTACACACATGAAATGACTCTGGTTGTTGTTAGTAAAAAAAGCACACATGCAATAACACTGGTGGATCCACAAGTGGATTGTGAAAAGAACACACATGAAATGACACCTGTTGTTGTTAGTAAAAAGAACACACATGCAATGAGACTGGTGGATCCATGTGTGGTCTTAGAAGAGAACACACATTTCAATGACTCTGGTTGTTATTAGTAAAAAGAACACACATGCAATGACACTGGTGGATCCATGTGTGGTCTCTCAAGAGAACACACATGCAATGACTCTGGTTCTTGTTAGTAAAAAGAACACACATGCAATGACACTGGTGGATCCATATGTGGTATGTGAAAAGAACACACATTCAATGACTTTGGTTGTTGTTAGTAAAAAGAACACACATGCAATGACACTGGTGGATCCATAGGTGGATTGTGAAAAGAGCACACATGCAATGACACTGGTGGATCCATATGTGGTATGTGAAAAGAGCAGTCATGAAATAACTCCAGTTGTTGTTAGTAAAAATAACACACATGCAATGACACTGGTGGATCCATAGGTGAATTGTGAAAAGAAGACACATGCAATGACACTGGTGGATCCATATGTGGTATGTGAAAAGAACACACATGCGACGACTCTGGTTGTTGTTAGTAACAAGAACACACATGCAATAACACTAGTGGATCCATGTGTGCTCTCTGAAGAGACCACACATTTCAATGACACTAGTGGATTCATATGTGGTATGTGCAAAGAACACACATGAAATGACTCTGGTTATTGTTAGTAAAAAAAGAACACATGCAATAACACTGGTGGATCCATAGGTGGATTGTGAAAAGAACACAAATGCAATGACACTGGTTATTGTTAGTAAAAAGAACACACATGCAATGACACTGGTGGATCCATGTGTGGTCTCAGAAGAGAACACACATTTGAATGACTCTGGTTGTTGTTAGTAAAAATAACACACATGCAATGACACTGGTGTATCCATGTGTGGTATCTGAAGAGAACACACATGCAGTGACTCTGGTTGTTGTTAGTAAAAAGAGCACACATGCAATTACACTGGTGGATCCATAGGTGGATTGTGAGAACAACACACATGCAATGACACTGGTGGATCCATATGTGGTATGTGAAAAGAACACACATGCAATGACTCTGGTTGTTGTTAGTAAAAAGAACACACATGCAAAGACACTGGTGGATCCATAGGTGGATTATGAAAAGAGCACAGATGCAATGACTCTAGTTGTTGTTAGTAACAAGGACACACATGCAATACCACTAGGGGATCCATGTGTGGACTCTGAAGAGAACACACATTTCAATGACACTGGTGGATCCATATGTGGTATGTGAAAAGAACACACATGAAATGGCTCTGGTTGTTGTTAGTGAAAAAGCACAAATGCAATGAAACTGGTGGATCCATAGGTGGATTGTGAAAAGAACACACATGCGATGACACTGGTTGTTGTTAGTAAAAAGAACACACATGCAATGACACTGGTGGATCCATGTGTGGTCCCTGAAGAGAACACACATTTCAATGACTCTGGTTGTTGTTAGTAAAAAGAACACACATGCAATGACACTAGTGGATCCATGTGTGGTCTCTGAAGAGAACACACATGCAATGACTCTGGTTGTTGTTAGTAAAAAGAACACACATGCAATGACACTGGTGGATCCATATGTGGTATGTGAAAAGAATACACATTTCAATGACTCTGGTTGTTGTTAGTAAAAAGAACACACATGCAATGACACTGGTGCATCCATAGGTGGATTGTGAAAAGGTCACACATGCAATGACACTGGTGGATCCATATGTGATATGTGAAAAGAACAAACATGCAATGAATCCAGTTGTTGTTAGTAAAAAGAACACACATGTAATAACACTGGTGGATCCATGTGTGGTCTCTGAAGAGAACACACATTTCAATGACACTGGTGGATCCATATGTGGTATGTGAAAAGAACAGTTATGAAATGACTCCAGTTGTTGTTAGTAAAATGAACATTACAAGTCAATATATGCATAATACTATTTCTTGCAGTGCTGAATCCGCTTTTTAAATACAGATCCGGGGGCGTATTCTTATTCCTTGGCTAGACACTTATGAAACAAAAAGCACAATTGTGAAAGTCCACTTTAGTCACCTTGGGATGCTACATCCAGTGGGTTGCCACCGGAGCCTTTGTGTTTGTTGGAAAGCTGTTATAAGATCCATTCTCGCTAGACATCAAATCAGATCATTTTTTGCTTTGTGGAAAAGTCAATAATATGGTTTCAGATGCTATTTCACTATTCTTGATTGTAATTTTTATTCTTCCCTACGCTTCAGAAACAGTGAAATAAATAGTTATCAAAAGGTTTTGGAAGTCATGATGTTCTGTTTTCCCTATTCCAAGAATTTAGTAGACCAATCCTTTTCAAAAAGTAAAATAGTCGATTTCGATTAGAGGGAAATGTGTTGTTACCTTTCCTCTAAAGATTAGTCTTTAGCCTTAAGGAATCGCCTTTGCTCGTGGGTGCCCCACCCAATGTGAATTGAGAAGTATTCAAGATCGTATAGATCGGGTTGAATCGTATTTCCAAAGAAAAAAAGGAGAATTGGTTTAAAAAAAGCCACAATAGAACTAGTAGCCAAAGCCATGGCTCTTTCTTGATCGAGAAGAGAAATGATGGGAAGAAGCATCATTGAGGAACGGGATCTTCTTATGACCTAGGAGATCACAACTAGGTACTGAGCATGCAAAGCAAGCGCTTTATTGAAATCATGCGGTGAAACCTGAAGAGAACCTTAAGATAAGTAGCTCGTGAAACCAGCTCATTGTTTTATTAGGTAGATGCTAGATAACCAAAATCATAGCTGAAGGAAATAGAATGCATGGAGGAACCTTAATCAATGGAGACGTCAATTCAAATTGATAAGCTGATGAATATCACAAGGTAAGTATGCGAGAGTCAAATCTTGTAAATGAAAGTATATTCAACCGAGAAGTTAGCTGCCGAGATAGATGAAATATTATGATTGTATGTGAAGTGACTCGAGATTGGAAAGGGATATGTACTCGAAACCAGTTCATGCTAAACTACAAGATGCATGGCGTTTTCCAGCCTCTTTGTCACCAGTGACGCCTGTTGTTTTCTAAAAACGGGAGCTAATGTCTTTGGCCATTGGTAACGCTTACCTAACTTCGCTAATGGCTCCGGATGAAGTATAGGAGAAATCTGCACTCTTTTTTCAGGGTCATTATTTAGGAATGGGTGTATACAATCCATCGTTATCCTCTGGAGCTAGCATTTCGGTTAATAATAAATCATTTTAGAATCCATCAAGTAATGACAGGTGTAGAAGAGGTGATTGGAAGGTCTAGAGTCAATGCAGGTGATCATGCCCTGGTAAGTAAAGCGAATACCTTTCACTCGAACATAATTAAGATGAGAATCTCGTTCTGGAGAAAGATTTGAAACATATGGCCAAGCAATGGGATTTGACCCTAGTATATGTAGGTGTTACAATTCCTTCTTTCCTTTTGGCTGTGTAGATAGAAATCAAGACGTTCAAGCCGTTTCTCCTAATGCAGTTAATCCCAGAAAGAATAAGATAATCATAGGGGGTCAGTTGAGTTGATAATAAACTTTTCTTCGTGGGGTCAGGAACATTTCAATGAGAGTATCACATGTTTTAATAGCGTAGGGTCTTTATTTGGAGTCTAACTCAGACCAATCGATATCTAATTCAGATCATACGCTTTCCTCGCAAGGTCACCTTCACTGGGAATCATCTCTGACTTCTTAAGGGCTTGCTAAATCCCGAGTAGAAAATAGGTAACTAGTAACCTTTTCTCATCAGATAATGATTTCGAGCTTAAGACGAAGGCATCGTGGATCTTTTTGATATGGAGCCTTATTTAATAAGTCCAATGGAGTATGTTTCAAACCTTTATACGTGGTAGTTTTCCTGTTTTATCAGATCCAATCCCCTAGGAATTTATTTTTGAAGTTGGTTGATAACTGGTCTACGCCTAGAGGAAGCAACTCTTTCTATTCCAATTTCTATGATTTACCGGGTCAAAGTGGCTTTGCTCAAGAGCAACAAAACGCATTTTATGGTGAGGCGAGGCCTTCTTCTATATATGATGTATCAAAGGGATGAGGTCAAGGCTTGGGAGCTAGTTACAATTTTGTGTATCAATAGGTTACTAGGTATTTACGTTTCTTTAACTGAGCTATACAAAAAGAATTCGAAAAGGTATGCATAAAATCCTCCTAATGCTAAATCTGCCTTCCCACAGACATCTGGCTTATCCTTTGATCCAAGACTGTGATCTATTGATTCAACCTTGACCCCATGGGTCTCCCCCGACTACACTAGGCTCAAGGTGGAATAACGAAAGGAGGGTGCGTGCAATAGCTATGACAGAAGGGGCTTCTTGTTCTCACTTCTATTTGTCTCTGATTTATCTCCTAAAGAAAGCCCTTGTCCCCTCAATGAAGATCAATTTCTTTGACGAGTGAGTCTGATATTCAAAATTTACAAGCGGATTGTACGTATGTAAACAGCCTTCCCGCCTGGTTTGAATGAGGAGAGGAAGGATCCGACCTCTAGCTCTTTACTTTTACTGCCTATGCAGCTAAGGAAAGATAACTACACTTCCAAGTCCTAAGAGAATACTAGTATACGATCTGTTATATAAATAGGTAAATGTTCCTTTCTATTATGAATCACGATTGTATGGCCAAAACCATTTTGGTTAGAATGCTAGATGCTCGAGACCATGTTACTATTGTTTCTTTCTCCTCCTTCATCATGAGCTTTTCTCTTTTACCGCAGGAAGTTCTCCAAAAGAATTCTATTTTTTTCACGAACGTGTCACAGCTGATTACTCTTTTTTCTCATTTTAAAGAGTCGCATTCTATGTCTAATTTCTCAATCGAAGTATGAAGGTCAGAATAAATAGACTAATGATGAATGGAAAGAAAGAGAAAAATCCTTTAGCTAGATAAGGGGCGGATGTAGCCAAGTGGATCAAGGCAGTGTGTTGTCAATTCACCATGCGCGGGTTCAATTCTCGTCGTTCACCCATCGCATTATTACAAATCCCAAAAATGCAATTTTGCATATTTATAGTTACGTATTTACTTATATCGATGAAGAATAAAACTATCGCTATATTTTTTCCTTTTTCTAGTTCCTCTCCCAAGCACAGGGTAACCTCAAGGGGTTGTGGGTTTTTTCTACCAATGGGGGCTTTCCCTTCACCGCCCCCATGGTTATGGTCCACAAGGTTCATAACTAACCCTCCTACTTCGGGTCGTTTGCCTAGCCAACACTTAGATCCGGATGTACCCAAACTTTTTTGGTTCACTCCAACATTACCCACTTGTCCGACTGATGCTAAGCAGTTTTGGGATACTAATCGGACCTCCCCAGATGCTAATCTTAAAGTGGCCGATTTACCCTCTTTTGCAATCAGTTTTGCTACATCACCTGCTGCTCTAGCTAATTGCCCACTCCTTCCATGTGTGATTTCTATGTTATGCATGACCATGCCTAAGGGCATATCGGTTGAATCTCAAACTAAAACGGCTGCATAGTTCTACTGCATCTTATCAAATAGTGCTTTTGAGTCAAAGTGCAATCACCATTTCATGTACACCATCTCTGTCAATACTAGAAAGTGGCCGTTGGCATACGAGCCAAGGAAATAATAATACCGCCTGTTGTATCTAGGCTGGTGGGTATACCAGATTTCGTGTCTGATCAAACTTGAAACTTATAATTGAGCTTCGTGGATTCCAAAGAAGAAAGAAGGATCGCACACAAGAAAATAGAGTTGGAATGAAAGCTGGGGTAAAGATCAACTTGATTCTCCTAGCTACTCTCCATCCAGCAGGTTACTCTCTTTCCAATGATGACAACTCAAGATTACCAATCAAAACCAACTCTTTTTATTCTCCTATAGCTTCACCATTACATCTTTCACTAGCTGTTTGATGTGAGTGATGAGATCGATCCATGGAATTTTGACCTCACTCACATACTTTGGAAGATGAAGAAATTCTCTTGAATTTATTTATGGGCTGGCTCTACATGTGGTCAGATGCATTCCCGTCTTCAGTCATTTGGTACCTCTGCAACGCTTCCTCCTACTCCTATTGTTCAGATCAAAGCCAAACCTATCTAGTATTGCACGTTGTCACCCACTGATCTTGCCAAAAACAAAGAAATTCTATCTTGGGAACTAAAAAAGAATAGGAATGGGAAGTATTTATTTCTGTATTCTCCGGCTAGCATCCTTACTTCCTTCTTCAATGGGAATTCTATGTTTTGGCTCGATATAAACCCAAAAATAAGAAATTTTCTTATATGTAGACTCGTCTTCTTTTGGTTTAATCTGGAGATCCCAGTCGAAACTCTGATTCATGTTTGTGGATTTTCATAACTCTCCTATCTACCCGGAAATGATCTTCTACCTTTACTGTATGTGTTCTTTACATATCTTTGGATTGTTTTTCAAATCATAGTATCATTACAAATTCTATGGTTGCATGCACCTTTGTGAGCAATTTGTTGCCGGATTGGATAGGATAAGTGAAACAAAGCTACAAAGGAGACTCGAAATTTGGACCATACTATTTTTTTAAGAGCTGAGCTCCGCATGCGGTTCCATTAATATGCAACAAAACTTTATCCATTAGTCATGGCGATGCCAGGGATGTAGGGAGTCATCAGTCGCACAAGCTTATTGCTAAAGCCAAGACAGGACATAATAGCTTCTAAGTAATGCCATTGTACCCGCTTTCGTCATGCCCAACTCAAAACCATTTATCCCTTTTTTCTTCCGCCTGACCCTCAGCTGTTGTATGTTGGTTTTGTTCACTCCATGGTACGATAGAGTCTACTGTACTCGAAACGGTGGGCTAAGGTTACATAGATTGTCTCCTTTCTTCCAGAGCGGGAGGGCATCTTCAACCTCCGAAGAAGGTATTAATTAGTGGATGGGTCTACCTCCTGGCATCGCTTTGGCACTAGAAGTGATAGCTATGTATGGCTTTTTGGCGCTAAGATCCAAGAAGTGAAATTGGGAGCTTAATGCCGCATAAAATAGTGCTAGCCCCGCGTCTTATCCCTGTGCATTGAGTCGTCACGTCCCCGTGCATTCAAGTTGGAAGTGGGAATTGGTTTCTGGTGCGGTCATGTGATACTAAGAAGAGTTCATATTCAATCACATTCCTATGTATATAACTTATTAATACGGGGGTGTGCCTGCCAGTTGGACAGAATGTACGAAGGTAGTTCGCATTAAATGCAGTTACTCGAAAGCAGAAGTTAGATCAGTGCTTGCTATTAAGTAACTATTTGAAAGATCTCAGTTATTGGGAAAAGGGGCAAGTAAGAAAGTAGCACTAGGTAGGAACAACTTTTTCTTTCCAAGATCCCTTTTTTATGGGTGAAATAAGAAAGTCTCATGTTGCTCCTCAGAAAACGTGTATAGTTGTTTCATCGATGGGACCTCCAGTGTATGAAGGCAACTAGCATTTTGTCATGGAAGTTCGATCAACTAACGATATTGTTTTTCGTTGGAAAAACCAACGACGACGTCAAGATCAATCTCCTTTCTCTTTTCACGAGAAAAACTGAAAAATCCTACTATACTATGAGTTCAACGGATATGAAGGAGAAAATATGCTAATTGCAGCTATTCCATCTATTTATGCATCAAGTCTGAAGAAGATCTCAATCTATAATGAAGAAATGATAGTAACTGGTTGTTTTATAGGCTTTCTCATATTCAGCTCGAAGAGTTTAGGTAAGACTTTCAAAGAAACTCTCGACGGGAGAACCGAGTCTATTCAGGAAGAATTGCAGCAATTCTTCAATCCTAACAAAGTAATTCTAGAGGAATCGAATGAACAACAACGATTACTTAGGATCAGCTTGCGAATTTGCAACACCATAGTAGAATCATTACCAACGGCACGCTGTGCGCCTGAGTGTGAAAAGACAGTGCAAGCTTTGTTATGCCGAAACCTAAATGTAAAGTCAGGAACACTTATAAATGCCACTTCTTCGAGTCGCATCCGTCTTTAGAACGATATAGTGACGGGGTTTCAGTTTTGAGTGACTGAAAGATTTGTATCCGGGTCTACATTCGAAGCTTCTACCCTAGAACAAATGCGAGAGATCTTCGTACCCATAGACCTAATTCGAGGAGGCTTGATAGTCCTAGGAAAGGTGAGGGTGGGGGGGGGGTTATATTTAGGCAGAATAAGAAGAATCTCATTCATGTGGTCATGCTAACAAAAGAGTGGATCCAATACACATAAGACTTTTTTTAGGAAATTCTGAATGATAAATTTGGGATGTCATGCCCACAAGTCAGTTGCCCAAGCTCTCCCTAGGAGGGCAGTCTACCACAAGATAGAGTTTGAGCCTAGAGCCAAAGCCCCAACCCCTCCATTTTAGGTAGAGCTTAGGAAATCTTTACTGGAAGTCATATCGGCTAGATAAGCCTCAGACGACTCCATATTGATTTTTCCCCTATTTTCTTTTAGAAGAAGTGGGAGTCGTTTTGCATTGGAACTCGGTATCAGCAGAGTCATCTCCTGAGAAAGACTTATTTATTATTATTACAAGATTTCATAGAACATAGTAGCCCTCAAAGCGCTAACAAAGTAAATGCGTAGAAGTTTTCAAAAAAGATACCTCGTTTTTCCATTAAATGTGTGTTGTCTGATGTAGAATAACGGGGGAGCAAACTCAATAACCTAGCGGATGAACCGTTCGGACTTGAAATTAGGATGAAACCCTTGCATTTCATTCTTTTGTTCTTTACTCGATTTTTATTTTAGCACTCACTTCCTTTGGAATAAGGGCATTTTGATTCTCTAATCGTTCCTAGCCCTCCTGGTCTTAATTCACTTTAGGTGGTCGGTACCTTCAAACTCCTGTTTCTACCGATGGTGTTGAGTATGCTGAATTACTCTTTGAGTATACCGAATTAGTTTAGCTATCTACTAATCTACCCATTTACTAATGCTTTGGTTTCAGCGTTGGTTTTGATGACTGTGTGGCTTCGCCCAAAAGACGTAGGTGGAGCCAATGATACAAAAAAAGAATTAAATATGAGGAGGGTGCATTAGTAAATGGCTCCATCATAGCTTGTACAACTTCTAAATCCTAGTAATGTTGCTCTCCGAATAAATAAGTAGATATAGGCGGAGTACATACACATGCTCTTCGAGTAGGGAAAGTGAGAAATCTACAATCTTCCATCCACGGTTGTTACAAATCCAATTTGGTCTTGTCCCGTGGCTCGGACCCGGCCGCGTAAATGCAGCTACCACTACGATGGGATACTCTAGTTATTTACTGTATTTCAATCCCTATTTGGCCATTCAGCAGTAGTGTACAGTGTTTGGAAAGAATGCCATCCTAGAGGGGACTCCCACTTGTGATCTTCTTCCTTGGGTCGGTGAAAGGGCCCCACTTACAAATTTGAAATGCAAATGTCGAATGAATTGAATGAAACAACGGAAACTGTGGCTGAGCTTGCCTGTCATAGGATAGTTGTGAAGTTGGTGGAAGAAAGCAAACCAATTAATGTAGCTAGTCACCTCGAAATGTGAGCCCATGTATTTTGAGAAACTGACACAACCTGTTGACTTATCTTATACTAAGGGTTTGTCCCAGCCAACAAGGGATTTCTCATAATTGGAGGATGAAACAGGATCATATCGCAGCTTGATTATGAGAGAGAACGCGGTTTCAGAGCGTTGAAACGAAAAAGAAAGAGGTGAAAGGGATGACCGATACGAGCCAGCTTCAAAGTTACCTCATACAGCACCTGGGTCATCCATGCACGATCACTGCTTTCGCAATAAAGGAGGAGTGACTATGGCTTTGAGCTGCCAGGAAACACTTCATAGTCTTTTCTTTATCGTTCGCGCAAGCACATACTTTTTCTTTTCTTTAGCTGAAACCATGGAATTCTCACGTAATAATTAATCAGACAGATCTAGCTGAGGGTAAATATGCCAGTCCATTGAAGCTAAAGATCGTACGAGGGGCACATAGCTGGCATGAAACTTTCTCTGTTCAATACCCAGTTTTTGTTTGGTCCGATCCTGCGGCTCGAGATAACGGTACTTATGAAAGATTCATTTCATTGAGACATTCTCGATCAAGAAAAACGTTGTCCCGTGCATTTGTGATAATGTAGGTGTAGGTCCTGAAAGCGCAATCTGGTTTTGAAATAAAAGGTATCGCATAGAAGGGGGACATGTTTTTCCACCTCTTTTGTGCACCATCCGTTTCTGCTCTCTTTCTTCGAACCCATAAAGCATAGCTCGTTTTTTAACCTTTCTGCTAAACCAATTCAACGCTTAAAGCCTTCATCGACAAAGTCTTGCTCTCCTTCTTTTCTGAAAAGTGCATCTGTACCGAGCGATCTACATAAACTAGAATATGATTAGCCAAGGAGAAATTCTTCGATTGGGTAAATTCTTGATACACCGGTTGTTTCTCTCTTGATGTTAGTGGAAAATATTGTACGTAGGAATAAAGCAGAGAGATTCTCCACTTGAACGACCGACTCGCCAGGTTTGAACTGACATAGGCAGATCGGATGAAACGAAATTTGCCTTTCTTCGCCTAAAAGGAATCGCTTTATTTACGCAGTTTAGTTGGTGAGTCCTACTACATCTATGAGTGAGGGACAACCTTTTTGATCTCCTTTTCTGCGATCAGAAAACGAACAAGATCAAAAAGGCCATCATTAGTGCAAACAATGCAATAGCTTCGGTAAGAGCAAAGCCCAAAATGGCATAACCAAATAATTGTTTAGCTAATGATGGATTTCGAGCCACGCAATGAATCAAAGAACTGAACATGTTTCCAATACCGACAGAAGCCCCGTCTAAAGAAATTGTATCAGCTCTGGCACCTATTAATTTCGCTCCTTCTAACATCTCAAGTAAGTACTTGACTTTGCTAGTCGTGCTTTTCCTTCACTGATTTTTCCTGGATTTATTTGTCTTTGATTCCTCTTCTCCACCCATAGTGGAATAATAAACCCTGACCTTATCTTGGGATTGACAGGTAGACTATAAAGAAATTCATTACAGCAAGCCTGACACTCACGTTATTAATCTAATGAGGATTTTGAATTGAAATAAGATAAATATAATCGAGAGCCATCTACCCATAGGCAGAATAGATTCCACACTAACAAAGGTTTGAGTCAACTTCTGTAGAATAGGAAGGGGTTCTAATTTCATCCTCCCCAAGCACGAACTCGATCATCCTACCATCCCCTTTGAGCATCTTTTCTTGCCTGCCTCTGCTATCATTGATCAAAATATTTCTCAAAGGTTTGGATACTTAAAAACAAGACAATACAAACAACTCACAAGAAGATCTAGATTTCTTAGCGAGTGTACTACGAGCATAGCAGAAAACTTAGAAAATTGACCATTCCAATTCTTTTGGTTTGAAACCGCATTTCTTCCCAAAGTGATACCTTGGGTTTGCCCAAATAAAGAATCGCTATGTGTTGGGTTCGCAGCATAGAAAACACAAATTTTCCTACGATGGGAACTATACGCCGAGATCTATCTACTAGATACAAGAAACGGGTGGATATACATCCATAGAGAACTTACTCTCGAAGACAACAAAGCTTTGTTAACGAGTTGGAACTCGTGGATGATGTAGTCATACACTTGCCAATCTCAAGATCGTGATGAATTCCAGCACACTAGTAGGAAACTGCTTATCTGTGGCGCATGGAAATGAGACTTCCGTGGCGCATATCCTAGTCGCCACTGATATCCTAGTTGCCACTGTTACCTAGCCACCTCGCCACTGAACGCGGACGGGAAGTAAATCTCAGGATCGCATAGTATCATCACGATCTCTTCCTGTAGCCTGTCGAGCTGACTCACACCGATCGACTTCCTAGATATGACGTCGAAAAAGTTGCAGACGCCAAACAACGTCTCACGGACATACTCGTCCATTATCCCACGGATCGCAACGGGGAGTATCTGTCATCAAGACGCGTGATAGTTGTGAGACTTCATACCGCTGAGCCTCTTCTTCGCCATGTCCAGATATCTGCTTATCTTCCCCGAGTAACCGTGAGGAACTTTCACTCCTAAGAGGCACCTGAAAAACTGCTCGAGCCCCTCCAGACGCAGAGTGAAGCAGGCAGCGTGAAGCACCACTTGATTCTTCTTAACTCTTTTGCGGCGACCTTGAGTCCCTTCCGTCTGATCATCATCATCATCATCATGACTATCAGGATAGTGAAGATCTTTCTTGATGCCAAGCAATTTAAGGTCCTTTCTTGCTTTCGGCCCATCCTTGGTGCTCTCCGGCATGTTCGATAGAGTGCCAAGCGGACTCTCAGTAACGTTCTTAGTGATGTGCATTACATCGAGGCTATGGGGAGTGTGAAGGACCTTCCAATCTGCAGGTCCTAGAAAGCAGACCTTGCATTCCATACACCCCAGCGGCTTTGTCCTCGGTCGTTTTTTTCCAGGCGCAGGGCAATCTACCCAATTATTCAAAAGCTCTTCGATTTCTTCGCTGCTCCTCGGACGTGGGGCTCTTTCGAGCTTGTCCTTACCATTTAATAGGTTACAATGTTTTCTCCACGGGTGATCCATGCGGAGCCACTTTCGAGTACCTTGGAACACGGTTTTCGAAGACCCGGGATCCCTTGGTAGCTGGAGATGCGGTGTGTCATCCATGCACTTGAGGCATGCATTGTGTCTATGGTTCACGGGCGATACATATGCGTAACCAGGATAGTCCTGCATGGCCATGAGCAATGCGCTCTCGATGGAAATATTCTTTAGTGTAGGCATCCCACGTACGGGCCGGCGTCTCCCACAAGCTGGCTAACTCCTCTCTCAATAGCCCGAGATACAGATGCATATCGATACCTGGTTGTTTCGGCCGCTGAATAAGAATGCTCATGTGTACATACCTTTGCTTCGTGCATAGCCACGGGGGGAGATTGTACATCCCCAAGCTTAGTTCCTGCTCGTCCTCGAGTAGGTAAACGATCAAAACAATATAATTTTTTATGTGACATGCAGACAACACAATCTTGATCATCATTATTGTAAAATCATTGATAGCTGGGATTAAGGTACTCTAAACATGAATCATAAAAGATAGAGTTCTAACAATAAGACATAGCAACTACGTTGTAAAATGAAAAGGCACAAACAAAAGATTCATGAATAACAATGCATTGCAAGACGTTTGTTTGTTTCACATAAAGAAAGCATAATGAGAATGGTATTCAGCTTGTCCCTCATAGAGTAGCAAAACATAAATGCATAGGACACCTTCAAAGTTCATAGTTTAAGAACAAGCAATATAAAAGTTATGCATCAATCAACAAGTCTTGGGACAATGCACATTAAACTAAGAATGGTCACTATGCTCTCTTAATAGGTGCATAAAGATAGAAGATGGAGACTCAACATAAAAGTAAAAGAAATTCCTTCTTGGAAGGAAGCAGGGATTCAAGTCTCATAAAGAGCTTCCAAAAATTATGGTACTTATTAGTTTTCAGCTCTCATTGCCCCTATCATAAGCATCTTTAGGTGATTAAGGTTAAAGTGACACAACTAAGAGGATATGCTTGACAAGTTATAAGTTGAAATCTCATGCCCCTTACTTATGAGTATCAAACCTCATGCTACTCAACTTCAGTCACAAGTAAGCTCTTGTCATTTTAAGTACATATATATCATAGAGAACCGCCAACGGGGTATCCCTTGCACATGATACAGGAGCTATCCCATAATCAAAATGACAAGGCAAGCAGACAATGAGAATCTCGGCGATCTTTTTATTTGCTATTTGCATAGGTTTTTATTGAGGATGCTTCATAGAGTGCTCATTATGGTTATGCTGCAAGTTTCCACCCTGATTAGGCATGGCTTAGGCTAGCGGCCCAGGCGCTTCTCTAACACACATACAAACTCCATGATCTTACAAGTTCCCCTTTTATTTCACACCGCTGGGATCCATAAGCAAAAGAATCATGATATCAACGAAATATAAGTGCAATGTTGAAAGCGTTCCCCATGATACATGGTTCTGCTAACTTCAACTTATAAAGCGCAAGCATATATGCAACAAAGATGGACACAATGGTTCGATTTTATTAAGTGCAAGAAAAGTAAAGCGTGCCATCAAGTTCGTGAGAGCTTTAATCACTAATTTTCACATAACAAGTTTAATTCGGAAGGTAGATAAAAGCATGAATATACTTGGAATGGCAAATGCTAATAGGTAGGTATGGTGGTCTTTGGGATAACTTGGTTTTATTTGGAGTTGGATGTATGACTGGAACTCATACTTGGTTATAAAGGCTAGCAAAAGACTGGGAGCGACCAACTAAAAGAGCAATAATGGCCATAATCATGCGAAGAGACAAAACATCATTAATTAAAGCATAAAGTGATATTACAAGTCTAAAACTAAAGGATCATAAAGGCTATGGTGACTTGGGATAGTCATAGCATGGTGTGAGCATGCGCCAAGTCAACCCAAATAAAGCATCAAAGGAGAATACCACAATACTATGCTTTAATATGCCAAAACAATGCATGCTTCTTTCAAGGAACATTAATCAATCTCAATTGTTTATAACATGTCATGCTACAGCAAAAATCACTAAGTATAAAGCCAAAACAATATCAAGCATGACATGACAAAGCATAGGCCACAGTCAAAAACAAGCTCCTTTTACCACTTAAGCATGAACTTTTCCTACTCTTTTCCAATCCAAACCACACTTATTTGAAAACTAATTTATGAAAGAGGGGGTCCAACCAATTTATTCAAGGAAACTAAGAAAACCAAGCAAACAAAAACAAAAACTAAGACGCTCTAAGAACAACACAACTGTGCATGAAACAATAAAAATGAAGTGTTTAGAAGAAACCTGAGATTTTTATTGATGAAGAAGGGGATGCCTTGGGCATCCCCAAGCTTTGACACTTGTCCTTCTTGGATATTTCTTGGGGTGACACACGTGGCATCCCCATGCTTGAGATTTAGTCCATTCTTCATCTCATTACATCACTCTTTCCATACAGCTGAAATTTTTCCTTCATACAAAACTTCACACAATCTTTATTAGCAACATTAGTGCACTCAAGATAATAAGTATTTGGGTTCAGTTCCAACACCAATAAAACTTCCATTAAAACACAAGATACTTTAGAAGTTCCCTCAAAAAGCTCAATTACCCAAAAAGAACCCAAAAAGGAATCAACAAGAAGCAACTGCAAATAATGGCAGAAATCTGTCAAAACAAACCAACAGGTAAATACCAATTTTCTCTAAGACCTTCTGTTGCTCAAATCGTAAAGTGTTGAACTAACGAAAGGTAGATAACAACCTGGGGCAGAAGCACAAATATTCACAGCTCAAACCGACGTACATAGATTTTACACGAATTTTTACAGCGAAGCACAAAAATCTGTTTCGGGACAGCAACTTTCCCAAGCATTACCGCTCTCTCATTAGAGGTTACTCTTGGCACAAAAAGCAAATAAAAAGGATAATGAGCGGTTATTACAGAGGTAATAACTTCCAAGACTCATCTAAAACTTTTGGGTTATCTCCCAATAAGTACTTTTCTTTAACGCCTTTAAGTTTGGCATAGAAGCAAGATTCAAGTATTTTCGAATGAATAAGCATTAAGATCAAAACCAGAAATATCTTTCTTTTTCAAGGCTTCATGCATTCCTACAGGTTTTTAACTGAAAAGCTTCTATGGAAAGATTTGTTTTGGTTTCATAGGCATGAACACAAGTGTTCAAGGTCGACCTCCACTTAACCATTACTCATCTTTCTAATCACTTTCCTTTTTGAAAACGTTTTTAGGTAACAAGTACAACTAATTTTTTTTGTAATTCGCATTCCCTATTCCATACTAAGATAGAGAACAACTTAAAACTGAAATTAAAACCTACTTAGAGATAAAGCAAACAAGTGCACACAAGAATATTCACCCACACGCTATTGCTCCACAGCGGCACCAGAAAAGGTCTTGATAACCACATGTATAGGGAATCGTGTGTAGCCTTTTCGATAAGTAAGAGTATCAAACCCAACGAGGAGCTAAAGGTAGTATAAATAATCTCTCAAGTTCTATCAACTATTGATACAACTCTATGCACACTAAACGTTTGCATTATCTAGGAAATAAAACTAGAGCAACAATACGAGTAATAGAGATAGCTTTGCATGATAACAAATAACAAGAATATAAAGCTAGTTGCTGCAGCAATAAAATACACTAAATTAACACAACCATGAGTGTGGAATAGTGGTGGTAATTGTGGTGGCTTTGTCCAAATTTAAATAGCGAATAGATTGGGTTCATTGTCTTCGATGCAGTTTTCTCTATGGGAGAGGCTAAATATACATACGATTCACTACTTGGAATTACATGTACTAGATGATTGGATTGTGAGCAAACATCGTAAGTACTAATCAATGCATTAAGGTTTCCCCAACCATAGCTTTAAGTTTAATGGTCCTCTTACTCCCATATGTGCAACGTTCCGGTTCGCGTCCTCAGGTTTCTGTCACTCCGGCAGAACTTCCCCCTTCCTCTTACACATACTACAAACCCTATGATTTTTAATCCATGTGCGCACAAATATAATGGACACCAAAGGACTGTAGCATATCAACATACAACTCTAATGAACCAAAGACGTTCAACCATTCAATCTAAGAACAAAGAAACTATGCAAACATAACATAGATCATAGGATTATAACTTATATCATCAAACACCATGTTTACATAGGACGGTACAGAGGTGTGTGGGAGGATGAACCACTGCATACTAGGAGGATTATGTGATGAATATGGAGGTGAATATGGTGAAGAGGGCGGCGGTGGCGCCGACGGTGGTGCGAGGGACTCCTTCCCCGCCGCCGATATTATGGGGGAGCACCGCCCCTTAGCCCCCTTCCTTCATGGCTTCTTGGGAGCCCTCCCCCATAGAGATGGGATCCATGGGAGAGGCAAAAAACGTGGTTTTGATGGCTGCAAATTCGTGGGTGGAGATACCCCGGCCGAATTAGGTTTCCTCCCTATATATAGCTTCTCGGATTTCCGTCACCCCATCTTGGGCTGCAGTAAATCGGGCCTAAAAGGCCCGTCCGGACTCGGAATCAGATAAATTTTATGTCCAGAACGTTTGTCGCAAAATTTCTAACAAGTTTGTAGTTGAAGAGTTTTCCTTTTGACGCCATCTTCGACCCGAAACGTGACCATCCTCAAAACAGTTCTGAGACAGATTTCTAGAAAAAATCCCAATTTGACTCCAACAAGGTTTCCACTTGTATTCTTGGTAATTCCTACACATCAAAGTGCAAAACAAGAACATTGTGCACTTTTGCAACTATTAGTAGGTTAGTCCAAATAAATCATAAACTTTATAAAAAGGAGTGTCAAAAGCATATTATTAGCATAAAACCATCAAAAATTATATATACGTTATGGACGTATCAATTGTACGGCCATACAAACACGGGCCAGGTGCTATGCGTGCTACTCTGGTTTCCAAAAGGATTGAGTCCATCAGTGCTCATACCCATCCTGACATTCCTTGCATCGCCCCCCGAACTCTTCAAACTCGATGTCTAATGCATTCCACTGGCTAGCGTGTGAAGGGTGTGTCAGCATCTTGCCCTTCTCTGGATCATCTTCGGGTTTTTGTCTTTCCGCGTGCCATTGCATGAGCTTTGCTTCCTTAGGATCTACAAAATATCGCTGCAGACGGGAGGGGGGGTGATAGGAAAGTACCATACCAGTTTTTGAGGAACTTTCTTGTTCCCTCTCTTGTACCATCCTTGGCCACACACCGGACATGTGGTTCTATCCGTGTACTTGTTCTGATAAAGTGCGCAATCATTGATGCATGCGTGGTATTTAATGTGTGGTAGGTCGAGAGGGCACAATATTTTCTTAGCCTCCTCGACACTTGTTGGCAATGTGTTCCCCTTAGGAAGTCGGTCATGCCAGTATTACATGTTCGCGTTCAAGCTCCCATCAGTCCATTTGTGTTCGGCCTTCATCTCCAGAGCCTTGAGTGTTACACTCAAACGTGTATCCTCGGGGCGACACCCAGGATACAATGGAGTCATCCCATCTACC
The DNA here is from genome assembly GCA_023614405.1 of Avena insularis. NCBI lineage: Eukaryota > Viridiplantae > Streptophyta > Magnoliopsida > Poales > Poaceae > Avena > Avena insularis. Next base: position 186,465 of record JAJUPC010000301.1, on the reverse strand, counting down.
TCCATTTGGGCCAGCTTGGCTTTCTCTCTGGCTGTAGCTTTGTTGTTGCTCGTCTCCTTGAGGAGCAGTTCTTGAACATGAGGTTCCTGCAAGACCGAAGTTAGCAGCGTCTGTGTGTTCGCATCTTCTCCTTCTTCATGATGATCATGCCCATCGCCATCTCCTTCTCCATGTTGATCATGCCCACCGGCATCTCCTTCATCATGATGATCATGCCCGCCGACATCTCCTTCGTCATGATGATCATGCCCGGTAGACTCTTCGTCTTCTCGCCCGCCCATGTCTTCGTGACCACCATGTCCTGTCGACGCCTCATTGAGGTCGTGCATGAAACCACGCCTAAGCAGGTGACCCTCCAATTGTCCAAATTCAGGGTCGATCCAGCGCTGCAGTTTGCATGTTCGACATGGACATCTTATCATGGTCTTGTTGTTCAGAATCATGTCCTCCTTCGTGTCTTTCTTGTACCTAGCAATTCGACCTTCGCTCATCGTGAGGACCATGGTTGCCTGAGCAGTCAAAACAAAGAGTATAGGTGAGAACCACACCATATGAACAGACACATGCATGAATGCTAGCCGGAAAAAATTCGGGATGCCCTTTCCTAAAATTAGGACATATGGGTAGTGCAAAAATTTGCCGAAATGGAAATGAATCAACATTTCGGCAAACATCCATGCAACCACACTGGCTAGGACAACAACAAGCAAGCAACAAAAAACTTCCTCCCGTTGCAAACATTCATGCACCACACAAGCATCGTCTCGCCATGGATCGCACACACACACCGCCCGCGCGACAAGCTTCACCTACATGTTCATGGCCAAGTACTCACCTAGTAGACACAATAATAGCAAGACGAGACATACGATGAGAGAGTGTGGACAAATAGATCTACAAGCGGTGGAGAGGAAATTAGTAAACAAATAGAGATGTGAGAGAGAAAAGTAAGGAACTTTTAGATCTACAAGTTGGAGGGAAGCTTCCACTTACCAATCTATGGACTAAAGTAGGTTTAGTTACAAGAAAATGGAGAAACTATGGGCAAAATGGGGTGTGAGGGAGAAGGAAGACGAGTTGGGAGGAGGTAGAAAGGAAGAGATGTGAAATGGGTGGTGGTGGATAGATAAGCTGGGAGCTTTGTCACCTTTTTAACATGGATCTAGACGCCCTCAGCTGTGGCGCATACGGAGGAAATGCGCCATAGATGCTCAAACTTCTATGGCGCATAAGTCCCTATGCGCCAGAGAACTTATGGTATAGGGTAAAGTGGTGGGACCCAGGGTTAGGTTTTTGTGGCGCATGTGACACTACTAGGAAACAGCCCATCTGTGGTGCATGGAAATTGGACTTCTATGGCACATATCCTAGTGCATACTGTTACCTGCATGTGATAACTACTTCTGTGGCGCATATGGATATGCCATACAGAATCTTCATGGCGCATTTCTTCATATCGCCACAGGAAGAACTACGTGGCGCATTTACGTATATCATACAGAAATCTATCTTGACTATATAATTATATGCACCAGTGATTGCGTAACACGTATTCAAAGTAAAATACTTTCTTGGTGTATAATCAGGTATTTATACAGGATTTATATAGTATTTATCCAGATGAGTATAAAATACATTGCACAAGTAGTAGATGCATGAAAACCGACATATATATAATACAAACACTTAGAGCCCGATCGAGATACATATATAGTGTCAAGTGCCAAATTTTTACATAAGCGTCGAATACAAAGTTCATATCATCTCACATTACAAATATGAAGTGGCCACCGCTGCCTACACTAGGATCAAATAGAATACAACTGTGATCATGGTGAGCAAGAGCATTAGCCTAACCAATATCTTCATCCGGTTCTTCTTCGACAAGTGGTTCCTCCACTTGGCTATCGCCTCCTCTCTAGTCGCGTATCCTTTGTAGATGTTGCCGCTGAACTTGTTCACTTGTTTGTGACAATCCTCCCACTCCTCTTAGACTCCTGGAACCCTACCCATGTACACCACATACCACCTCGTCGCCATCGCTATAGACGACAAGGCATATTAGTAAAAATACAACGAAAAGAATGAATAAAGGGTTCACATGCATATATATATATGTTCACAGAATATAAAACAAAGGATCCATAAACCTAAAAGATAGATCATCATAGAAGCAATAAGTTCAACGACAACACGACCACAAGGTAGTTTAAGTCTAACAACAATGACCATTTCGACCACGAGATAGTAAAGTTTATGACACACACACTAATACAGCAGGCGTCCATCAAGAATATACACACACTAGATCATGCTAGTGGCACACATCAATGATGATGAAGACTTCCTCTTCTCGCTCGGCTTCGGGAACGGTAGATAGACCTCTTTCATCATCCACGTCCTTGTGTCACCCAGCTTATGGAGGCATTCTTCAATCTCCCTCTTACTCAACCCTCTGCCTTGTTGTAGGGCATCCCCCCTTGTGTTGGAAGTCTTCTCGAAGATCAACATCGTTGATTTTTGCCAAAGTTTCGGCCCATCCTCGGAGACTAGATGGCAGCGTTAGGTTCTGGTAATCCCGAACATAGCCTTTAAGGTGATGGAGGAGGTAGAAGGCCTCCTTGGCACCAGCAGTCGACTGCTTGACGCAGGAGAACTCGAGCACGTCCTTGAACACGTGTTTGCCATCCTTGATACATTCCCCCTATATACGAAGGTGCATCCCTTCTTGGTGTATCCCTCGAGAGCCTCATTGAGAACAGCCCTTATTCTGGTGTGTAGTCTTTCTTCTTCGTCAAACTCCCGAGTCGAAATCGTGGCTAGCGAATACCTCGGGGCAAGGGCGATGAGTGTGCGATGTTGTCTCTGCAACACAATTGGAATGTAATGTTGGAAAAGAGCAAAGGAAGAAATCTATAAGAAATGCATAAGTTACGGTGGCGATGGCGAGTGTGTGTACTTACTGGAAAGAAAGGCAAAAGAAGTGTGCCCTTCCTCTTGTTGTCCACCATGAACTTCTTGAGGTACGCATCGCCTTGGTACGTGTCTACGATCCTTGACCAACTGGCTACCCCGCATATAGTAGGGATCCACTATCGCGATTTTCGGGGTCCTCTCTCTCTTGACCGTGATTGCCAGATTGAGCGCGTATAGGCGGACCAAGTTATAGTCTAGCCGTTTCATGAAAACAGCTTGAATATGTCCTCCCGGACGCTATGAAGAATATATCCATGGGGGTTCATCAATGACCCATGTCCAATGGCACCTTGGCCGTGAAAACCGGGTAATTTGGATCTTCGTCTTTAAGAAGGAGGCCCTCTAGTATATTGACACCCTCATGCAAAGTTAACATGGCTCCAACCGCAATGTGGATCACCAGCTACATGCACTCGGGACAAGCCATATTGTGTGGATGGTAATGCGATGGCGTCCTGACCCCAGATCCTCTTCGGAAGAGGCTGGCTCGCACCCTTCATATTATTATTATTACCTCTCTTCCTGTAGTGCTTCTTCTTCACAACAGTGTTAGCCACTGCCATCTTCTCATCAGTCGCCTTTCGGAGTGTGTTGGGGCTGAAAACCAATCCCGGTTTCTCTTGTGGTGGATTGGCGGCGGGCGTCTCTTGAAAAGACCATGGAAGACCGGCGCTGCGTGCATGTATTGGGCCGACCAGCTTGATGGTCGTCGCGAGCTATGAAGGGTTCTTCATCCATAGAAGGCATATACAATCTTTTGGCGGCGCGGTGATGATGAAGTTGTCGCGTTGACCAATTCATCATCATCTTCATCGGTGCCATCATGTGGCGGTGGTAGCGGGGTGATGGCGTTGCGGCTGGCGTCTTTCCATGTGGCGGTGCGCACGCTGCCAAGTTGATGGTGACGGCTGGTGGTGGCGGCGGCGGCAGCTAAGGCTTCGAGGTGGTGGCGGCGATCGGTCGAGAGGTGGCGCGGTGCTCCCTCGCAAAGGCGAATCTGGGTCTTGGCCATGTCAAGGGCCAGTTGTAGCATTCCCCAAGGATCTTGTGTTGTCGGCTCCCTGAGGTTGAAAGGAGGGGTCCATGTCGTCGCACCCTGGCAACACCCGAGCCAACCTAACCCTCATCACGTCATCATCCATTGGATTGTTGTGCATCGTGCGGCTCGCTGGTTGTATAAGAGTGCCCTTGGCAACATCCTTCAACTCACCGCCAACATCTTTAGCGAGTCGCAAGAAGTGTCTGAGGCAAAAACATGTTGTTGGGCGTCATGAGATGGCAGCAGTCATGCATCAAAGGCATAAAGGAGATGACGTGCACTAACTAATTAGTTACCTTGGTGATGGCGTGGATCTCGGCTAATGTAGAGACACGGCCGATGCCGGCGGCCGACCTATCATCATCTGCAATCTCCCGCTCGGGTGCCTCACGAAGCACCACCGCCGTCGGCTGTGCCTTATTGGTATCTTTGGCGGGAGGGGGTGTCGTGTGACAAAAGCGGCGGCTGTGCCTCACGAAGCACCACCGCCGTCGGCTGTGCCTTATTGGTATCTTTGGCGGGAGGGGGCGTCGGTGTGACCAAAACGAGTGGCTGCGTCCCGACGTTGACGGATGTCGGGTTCACCAGGTCTGGCGACATGGTAACATTGATGCCCGAGTTGCTGCCGCTTAAGCTGGGCAGATGTATCGGCCCCTGTCGACCTCCCGCATTCCAAGAAGTAAGCCCCTCGAAAAACTCAGGGGGGATCATCGAGCCGAACTTCTCTTCCACTAACTTGTCTACCATTTTCTCGTCCACCACCTTCTCCTCCAGTGTCTGCTCCTTCATCTTCAGCTCTGCAACAACGGCTTTATCCTGGTTCTTCCTCTCCCTTCTTTTCTTGGCATGATATTTGTAGTACTCCTTGAACTTCATGCTCGTACCGAAGCCGGACACACGGCCAGCTGAGGACGGCAGCAACCCCTTGTCCCTCTTCTTGTAAGCATTGGTCGCCCTGTTGAAAACTGTGTCCCACGGCTCCGTCGAATCCTAGGACGACTACGTGGCGATGGCGTTTAGTTCCTCCTCCTGCAGATACAAGGAAAGGTGAACCCATTTAGATTCTTGACTTCATTATCTTAATTAGAGCATAATAGACTTGAGATCGGCGATAAATTCCTTACCAGCTTCTTCTCGAATTCCTTCACCTCCGGATCGTCAGTGATGAACTCCCCTGTTTCCTTGTCCAGGTAGTAGCGGGCCCGAACAAATTGACTAAGCTGCAACTCCGTGATTTTAAGCCAAGGGTTGTCTTTACCAAGGCGTTCAAGCTCGGCGTCCTCCTTGTCCCAAATGGCCTGTTTCCCCCTGTAACCGCCACTTCCAAGGTGGTGGTTACCTATGTTCTGTTCCCGCATATTCCTTCCCCATTGAGTCCATTTTATAGTGTCAGCGGTAGCTATATCCGCCTTGAATATCCTAAACTCCTCTTCGTCGAGCATCGGATTTTTCTGACTAGTTACCTCCCAGCTTTCATCTTTGTCAATGCTATTCTTCACCCGGGTTTTCCAGCTTCTCAAGCGTTGCTCATCTTCGTGAGGGCTAGTTTGTTCACCGGGTTCTTTCTCTCGAGGTTTCTAAACCGCTCTGGGAATCTGTATCGCTGGTGAAGCTTCTTAACGAGGTTATCGACCAAATCTGCATTGTCAGCATGTCTAATGTACTTCGTGTTGATCGACATGCTTTCCTGGACGATGCACCCGAGTTGCAGGCCGTACCCTTTAGCAATCGCCTCTGGCGCAATGGGTTGGCCACTTTCTGTGACTTCAGTGAACTCATCGAAGATGGTGGCGAGCATTGGCACCTTCCGCTCCTTCTGTTCCTTCTTCTTCTTCTTACGAGAAGCGGTGGGTTGCTGCTACCGCCATCCGTGCGCTCGCCGCCATCGGTGCGGGCGCCGCCATCGGTGGTGTCATCCTCTTTGCCGCTGCCTTCACTAGTTCCATTGTAGTCGTCTTCGTCCCCCTCGTAATCAGGAACTCCGCCCTCATTGGCACCAGAAGCTCTGGCGACGGTCGCCTCCTCCTCCAGTGGTGGTGTCATCCTCATCGCCTCGTCCTCCTCCTCCTCCTATTGGGAACCCCGCCAGAATGACTGGTTGACCTATCTAGCTTGTTCTTCGACGGTGATGATGTGCTTAGAAGGGCCAGACTCCTTGTTGCCCGACATGTTTGCACTACTCTATTTAAAGAGGCAAAAGTTAGCACAAATCTCGGCGAAAAATTCGCACATGACCTTTGCTAATTTTTGACCTAGGGTGCCCATTTCTCAGCAAGCGGATGTGAATCGACACTTCGGGAGAAATGGACAACTCAAATGAAATCCCTGCAAGACAAAACACCCCATCCCCATATTGACAACCCCATCCCCATATAACAGCAGCACCATATAGCATATAACAGCACCATGTAACAGGAGCACCATATGACAACACCATATAGCATACAACAGCAGCACCATGCATGTAACAGCAGCACCATATAACAACAGCACCATATAACAACAGCACCATATAACACCATATAACAGCATTTTTGGGCAACTCCCAGTTCTCACAGACCATAAGCAATGAATAAATGGTGGCTAACTGCGCCAAGCAAAACATTCCTAGGGAAATACACAGGTTCAATGTACTTTCATTCGATAGAATGATAGACAGATCTAGTAAAAAACTAATTACCCGTAGTGTAGGTTAGTTCTATGATGTCTTTGCCATCAGTACAACCATAGTGGACCAAAATGGCTACAAGGAGGACAAAAAGGCACAATATGCAAAGACAAAACAACACGATGATAGTAGATTGAGGATGCAAGGTTTATTTAATTCAAGGTTGAAGCACAAATGGTTATTTGAATGATCTATCAAACAAATACAGTAAAGTAGGCGAGAACTAAAGGCAACAGGCATGAGTTACTTTAATAATCTGGCAAGTCTTTTTGTTCCTTGAATAATATCTTTTGTCTAAGTCTCTCTGCCGAGGAGAAATTCAGTTGCCTGATTCAAACTTGTATTGGTTGTGTGTTGCCCTTCACAGGTTTTCAATGAGCTTAAAACAACACTGGCAAGTATTGGTTGTGTGTTGCCAGATTTTTGCAATGGTACTGCAGATTACTATTCTAAGAAGGCACAAACCTGGATGTTGGAGGACTCTTGTCCTGAATACATGTTCAAGGTTTCCACATGACTTAATATTCTATAATATATATACACAAGTGTAAGGATAGCATCTGGATACATGTCAATGTCATTAGTCTACATGGTTTGCCAGTACCTGAACAATAGCTTTTCTCTGCATGACTTCATGTTTGGGTTCATTTTTATTAGTAATTAAGATGCTTTTGATGAATTCATCTGTATATGCCTACCAATTTCTGGATGAGCTGCCATGATGTTTTTGTTGGCACTCTGCAAATAGATGGCACCACTCCATACAGCCATACAGGGATGCATTTCACACATACCTGATGATGCGATGAAAAAAATAGACTTGCATGAATTTTCAGACCATAAATTCCTCAAACCTTATCTTGCATCAGGTACTTTAGATTTAAGTTGAGACTTGAGAGCAGCAGGTTTTGTGCATATAAATTCCACAAACCTTATCTTGCATGTTAAAAAGGGTTCAAACAAGGTCCATTAAAGGGACTTAATATACATCGACAAATTTGCCAACTATTCTAGTAGCTCCTTCACCACTGGCACCAGTACTGAAATACCAAATCGTACGAACATTTATTTTCTAGCAAACAAATGTTCTTTGTTTTACAGCTCAAATGTATCATACAAACCATGTGCACAAATTTGAGAGCATCAGGTTTCTTGTCAATATGAAGAGATCATTAGGTGTTCTATCCATATGCACAAAAACATCCTTTTTTGCATGTTTAAAAGGTTACTTAATACTACAGTACAGAGACCAACCCATTTGCTAAGTACTCAAGCTTGCTCACCACCAGCACCAAAATAGATCAACTTCCTTAAATATTTCTAACAAAAAGTCAATGGAGAAACGAGATGATCACAAGTGCAACCGACAATATTTGGACCCTTCTATAAAACCCAGTGCTGTAGGCAGCACCTTGAGTAGAGCATTCTTGCAGAGAGGGGGAAAATAAGAGAGCGGGAAGTGTACCTGCGGATGGGGAGGTGGTCGTCGATGAGGGTGGCGGCGGTGCTCCTGCTGCGAACGTTGCAGGCCACCTCCTCCTAGGTCCTAGGCGAGGCAGGGAGGGCCTCCTCCTCCACGGGCTCCGGAGCGGCGGTGGCGGGCCTCATCCTCCTATGTCGCAGGCGGGGCGGGGTGGGCCTCCTCCTCCACGACGGCTCTCCTCCTCCACGGGCTCTCCTACACGACGGCTTCGGCGACGAGGGCGATTAGCTAGGGTTTGCGCGCGGGCGAGATGAGGGAAAGAAATGGAGAAGGTAGCAGGGGAGGCCGAACCGTTTATTTGGCTAAGTGTGAAAGTTCTATGGCACATTCCTCTAAAATGCCCCACTGAACTTACAACTTCTGTGGGGCATTACTATGATATGCGCCACAAAACTTTTGGGCATAGTCCAAAACGAAGCGGCATCGTAGTTTGACAAGATCAGCTACATGTCCTAGTGGTCTTGCTCCCCAGCTTTCAACCTGGGGCAGCCAGGTTCGAATCCTGGCCGTCTCAGACTTTTTTTCCTTTTTAAAAAAATATTTTATTTATTAAAAAAAAGCAAGAACCTATACACACATATGCATATTTATTCAAAAAAGCAAGAACATATACACATGCATACTTATCAAAAAAACCTCCTGAATCATATATATATATATGTGCTTGTCACACACAAATGTGAATTTGTATACCCACACGAATATCATGTGTATGTTTTAGTCTCGAACTAATATATATTTGCGAGCACACATGTGAATTAATACACAAAAAAGTCACACTAATATCACATTATACCCACACGAATTAATACACCAAAAGGAAGATCACATTATATCACATAATTGCTAGTGTCTTTTCACAATCTTCTTGCCCTTTTTCGCCGTGGTTGAATACTTTAACATGTGTACTTTGAGATTTCTTCTTGTGAATGGACAAACTTTAGTAGGTAGTGTGGTCTTCCTTCTTACTTTAGTAGTAGGCATGTCGAAGTACTTGTCGAATTCCTCTTCGATCTTCGGGTCACCGTTTTTGTCGAAGTTTTGCTCGTTGGCGGCTCCTTCCATTCCGATGATGCTCCTCTTGCCCCTCCTAACTACAACACGGTTGGGCTTTAACGGGTCGGTAATAAAAAAGCATTGATCAACTTGGCTAGCGAGTACCCAAGGCTCATTTTTTCGGAGGCGTTCTTCCTTGATTTGGCATCAGGTATAACTATTGTGGTGAAATAGCAGCCTTCTTTTTCCACGTTCTTGGCCCATCTAACACGGAACATCGGTACGATCTCTCCATAGTAGTCGAGCTCCCATATCTCCTCGATTCTTGCGTAGAATCTTTCCATCATAGTAGTCTCGTCATCAGCAAAGGATAACATAGTTACTGCTGAGTTTTGATATTCACTATTCTTGTCCTTTTCCTCGGTGTACAATCTGTAACCATTTATGTCGTATGACTGATAGGTCCTTAGGTTGTGCCCTGGGCCCTGCGATAAGGAGAATATGAGTTTTTGATCTTCTATAGAAGGCGTCTATGGGGGATTGTCTAGTTGCCTTTTCTTGAACCAACCCGTGAAGCTGGAGTTGTGCTCTCTGGTTACGTCTCCCTTCTTCCTCGGCCGGCCCTAGTCGACGTACTCCTACTCGATTAAGCTTCTGTGCTCTTCGACCCAAGGGCCTACCACTTCAATGTGTTGTAGCGCGACTCGGTGTGTCGTTTCAAAATCAGTCGTCGACCATCAATGCCGACATGCGGTGGCGGCCCCTCGTGGTGACCATATCCACCGAGCCTACCGAGGTGCTTCTTTGTGGGTATTCCAACATCCTCGTTCTCGGTGGTTACATAATTCTGGCAGAAGGAGATGCACTCGTAGAACAGAAATCCCTTGGCTATGCTTCCATCCGGACTAGACCTGTTGCGAACGAATCCTTTGATGACACTGTTTAGCCTTTCAAACGGCATCATGTTGTGCAGGAATGTCGGCCCTAACTGGATGATGTTGTCTACGACATGTACAAGCAGATGCACCATGATGTCGAAGAATGCGGGCGGGAAGTAAATCTCAAGCTCGCATAGTATCATCACGATCTCTTCACAACTGTCGAGCTGCTTCACACCGATCGACTTCCTAGATATGATGTTGAAAAAGTTACAGAGGCTAAACAACGTCTCACGGACATGCTCGTCCATTATCCCACGGATCGCAACGGGGAGTATCTGCGTCATCAGCATGTGACAGTCGTGAGACTTCATACCGCTGAACCTCTTCTTCGCCACGTCCAGATATCTGCTTATCTTCCCCAAGTAACCGTGAGGAACTTTCACTCCTAAGAGGCACCTGAAAAACTGCTCGAGCTCCTCCAGACTCGAGTGAAGCGAGCAGTGTGAGCACCACCTCATTTTTCTTAACTCTTTTGCGGCGACCTTGAGTCCCTTCCGTCTGATCATAATCATCATCATCATCACTATCAGGGTACTGAGGATCTTTCTTTATGCCAAGCCATTTAAGGTCCTTTCTTGCTTTCAGCCCATCCTTGGTCCTCTCCGGCATGTTCAGTAGAGTGCCAAGCAGACTCTCGGTAATGTTCTTCGTGATGTGCATTACATCTTGGATATGGGGAGTGTGAAGGACCTTCCAATCTGGCGGGTCCCGAGCAGACCTTGCTTTCCATACACCCAGTAGCGGCTTTGTCCTCGGTCGTTTTTTTCCAGGCGTAGGGCAATGTACCCAATTATTCAAAAGCTCCTCGATTTCTTGGCCGCTCTTCGGACGCGGGGCTCTTTCGAGCTCGTCCTTACCATTGAACAGGTCGCCACGTTTTCTCCACGGGTGATCCATGCGGAGCCACTTTCGAGTACCTTGGAACATGGATTTCGAAGACCCGGGATCCATTGGTAGCTAGAGATGCGGTGTCTCATCCATGCACTTGACGCATGCATTGTGTCCGTGGTTCACCTGGGTCGATACATATGCATAACCAGGATAGTCCTGCACGGTCATGAGCAACGCGGCTCTCAGATGGAAATATACTTTAGTGTAGGCGTCCCACATATGGGCCGGTCTCTCCCACAAGCTGGCTAACTCCTCTCTCATTAGCCCGAGATATAGATGCATATCGATACCTGGTTGTTTCGGCCCCTGAATAAGAATACTCATGTGTACATACCTTTTCTTCGTGTAGAGCCACGGGGGGAGGTTGTACGGCCATACAAAAATGGGCCAGGTGTTATGCGTGCTTCTCTGGTTTCCAAAAGGATTGAGTCCATCGATGCTCATACCCAGCCTAACGTTCCTTGCATCGCCCCGAACTCTTCGAACTCAATGTCTAATGCATTCGACTAGCTAGCGTCTGAAGGGTGTGTCAGGATCTTTCCCTTCTCTGGATCATCTTCGGGTTCCTTAGGATCTACGAAATATCGCTGCAGACGAGGGGTGATAGGAAAGTACCATACCACTTTTCGAGGAAATTTCTTGTTCCCTCTCTTGTACCGTCCTTGGCCACACACTGGACATGTGGTTCTATCCGCGTACTCGTTCCGATAAAGTGCGCAATCATTGATGCACGCGTGGTATTTAATGTGTGGTAGGTCGAGAGGGCACACAATTTTCTTGGCCTCCTCGATACTTGTTGGCAATGTTTTCCCCTTAGGAAGTCGGTCGTGCCAGTATTCCATGTTCGCGTTGAAGCTCACATCGGTCCATTTGTGTTCGTCCTTCATCTCTAGAGCCTTGAGCGTTACACTCAAACGTGTATCCTCGGGGCGACACCTAGGATACAATGGAGTCATCCCGTCTACCTCCATTTGGGCCAGCTTGGCTTTCTCACTGGCTGCAGCTTTGTCGTTGCTCGTCTCCTCGAGGAGCAGTTCTTGAACATGAGGGTCCTGCAAGACCGAAGTTAGCAGCGTCTATGTGTTCGCGTCTTCTCCTTCTTCATGATCATGATCATGCCCGTCGCCATTTCCTTCTCCATGTTGATCATGCCCGCCGGCATCTCCTTCATCATGATGATCATGCCCGCTGGCATCTCCTTCGTCATGATGATCATGCCCGGTAGACTCTTCGTCTTCTCGCCCGGCCATGTCTTCGTGACCACCACCATGTCCTGTCGACGCCTCATGGAGGTCGTGCATGAAACCGCGCCTGAGCAGGTGACCCTACAATTTGTCCAGATTCAGGGTCGATCCAGCGCTGCAGTTTGCATGTTCGACATGGACATCTTATCATGGTCTTGTTGTTCAGAATCATGTCCTCCTTCGCGCCTTTCTTGTACCTAGCAATTCGACCTTCGCTCATCGTGAGGACCATGGTTGCCTGAGCGGTCAAAACAGAGAGTATAGGTGAGAATCACACCATATGAACACACACATGCATGAATGCTAGCCAGAAAAAATTCTCCATGACCTTTCGTAAAATTAGGACATATGGGTAGTGCAAAAATTTGCCGAAATGGAAATGAATCAACATTTCGGCAAACATCCATGCAACCACATCGACCCGGCCTGACAACAACAAGCAAGCAACAAAAAACTTCCTCCCATTGCAAACATTCATGCACCACACAAGCATCGTCTCGCCATGGATCGCACACACACACCTCCTGCGCTACAAGCTTCACCTACATGTTCATGGCCAAGTACTCTCCTAGTAGACAAAATAATAGCCAGACGAGACCGCACGATGAGTGAGTGTGGACAAATAGATCTACAAGTTGGTGGAGAGGAAATTAGTAAACAACTAGAGATGTGAGAGAGAAAAGTAAGGAACTTTTAGATCTAGAAGTTGGAGCGAAGCTTCCACTTACCAATCTAAGGATTAAAGTAGGTTTAGTTACAAGAAAATGGAGAAACTATGGGCAAGATGGTGTGTGAGGGAGGAGCAAGACAAGTTGGGAGGAGGCAGAGATGTGAAATGGTGGTGGTGGATAGAAGAGCTAGCTTTTGTCACCTTTTTAACATGGATCTGGACGCCCTCATCTGTGGCGCATATGGAGGAAATGCGCCACATATGCTGAATCTTCTGTGGCGCATAAGTCCATATGTGCCATAGAAGTGGGTGAATTAGATTCCCTCTTTAGGGCCCACCTCCAAGTTATGTGGTGCATGTTGGGATATGCGCCACAGTGGCTACATGTCATGCGCATATCAGAACATGCGCCAGGGTGAATTAGATTACGTGGTGGGGCCCCCTCCATGTTACGTGGCGCATAAGAAAATATGCGCCATGAAGAAAAACTTACGTGGCGCATATCTCAAAATGCGCCATAGAACTTGGATCAACCCACCCCGGCTGGCGGGTCCCACCAATCTTCTGTGGCGCATACTCTGGAGAATGCGCCACAAAACTTCCAATCTTCTGTGGCGCATGTTTTCTAGTGGGCCACAGATGTTTTCCTGTTGCGCATGGTTTCGCATATGTGCCACTGAATATCTTGTCTATCTACAGGTTGTTTCCTAGTAGAGTGAGGATATGCGCCACAAAAGTGAAACATATCTATGGCGCATATCTATACATGCGCCATAGATCATGGGTGAAAAAGTATTTGTGGTGGGGCCCACCTCCAAGTTCTGTGGCGCATAGTGGAATATGCGCCCCAAAAGAGGCAACTTCTGTGGCGCGGATCGCCCCACCCCGGCTGGCGGGTCCCACCAATCTTCTGTGGCGCATATTGTACGAAATGCACCACAGAACTTCTAGGTTTTGTGGCGCATGTTTCCTAGTGCACCACTGACAAGTCTCTGTGGCGCATGGATTTACATATGCACCACAGATTGACTTGTCGACCTATAGGTTGTTTCCTAGTAGTGGCAGGTCCGGCTCCAGCACGTCCGTCAGATCTAGCTCCAGCAAGTGCAGCACCGTAAAGCAGCGGTGCATCCGTGATCGCACACACATCCGGTACCCCGACAACCTCCATCCCTCGCTCCAGCAAAGCAGTGGAAACAGCAACTTCTTTCCAGATAAATCCACCGGGAACATGTATCTCACTAATCCGAGACCATGGGGAATAACTAGAGGGGGAGAGAGATCCTTCACGAGGAGGTGTGTGTTGTGAGGAGGATAGGGGGGCCTTTTATAGGGAAGAGGGGGGCAGCCAAGGGCCATGGCGTGGCAGCCATGCTGGTGCCCCCACCTCTTCCATCATTCATCTGGTGGATGCTCCACTCACATAAATAAGCTTCCACTCACACTTCCACTCACATGCATTAAATTTCCACCAAATTTAATGCAAGCTCTCATTAAATAAAATTATTTTATTTATTTTATTCAAAAAAATTGTTAATTACTTTAATTAACAAACATTCACATAAAACACCCTGCAATATTTCAATATCACATGCAGAACTAGTTTCTGCAATTTCACCCGAAACAATTCCGGTTTCCATCGAAATGATTCCAGCGCTTTCTTAATCTTTATCTAGAACGTAGTTGCTCCTAAATGGTGTCGGTATCCCTTAAGTGTGCCACCCTATGGTTCGCGAATAATGCAAACATGATCGAGACCCCTCTCCGATCAATAATCAGCAGCGGGACCTGGAGATTCGTACTGACTTCCACATATTCAACGATGACCCTTGTGATCGTGTGAACCTTTAATGTCGTAACTAAATCCCTTTGTCTCGCGATATATTACATGTCCGAGATTCGATTATTGGCATCCAAATACCTAGTTTGATCTTGTTACTGACATGCACTCTTTTCTCTTTCCCGTGATATAACATTCTAGTGATCACATCACTTGCTTGCAAGCTATTTCAATGTGTTATCACGAGAGGGCCCGGAGTATATCTATCCGTCATCGGGATGGACAAATCCCACTCTTGATCCATGAGCCTCGACATAACACCTTCGTAGCACTGAACCCACCTTTATAGTCACCCTGTTACGGTGTGACGTTTGATGTTATCAAGATACTCTTCTGGTGTTAGCAATTATCATGATCTCATTGTCTAAGGACTAAGATTACTCTGTATGATGTTATAGCAATATAAACATAATGACTCTGATCGTAATGCTATACTTCGGATGAATGTTCATCACATCATTCCACCAATGTTTTGACCTCGTTATTAACAACATCCAATGTCGATGATCAGGAAACCTTGATCATCTTGTTAATCAACGAGCTAGTTTATAAGAGGGGCATAACTAGGAACTTTCTTTTTGTTTATTAAACACACATGTATTAACGTTTCCAAATTAATACAATTATAGCATGCAAAATAAACATTTATCATAAACATGGAATAAGATAATAACCATTTTATTATTGCCTCTCAGGAATATTCCTTTCAATATTCCCTTCAGTCTCCCACTTGCACTAGAGTCAATAATCTAGTTATATAGTATAAATCTAACAACCATGGAGTTTTGGTGTTGATCATGTTTTGCTCTAGGGAGAGTTTTAGTAAACGGATCTGCTACATTAAGATTCGTATGTACTTTTCAAATCTTTATATCTCCATCCTTGACATGCTCACGGATGGAGTGAAACCAGCGCTTAATATGCTTGGAATTCTTGTGAGACCTTGGTTCCTTTGCATTGGGTATGGCTCCATTGCTGTCACAATAGACCACCATTGGGTCCAACGCACTAGGAACCACACCATGTTGGTAATGAACTCCTTCATCCAACTTCTTCCTGTGTTGCTTCTAAAGCAGCAATATATTCTGCGTCCGTTGTTGACCTTGTCACCACGGGTTTTTTTGAGCTCCTCCAACTAACTGCTGCTCCGTTCATGAGAAATACGTATCCGGATTGAGACTTATCATTCGGATTAGTGTCAAAGCTAGCGTCGACATAAAAATTAGCGACCAGCTCTTCTTGACCTCCGTCTATAAGAAACATTTCCTTAGTTCTTCTCAAGTACTTAAGGTTATTCTTGACCGCTATCCAGTGTTCCAAACCTGGATCAAATTGGTACCTACTAGTCTAACTAATAGCATGTGCCACATCCGGTCTTCTACATAGCATGTCGTACATTATAGAGCCTATGGATAAAGCATAGGGGATATTATCCATTATCTCTCTTTCTTCCGCTGTAGCCGAACTTTCAGTCTTACTCAATGTCTTGCCTTGCAAAATAGGTAAGAACCCCTTCTTACTTTTGTCCATTTTAAACTTCTTTAAAATCTCATCAAGGTATGTACTCTGCGATATCCCTATTAGGCATCTCGATCTATCTCTCTAGATCTTTATGCCTAATATATATGACGCTTCACCAAGGTGCTTCATAGAAGTTTTTGTTGTTTAGATAACTTTTAACATTGTTTAAAAGATCTATATCATTTCCAATCAATAATATGTCATCCACATATAATATCAGAAATGCCACATTGATCCCACTAACTTTCTTGTAAATACAAGCCTCTCCATAAGTTTGGACAAATCCAAACTCTTTGATCACCTCATCGAAGTGGAGATTCCAACTTCGGGATGCTTGCTTCAGTTCATAGATGGAGCACTGAAGTTTGCAAACCTTGTTAGCATCCTTAGCATCAACAAAACCCTTTGGTTGTATCATATACAACTCTTCTTCAATATTACCATTGAGGAACACAGTTTTGACATCCATCTGCCATATTTCATAATCGAAATATGTAGCAACTGCTAACATAATCCTAGCTGATTTTAGCATCGCTATGGGAGAGAATGTCTCATGGTAGTCAACTCCTTGAATTTTTCGAAACCCTTCTGCGACAAGTTGAGCTTTATAGATGGTTACATTACCATCAGCATCCTTTTTCTTTTGAAAATCCATTTATTCTCAACGGCCTTTCGGTCATGAGGTAAGTCCACCAAGGTCCAAACCTGGTTTTCATACGTGGATTCCATCTCAGATTGCATGGCTTCTAGCCATTTGTTGGAATCCGGGCTCATCATCACTTCTTTATACATCACAGGGTCATCTATTTCATCAACCATGAAATTCACAATAGGGTTCCTGTACAGTTCAGGAGCTGCACGTGTCCTGCTTGACCTGCGAGGTTCGGTAGTGTCCTCTTTCGTAGTTTCATGATCATTATCATTAGTTGCTTCTTCATTTGGTGAAGTCAACTCCGGAACAACTTCTGGTGCTGCACCACTCGCCATTTCATGAAGATAAGGTTCAATAACCTCTTCGAGTTCTACCTTTCGACTACTCACACCTTTCGCGAGAAACTCTTTCTCTAGAAAGGATACATTCTTGCCAACAAAAACCTTGCCCTCGGATCTGTGATAGAAGGAATACCCAATTGTTTCTTTAGCATATCCTATGAAGACACATTTCTGCACTTTGGGTTCGAGTTTATCAGGCTAAAGTTTCTTCACATAAACATCGCATCCCCAAACTTTAAGAAATGAGAGCTTAAGTTTGTTTCCAAACCATAATTCATACGATGTCGTTTCAACGGATTTAGACGGTGCCCGATTTAAAGTGAATGTAGCGGTTTCCAGTGCATAACCCCAAGACCACAATGGCAAGTCAGTCAGAAACATCATAGTTCGAATCATATCCAATAGAGTACGATTATGACATTCCAACACACCATTACGTTGTGAAACTATTCAACAATATCTTATGTGTGTGCTAAACTCGTAACTAAGATACTCTCCTCCACGGTTGGACCGCATAAATTTTATCTTTCTATGACTATGATTTTTCACTTTGTTCTAAAATTCCTTGAACTTTTCAAAGGTTTCAGACTTATGTTTCATCAAATAGATATACCCGTATCTACTCAAATCATCCGTGGAAGTAACAAAATAACGATATCTACCTCACGCCAATACACTCATTGAACCACATACATCAGTATGTATGATTTCCAATAAATCTGTCGCCCGTTCCATTGAACCGGAAAACGCCGTGGCTCACATGTATCAAATGATTCAAAATCAAGTGATTCTAAAAGTACATCGGAATGGAGTTTCTTCATGCGTTTAATGCCAATATGACCTAGACGGCAGTGCCACATATATGCAGATATATCATCATTAAGTTTAATCCTTTTAGCATCAACATTATGGATATGCGTATGAGTACTATCGAGATTCAATAGAAATAAACCATTCATCATGGGTGCATGACCATAAAAGATATTATCCATAAAAATCGAACAACCATTGTTTTCTGATTTAAATGAATAACCGCTTTGCAATAAACACGATCTGGATACAATATTCATGCTCAGCGCGGGCACCAAATAACAATTAATTAAGTTTATCACTAATCCCGATGGCATATGGAGAGGAAGCGTTCCGATGGCGATCACATCAACTCTTGATCCATTGCCGACACGCATCATGACCTCATCCCTTATTAGCTGTCGCTTGTTCCGTAGCCCCTGTATCGAGTTAAATATATGAGGAACTAATCCGGTATCAAATACCCAGGTGCTACTACGAGTACTAGTCAAGTACAAATCAATAACATGTATATCACATATACCTTTGTTTGCCTTGCTGGCCTTCTTGTCCGCCAAATACTTGGGGCAGTTGAGCTTCCAATGGCCATAACCCTTACAATAGTAGCACTCGCTGTCAGACTTAGGGCTAGCCCGAGATTTCTTTTCAGGCACAGCAACAAATTTGCCGCCCTTCTTTCCCTTCTATTTACCCTTCTTGTCTTTATTAAAATCGGTGGTCTTATTGATCATCAACACTTGATGTTCTTTCCTAATCTCCACTTCTGCAGTCTTAAGCATTGACAGAAGCTCGGGGAGAGACTTCTTCATGCCCTGCATGTTATAGTTCATCACGAAGCTCTTGTATCTAGGTGGCGGAGATTGGAGAACATGATGTATGCCTATGTCAATGGGAATCGTTATTCCCAAGGACACAAGCTTATCGGCGTACCCAAACATTTTGAGTGCATGCTCACTTACGTAGTTGTTCTCTTCCATCATGCAGCTAAAGAACTTTTCTGAAGCATTATAACTCTCTACGGCAACATGGGTATCGAAAATTATTTTCAATTCACCCATGGTATCAAAGGCATTGCCATTTTCAAAACGATTTCGAAGTTCTGGCTCTAGCCCATATAGTATGCTGCAGTGAACTAAGTTGTGGGCCTCTTGACGAGTCAAATAGACATTCTTTTCCTAGGCAGGGGCATCAGGAGCTGGTGGGGGGCCTAGCGGCGCTACTAGCACATATTGGTTTTGTGCAGCAGAGAGGAGAATCCTCAAATTCATGGCCCAGTTGGTAAAGTTGCTACCATTCACAGCAAGTTTCTCTTTCTCCATGAACACATTGAAATTAAAAGCACGTGGTGCCATCTACAATAGAATTTGTAAAGTTTATTTAACCAATGTTTATGATAGATTGAGTTCAACTAAACTCCCACTCAAAAACAACATCCCTCATGTCTTTTTGGTGATTACATGAACCAAATTCACTACACCAAGTCCGATCATCACGTGAGTCGGTGTAGCTTCAAAGGCGAGCATCTATATGGGCATCATATCAACTATATAAATCATGCTTAACCTTTCGGTCCGTGTTTCGAGGCCATGTCTATACATGCTAGGCTCGCCAAGTAAGATCCTTAGTACTCCCATGTGTAAAACTGTCTTACACCCGTTGTATGAAAGCGCAGAGTCGAGTAAACCCGATCATCACGTGATGTCTCGAAACACGATCCAAGAACTGTGCATACTTAAGGAAGAAGACATTTTTATCTTCATATTTAAATGAGGGATCGTCTTATAATGCTATTAAAATGCCAAACAAGCAATATAAGATGCAAACATCATATGTGTAAAGTGAAATGATATGGTTCTTTCACTTGATCACTATCATATGCATCGTGGTATGATCTTTATCATTCCTTTGTGTGTAAGGCCAAGGTCTATGGAACTTACACATTATCTGTGTTATAAGAGTATCAACTATACATCAACATACAACATTACCATGTGATGATACAAGCCCAGCAATGATATAAACTAGACGCCTCTAATTTATGAATTGCAAGTTTTTACGTGGCTTGGGGCTTTCGAAGATAGAACTATTATTACCTACGAACATGGAACCACAATGACGATTACCAAATTATTAGCAACTCGTTGTAAATCAGATATTGACTATAGTAGGAGAGACAGACACCCGCTATCCACTTATGCAGAACTAGTTACATGTAAGTCGTGGAACCGGTCTCATGTGCGATGACATGTAAAGTTGGTTCGGGCCGCTTCATCCCACTATGCCACCAATATCCAAATTACATATAAGAAGCAATAACATGATCATCACCGCCCACATACTCTTATGTGTTCTACCCGTGCAAAGCACCTACGCATAGATCAAACTTTGATACCACTGAAGGGTTCGCAGCATAGAAAACAAAAAAATTCCTATGATGGGAACCATTATACGCCAAGATCTATCTACTAGATGCAAGCAATGGGTGGATATACATCCTTAGAGAACATACCCTCGAAGACAACAATGCTTTGTTAATGAGATGGAACTCGTGGATGATGTAGCCGTACACTTGCCGATCTCAAGATCGTGTGGAAGTCCGAGCACCGCAAATCAGCAGCGCATTCGTCCTTGCACACACATTCAAGCCACCGAACAACCTCCACCTCCTCGCTCCAGAGATGCAGCAAAAGAAGCAACTCCCTTCCAAACGAAATGCCACTAGGAACATGTATCTCGCTAATCCGAGACCATGGGGGAAAAATACTAGAGGGGGAGAGAGATCCTTCGCGAGGAGGTGTGGGGAAGAAGGAGTGAGAGGGGGGCCTTTTATAGGATGAGGGGGGTACCCCTCCCCATGGCCAGCGCCCCATGGGGGGTGACCCCTCACCTCCCCCATTCATGTGGTGGTAACCCCTTAACATTCCCCTTTAAACTCTTCACTTTAAATGCATTAAATTTCTCCAAATTTAATGTTCTCTCATTTAATAAAACTCTTTTATTAATTTTATTCAGAATTTTGTTAATTACTTTAATTAACAAACATTCACATAAACCGCCCTACAACATTTCAATATTACATGCAGAACCAATTTTAGCAATTTCACCCGAAACAGTTTCGGTGTCTATTGAAATAATTCTAGCGCTTTGTAATTCATTCGTCTGAAACATATTTGGTCCAAATGGTGTTGGTGTCCCTTAAGTGTGTCACCCTAAGGTTCATGCATAATGCTGACATGATCGAGACCCCTCTCAGATCAGTAATCAGAAGCGGGACCTGGAGATCCATACTGACTCCTACACATTCAACGATGACTTCTGTGATTGTGAGAACCTTTAACGCTAGTAACTAAATCCCTTTGTCTCACGATATATTACATGTTCGAGATTCAATCATCGGTATCTCCATACCTAGTTTGATCTTGTCACCAACATGTACTCTTTTCTCGTTCCTGTGATATAACATTCTAGTGATCTCATCACTTGCTTGCAAACTAACCAATGTGATATCACCGAGAGGTCCTAGAGTATATCTATCCGTCATCGGGATGGACAAATCCCACTCTTGATCCATGAGCCTCTACGTAACACTTTCGTAGTATTGAACCCACCTTTATAATCACACTTTCATAGTGTGATGTTTGATGTTACCAAGATACTCTTCCAGTGTTAATGATTAACGTGATCTCATGGTCTAAGGACTAGGATTACTTCATTAGATGTTATAGCAATATAAAAACAATGACTTGGATTGTAATGCTATACTTCGGATGAATGCTCATCACATCATTCCACTAATGTTGTGACCTTGTTATAAACAACATCCAATGTCCATGATCAGGAAACCTTGATAATCTTGTTAATCAACGAGCTAGTTTATAAGAGATGCATAACTAGGAACTTTCCATTTGTTTATTAAACACACATGTATTAACGTTTCCAAATTAATACAATTATAGAATGCAAAATAAACATCTATCATATACTTGGAATATATATAATAACAACTTTATTATTGCCTCTCAGGCCATATTCCCTTCAGTAAAACTGTCTTACACCTGAAATATGATTGTGGATTCAAGTACACCCGATCATCACGTGATGTCTTGAAGGGGTGAAACATAAATGGTGCATACGTAAGGGAGAACACATTTTTATCTTGATATCTAAATGAGAGATCGTCTTATAATGCTACTAAAATGCCAAACTAGAAATATAAGATGTAAACATCATATGTGTAAAGTGGAATTATATGGCCCATGCATTTGATCACTATCATGTGCATCGTGGTATGATCTCTATCATGTGCATTGTGGTATGATCTCTGTCATGCCAAGGTATATGGAACTTACAAATTCGTTGTGTTGTAAGAGTATCAATTGTACATCAACTTACAACATTACCATATCATGACACTAGCCCAACAACAATCTAAACTAGACGCCTCTAATTTATCCATTACAAGTTTTATGTGGCTTAGGGCTTTCAATGATAGAACCGGTCTTACCTACGAACATGGAACCACAATGAGGATAACTAAGTCCTTAGCAACTCGTTGTAAACTAGATATTGACTATAGTAGGAGAGACAGACACCCGCTAGCCACTTATGCAAAACTAGTTGCATGTCAGTCATGGAACTGGTCTCATGTGCGAGGACATGTAAAGTTAGTCTAGACCGCTTCATCCCACTATCCCACCAATATCCAAAATAAATGAAAGAAGCAATAACATGATCATCATCGCCCACATATAAACATATGTTCACTACCCGTGCAAAGAACCTACACATAGATCAGACTCTGATACCACTGTTGGGTTCGCAACATAGAAAACGAAAAATTTCCTACGATGGGAACTATTATACGCCAAGATCTATCTACTAGATGCAAGCAACTGGTGGATATACATCCATAGAGAACTTAACGTCAATATTGTGTGGAAGTCCTAACACCGCAAATCAGCAGCGCATCCGTCCTCGCACACACGTTCAGGCCACCGAACAACCTCCACCTCCTCGCTCTAGCGGATCAGCGGAAACAACCACTCCTTCCATATGAAATGCCACCGAGAACATGATGTGATCGACATTCCTCGAAGGATTGTGACACGATAAAGTCATATAGTTCATTGTTGCAACAACTAAATCTAGACTCCTTTTCCTTAGACCGTGAGCTCATATTACTCACTGTTTCCCGAGGCTGCTTAGACTGCATCAACCGTCATCTGGTAATATGGTGGCCATAAATGTGTATGTTGGGTATTCCGAACGAACAATAGATGACATGTGATTGCAAGACCGGGATTTGTTCACCCACATGACGGGTAAAGATACATACGGCAGGCTTGGTGAGATTACATCCATAAATGTTGCAACATGTGACTCGGTCACGGGGATGTAATATCACGGTAACAAGAAAACATAACTTGTTGTTAACGAGATTGGATCTCGGGCAAGTTGTATAAAGAAACAAAAGGAAATTGGAAGCTACATTTACTGGTTCAAACGACATTGTCATCAGGAATGCATAGGGGTCACATGGATATCCCTGGTCCCTCTATTGATCATTGATACATATCATGTCTAGAGCATTCCCGAGCCGTGAGAGGATACAAGGGTACGATGAGAGCGATCATTCATAAGACAAAATCACCATAGAGAAAGAGAAAGCCGGAAATGTTCTGTAGAGAGATCCGAAGTTGTTCGGAGAAAGAATAAAGGAAAAGACCCGAAAAGTGTTTTCGGATAAATAATGGGAATTTAAATATACATTTATTATATGTTAATTATGAATTATTATATACTAAATAATATTTAGATTAAGATTTATATAGGCAACTTTTATATTAGGCCAAATCCCCGGAGGGAAATAGCCTAGAAGAAAAGCTGTAGAAAAAGGGAAAAGGAAACAGCAAAAGGAGGGGCTGATTTGATCAGCCCATACTCACATGAGCTGCAGATAGTACATGCCATGCGGGCAAGCTACAGCCGCCGCTGCAGTCCTGCTTAACCCCGGGCCAACACGGGCGCGCAGGGGAGCTGATGGTCAGGCGGACCGGGCAGGCGAGCCGGCCCATCCGGGACGCTGTCTGCCACCGCCGCCTCGCTGGCGAGCTGGGCCACGCGAGCGCGCGTGGCCCGCGAGGTGGGGAGCAAGCCCAACTAGCCTCGCGAGATAGGCGCCGCAACTTCTTGTTGTTTGGGCCGCAGGTGGCACCCAGGCCCACCCGTGCTGGCTCCGCTTTGCTGGATGGGCTGAGAGCATTTGGCCCATCCGGCTGTGCACGAAATTCCTATCTTTTTCCTTTAACATTTAGTCCCACATGGCTAACCTCTTGGGGAGGGCGTGCCCCCTCCGCCTATATAAAGGGGTTCCCATGGGTGAGATTAAACACACCAATATTTGGAGAAGTCCTTTGGTTGACTTCATCCTTCCCTCTCTCTAGCCCTTGTGACCATGGCCCCAAGTTTGGGCTGTGCGAACAAGGCACACCTGCAGCACGCCGTTGCACTGCAGGGATTCCTAGCCGGATATCAACTTCCACACTCCCGGCGGGATCGGGGAGCCAGAGGTCTCATCGTGCACCGGATGTGTACGAAGACACGAGGCGCAACACTTGGGGCACTTAAATGTCGTGAGCTGGAGCTGCCGCACGTTGAAGAAGGAGCAAGGGGTGACCTGCGAGGAGCTTCACGACCTTAGGTCGTCTACGAGTATGACTACATCAACCATGTTCCCCTCGGAACATTAACCGCGTAGGTTCTACCAGGGTCTGTATTCTCTATGCATTGGCTGTTACCGCATTACTACATAGATAGATCCTAGGAAGTTTTTGGGGTTCCAGTGTAGGAATTTTTTTGTTTTCTGCTACGGATCCCCTTCATATGCAACTCAGATCTAATATTACTGGTTTTAGACATGAATAGCATGAGCCACTAGCGCTTGCATAGGAGAGGATGAAAGAATGCATGAGAAACAGTCCTAGTCATGGAATGGAAGAGTGGTTAATTCTCCATCTAGTGCTCTTAACCCTGTGTCTAAGTCTATGCTTGATACATCAGCTAGAGGAACGTTTATGGGTAAACATATTACCGAAGAAAATCAGCTGCTAGACAATATGCAAGACAACCATTCCCAATGTCATGTGAATAGATCAAACACGAAGAAGGTGAACTCCATTTCACCACAAGAAAATGAAGAAGTCAATGCCAAGTTGGATGAGCTCATACTTGCCATAAAAGGTAAGGAAACCTAGGTACGAGCCACCGTTGAAACAAATATTGAAGAAATAGACTTTGTAGATCGTAATGATTATAACCCTGCTTGGAAGAAGAATTGCAATCCTAACTTTCAGAAACATTATTCTATTCCTGCAGGTAATTCCAATAATAATATGGGAACTAGTAATGGTAGTCTCCAAGAAACAGTAAAGTCTTTTCTAGACTCACAAAATGAACAAAACAATATTCTTGTTAAAATAAAGGAGAACCATGATGCTATGCTTGGTACATTATCTAACCAAGCTGTTAGTTTGAGAAATGATTTGCAGGCCCTCCAAGAAAGAGCGGGGATTGTTAAGGCACAGCTAGGTAAGATAACCGAGAGTCAAACTCTCATTCTAGCTAAATTTGCAGGCTGAGACAAATCCCATTGAAGACCTCAAAATGATGAGAGTCCAAAGGGAGGAGCCTGAAGAACTTGATTATAGTAATGCTCCTTCACCAATCTACACCATCGAAGATGTCGTAAAAAGGATCAACGTCAAGATTTCGTTTAGTGAAGGTAGTAAGGAAGCTATGTACCAACACTTTGTTAATCAGGTAGCAATTAAGGTACTTGAGCTTGCGGAAGAATATAAGCAAATTTCTGAAAAATTACCTATGAAGTTAGATGACATATTTGAGCCTACTATTAAGATTAAAATTGGAACCAATGAGATAGCTGCACTTTGTGATCTAGGTGCAAGCGTCTCAACAATTCCAAAGAGTCTTTTTAACAAGATAAATCTTGGCTCCTTTGAAATCACTGAGTTAAAATTGCATATAGCAGATTCTACTTACAAACAACTATAGGAATTAAGGTGAATACTTTAGTATACATTAAAGTCTGTCCCGCTCTCATTGATTTTGTTATTGTTGACATGCCTGAAGATGCTACTGCTCCTATTATATTAGACCGTCCTTTCTTAAGAACTATTAAGGCTTTGATTAATCTACATAAAGAGAACATGAAGCTCCAATTGCCTTTGCGGGATCCTTTTGTTATTCATTTCCCCAGGAAGAAGAAAGCCAAGCATGATGAAAAGGAGGCTATCACTTTGAAGGCCAACTACTTTGGAGTATGTGTTCCACTCATCTGGCCTAAGTGAACAACATTGAGGTCAAGCTATTGACCATAAAAGAGCGCTTCATGGGAGGCAACCCATGTGAAATAAAGGTTTGAGTAAAGTTTCTAAGTTTTAGTTTAAGTTTATGTTCAATAAAAGAGTGCTAGAAAACTCCAATTGAGGAGAAAAAGTTCGGTAGTACGAAAAATCCTGTTTTATTACTGCTATTGTTGGTCGACAATATTTACTGTCAATTTTCTGTCAAAAACAAGGTATATCACTAAGTTACAGGAAAATAAATAGTTTCCAAAGAAACATAATTTTTTTGATGCACACAGAGAGTTTAATGACCAACTATACGACGAGAATAAAAATTCCGGCCGTATAGTTCCGGTCATATAGATATCTTTGCCATCGACAATTTTTCTTTGATATGTACATAGAGTTTAACGACCAACTATACGGCGGGAATAAAAATTCTGGCCATATAGCTCTGGTCTTATAGATCTTGGTGCCTCCGTACGGATTCTTTTCTAATGTACTGAGAGTTTAACGACCAACTATACAACAGGAATAAAAATTCCGGCCGTATAGTTCTGGTCGTCTAAATATTGATGCCTTTGTATATTTTCTTTCCTAGGGACAAACAGTTTGACGACCAACTATACGGTGGAAACATTTTGTTCCGGCCGTATAGTTATGCCCGTATAGCTACGCCGCTAGGAGGAAACCCTAAAATATTGACAAAAGGCCAACTATATGGTGGGAACGCATTGTTCCTTACGTATAGTTATTCCCATATAGTTGCGTCCGACCACAAAAATGCACGGGAAGGTACCTCCAACTCCAAATCTTCATTCCCTTTTCTCTTTTCTACCTCCAAACTCTCTCAAAACCTCAAGAAATTTCCATCGCTACTCAATTTTGTTCGATTTCCTCGCACACAAGTGATCTACGGTATGTTTCTCCTCCGATCCTCCAATTACTTTTTGCAAATTCATCTTTGATATATTATCATTGTCAATCTAGGGTGAGACCTACTATGAACCAATTGCCATGATTTTCTTGCCTAGATTATTATTTTGAGGAGATACTTTAGTGTGCTATGATGAGGAATATGTTCTACTTACTGTTGATGGATCAAAAGGTTTTATTTTTGTCTTTCTTCAATGGTTTAGATGATGAACACAAGGAGACAAACTCGTGCTTGTGCCACCGCTGGCGCTTCTCGGGCTGTCGCTCAAGAATGCATGGGGATACAGTTCAGGAATGAGCTCCAACGTGGTCGCTTCAACATGATCAAGAACCACGAAGTGAAGGACACCAAGTTGGCTTGCCCCATTATATTGAACCAACTCGATATTTCTGATGACTTCAATTTCTTTGCAATGGAGCTGGCCTGCAAAACTTTGTGTACAATGATGTGCCTACTTATCGTCGCCGAACTATTGAATTTCTAAGTTCGTTGCAAAGCACCATTAGACAATAGCAAGGAGAGGACATGATTTCTTTCTGACTTATGAACAACAACTACACTTTAACATTAGATGAATGGTGCGCATGCTTTACTTTTCCAAACAATGATGTTAATGCCTTACATGCATCCTTTACTGGCTTAGAACCTTCCCCTGAACAATACTACAATGGAATGAGTTTCACTACTTGAGTGAACAAGGGGAAGAATATTCAACATCCAGCAATTCGTTATTTGTTCTATGTGATTACTAACACCTTACAGACATGTAATGAATTCATGAGACTCAATGAGCACGACATCTTATTCCTTGCAAAGGTTGCTTACATCAACTGCGGCTTGTCACTCAACTTGGGCGCCATTCTTGTGTGCTACTTGGAGGACCAAGCCTCCCAAAGCCAAGGACCAACCACAGGTGGAGGCGTCAGCACCGTGCTTGCCACTGCCCTAGGCATCGACCTAGGTGAGTTGCAACCCGTGCTAGGTGAGACACGTGTTGGTTTCTCCATTTTGAGAGCTTGTGGAATGCTCACTAGGAGAGGTGGTATTTACTATCTGCATATTATTGGAGCTGGGCCTCTCTACCTCGCTCCTATGCCTAATGGTCTTTTCTCTATCAAGGAAGGACGTTTGCTATATGACTTGCAGGTTGAGCAACACCAACCCGAGGAGGAGATTTCAGAGGAGGACGAGGACCAAGAGGAGGAGCAAGAAGTTCCTTATCAAGAGGAGCAGCCACAAACCCGGTTCACCAGATACCAAGGTTTCCAAAAACTTGCAGGGACTGTGGAGTGGATGCATAGCCTCTCTTTGAACCTATGAGAATCAACTAGTAACCTCTCAACTGAATTTTCGAACTAGAGTAATGACTTTTTCTGCCACCATAATGATTTGAAGGGCTTGCCAAAGCCTAAGCTTGGGGAAGTTTCCTCATGTATCTTTATTTGGCATTTATTTGCTTTTATTTATTTCGATGTTGTGTTTTTTATTTTGAGTTTATAAGCACTCGTGTTGGTTTTCCCAACACCTTATTTTTAGTTCTTTCTATTTTCTTTCAAGATTTTCTAACCAAGCTTTGCCACCAATTTTCTATTCTTTAAACTCCCTCTCTTAAAAACAACAAAAAGATTTCTCCATTTTTCCTAATTTTCCCTCTTTCTTTTCTTTCCGCCTCGAGGTTTTCATGTATTTGCAAGAGAGTGATCGACTTCGAGTTTCCAAGAAGCAAATAAAAAAGGAAGAGAGAAGTGGAACCAAACATAAGAGGTATGCCTTATGACTCCCCACTTTTGAAGTTTGAGAAATCTATGCTAGTTAGTAGTAAATGTTGAGATATTATATTGGTGGAGTGAGTCTTTGTAATGTAGTAAGATTTTCGTTTGCATAGGTATTTAATTGGGTAAACTTTGTCCCAACTCTCGTAACTAACCAAGTCTTGCCTAAAAACTGCTAAACAATTGTAATAAGAAAATGTCTCACAATTGAAAGCTTGGGTGTTGTAGTGCTTAGTTTTGAAGGCTTATTTCTAGAGACACTCAACACCAGTAAAAATGCTGATTGACTTGATAGTTCTCTTTAAAAGGATTTATTCGGTTGAATTAATGTTTAGCAGTTTTTGTGAGCATGCCAAAGTTTGACTTGTTAATCATAAGAATGATATAGCTTTACGCATGTCAAACTTCATGGGATGCCAAAAACTCGGCTGTCCTACGAACGATCTTCATGGAGGAAACTCCTAGATTTTGGCTATGAGTTGATTAAACACTTGTAGTAGTAATAGTGGGTAAGATTCTTCGCACTCCCGGGTAGCTATAATCATGATGGAATCACTCCTCTAGCTGTTATGAGTAATCATTATGCGAAAGGAACAAAAACCTTGGTGATGCCACGAGTGTCCATCATATCCCGATAAACTAATAATTTTTTTTGGCATGCTCTCAATTACTCAAAAACTGAAATTCTTAAAGGACAGTGAATAGAAAAGTAGAGCTTGATAAGTCTTGATATATTGATGTGGGAGAATTGAGATACTCTAGTGTATATGTTTTCATGACAACTCTCACACTCTCAATCTACATGATTATTCTTTATCATTCAAATGCAAGCCTATGAATTGATTACATGACATGGAATAAAGTTTACTCATTTTGAATCATCCATGTTGACAATAAATTTTTTGCACTATAAGGATGCATAAAACCCGTATGATATGCTTGCCATTACTCTATCTATGCTGAAGTTGTTGAGATTTATGAAGTGGAGGAAACATGAGACTACTAATCATGAGTAAGATCACCATCTCGTTATTTCAGTTTAAATGTTGAGTTCCTTTTTGATTTTGGTTTTCTTGCTCGGGGATGATCAAGTTTAAGCTTGGGGAGGTTGATGGCTTTGAAATATAGCCATCGAAGTCCACATTTAAACAGGATATTATTCATAATGTTGATGAAATATCTCTCTAAATCCTACCACTAATGCCTAATATTCAAAGGGGTATGCAATCCTTTCTTTTATATTTTTCCTGCACAGATAATGTCGTTTGAAGATGGGAGTCACTACATTAAAGTCAAAGATACGAGAATTCCAATAACCTGAAGAAACTAGTAGCCGTGATGCGGAGGTAGACGCTTTAACGACCAACTATACGACCAGAGCAAAATTCCGGCCGTATAGCTCCGGTCGTATAGTTGGCGCGGCCACCGTTAGGTCAAATAGAACAACTTTCGTGAAGGGATCCCGATATAAAGAATCCTCAGGAAACGAGAAAACAAGCCAAACCTTGCCAAAAGTCTTTGCCACAGATCACTAGCTCCCTCTAGATCTCAAAACTCTTCTCCATCTCCATAGCCATATTCCACCACTTGTAATAGTAGATATCTTCTCTGATTCGCGACATTGTAAGACTATTGGTACCAATCTGATACTTTTCATTACAATGTATTTGATTGTTGATCTCATCTCTATGTGATGGGGATATGCCGAAGGGGGTATGCCCAGTAGGACGTTCCGATTGGGACGAAGGGTCTACGAGTGGGACTGAAGGACGGCGACTGGAATGCGACTGAGGAGAGGGCCTGGCGACTGGAGACTGAGGACCCAGAAGCGTACTTGAAGCCCAGTCGGATTAGGTTAAAAGCCTCCAAATCCATATCTTGTTCGGTGGTAAACTGTAAACTCTAGCGAGGTGCCTCATATATAAACCTCCCTAGGGTACCTTGAGGACTTACATTCCATCATACACCCCCTTCAAGCGACTCTCTTCTTAGACGCCGAGCTCGCCACCCCTGTAACTCGCTCTCCAATAATCTAATCTAGTAGGAGTATGTCTTTACCCTCCGGGCGGCCGAACCTGGGTAAACCATGTGCATCCGCCCCCATCTCGCACCACAGATGGCCGCCGGCTCTTCCTCATGTTACAATTAATCGCTGCAAGTAGCAGCGACTACCGTGGCCATTTCCACGATAGTGGCGCCCACTGTGGTGAAGGAAATATGCCCTGAGAGGCAATAATTAAGTTGTTATTATGTATTCCTTGTATATGATTGATGTTTATTTTGCATGCTATAATTGTATTAATTGGAAACATCAATACATGTGTGTTTAATAAACAAAAAGGGTTCCTAGTTATGCCTCTCTTATAGACTAGCTTGTTGATTAACAAGATGATCAAGGTTTCCTAATCATGGGCATTGGATGTTGTTAATAACAAGGTCACAACATTTGCGAAATGATGTGATGAACATTCATCCGAAGTATAGCATTATGATCAAGTCATTATATTTATATTGCTATAACATCATACGAAGTAATCTTTATCCTTAGACCATGAAATCATGTTAATTGCTAACACCTGAAGAGTATCTTGATAACATCAAACGTCACACCGTAACAGGGTGACTATAAAGATGGGTTCAGTGCTACCAAGGTGTTATGTTGAGGCTCATGGATCAAGAGTGGAATTTTTCAATCCTGATGACAGATAGATATACTCTGGGCCCTCTCGGTGGTATCACATTAAGCTAGCTTGCAAGCAAGTGATGTGATCACTAGAATGTTATATCACGGGAACAAGAAAAGAGTGCATGTCGGTAACGAGATCAAACTAGGTATTTGGATACCGATGATCGAATCTCGAACATGTATTATATCATGAGACAAAGGGATTAAATTACTAGCGTTAAAGGTTCTCATGATCACAGAAGTCATTGTTGAATATGCAGGAGTCGTTATGGATCTCTAGGTCCCGCTTCTGATTATTGATCTGAGAGGAGTCTCAATCATGTCTGCATTATTCACGAACCGTAGGGTGACACACTTAAGAGTTACAGGACACCATTTTGGAACACATATGTTTCGGACAAAAGGATTGCAAAGCGCAGGAATTGTTTCGATAGAAAACGGAATTGTTTTCGGTGAAATTGCAGAAAGTGGTTATGCATGTGATATTGAAATATTGCAAGGGGTTATATGTGAATGTTTGTTAATTAAAGTAATTAATAAAATTCTCAATAAATTTAATAAAAGAGTTTTATTAAATGAGAGAGCATTAAAGTTAGAGAATTTTAAAGTGGAGACTTTAAAAGGGAATGTGAAGAGGCATTTTAATGTGGAGGGGTTACCACCACATGAATGGGGGAGGTGAGGGGTCACCCTCCATGAGGCGTCGGCCATGGGGAGGGGTACCCCCCTCCTCCTATAAAAGGCCCCCCTCTTCCTCCTTCTTCCTCACACCTCCTCGTGAAGGATCTCTCTCCCCCTCTAGAATTATTCCCCCATGGTCTCGGATTAGCGAGATACATGTTCCCAGTGGCATTTCGTCTGGAAGGAGTTGCTGTTTCAGCTGGATCGCTAGAGCGAGGAGGTGGAGGTTGTCCGGTGGCTTGAACATGTGTGCGACGATGGATGCGCTGCTGATTTGCGGCGCTCGGACTTCCACACGATCTTGAGATCGGCAAGTGTACGACTACATCAACCACGAGTTCCTACTCGTTAACAAAACTCGTTCTCTTCGAGGGTAAGTTCTCGATGGATGTATGTCCACCCGTTGCTCTGTACCTAGTACATAGATCTTGGCGTATAGTTCTCATCATAGGAAATTTTTTGTTTTCTATGATGTGGACCCAACAGTGGTATCAGAGCCTGGTCTATGCGTAGGTGCTTTGCACGGGTATTACACATGTGTTTATATGTGGGCGATGATGATCATGTTATTGCATCTTCTATGTATTTTGGATATTGGTGGCATAGTGGGATGAAGCGGCCTGGACCAACCTTACATGTCATCGTACATGAGACCGGTTCCACGGCTGACATGCAACTTGTTTTGCATAAGTGGCTGGCGGGTGTTTGTCTCTCCTACTATAGTCAATATCTGATTTACAACGAGTTGCTAATAACTTGGTTATCCTCGTTGTGTTTCATGTTCGTAGGTAAGAACGGTTCTATCTCCGAAAGCCCTAAGCCACGTAAAACTTGCAATTGAGAAATTAGAGGCGTCTAGTTCAGATTGTTGCTGGGCTAGTGTATTGATATGGTATTGTTATAAGTAGATGTATGATAGATACTCTTACAACACATTCAACGTGTAAGTTCCATAGACCTTGGCCTTACACACAAAGTAATGATAGAGATCATACCACGATTCAAATGATAGAGATCAAATGCATGGACCATATCATCTCACTTTACACATTAGATGTTAGCATCTTATACTGCTAGTTTGGCACTTTTTGTAGCATTGTAAGATGATCCCTCATTTAGATATCAAGATAAAAATGTGTTCTTCCTTAAGTATGCACCGTTCTGTGCATCGTGTTTCGAGACATCACGTGATGATCGGGTGTACTCGAATCTATGCTTTTATAGGAACGGGTGTAAGACAGTTTTACACACGTGATGATCGGAACACGGACCGAAAGGTTAAGCATGAGTCATATAGTTGATATGATGCCCATATAGATGCTCGCCTTTGAAGCTACATCAACTCACGTGATGATCGGACTTGGTGTAGTGGATTTGGTTCATGTAATCACCAAAAGGACACGAGGGGTGTCGTTTTTGAGTGGGAGTTCATTAGTAATTTGGATTAGTTGAACTCACTCTATCATAAACTTAGTCTAAATAAACTTTACAAATTCTATTGTAGATGGCACCACCTGCTTTTAATTTCAATGTGTTCATGGAGAAAGAGAATCTTGCTACGAATGGTAGCAACTTCACCAACTAGGCTATGAATTTGAGGATTCTCCTCACTGCTGCACAAAAGCAATATGTGCTAGAGGCGCCGCTAGGCCACCCACCAGCTCCTGATGCCCCTGACGAGGAAAAGAATGTCTATTTGACTCGTCAGGAGGACCATAACTTAGTTTAGTGCGGCATACTGTATGGGCTAGAGCCAGAACTTCGAAAGCGTTTCGAAAATGGTAATGCCTTTGATACCATGGGAGAATTGATACCCATGCTGCCGTAGAGAGTTATAATGCTTCTGAAAAATTCTTTAGCTGCATGATGGAGGAGAACAACTCTGTTAGTGAGCATGTACTCAAAATGCCTGGGTACGCCGATAAGCTTGTGTCCTTGGGAATAACGATTCCCATTGACTTAGGCATACATCGTGTTCTCCAATCTCTGCCACCTAGCTACAAGACCTTCGTGATGAACTATAATCTGCAGGGCATGAGGAAGTCTCTTCCCGAGCTTCTGTCAATGCTTAAGACTGCAGAAGTGGAGATTAGGAAAGAACATCAAGGTATGATGATCAATAAGACCACCGGTTTCAAGAAGGACAAGAAAGGCAAGCACAAGGGAAAGAAGGGTGGCAAATCTGTTGCCACACGAAAAAGAAACCCGAGCTAGCCCTAAGTATGACACCGAGTGTTACTATTGCAAGGATGGCCATTAGAAGCATAATTGCCCCAAGTATTTGGCGGACAAGAAGGCCAGCAAGGCAAACAAAGGTATATACGATATACATGTGATTGATGTGTACTTGACTAGTACTCGCAGTAGCACCTATGTATTTGATATGGGATCGGTTGCTAATATATATAACTCGGTTCAGGGGCTGCGGAACAAGCGACAACTAGCAAGGGATGAGGTCAGGATGCGGGTCGGCAATGGATAACCCGTCGGGACGCTACCTCTCCATATGCCATTGGGATTAGTTCTAAATCTGAATAATTGTTATTTGGTGTCTGCACCGAGCATGAACATTGTATCCGGATCGTGTTTGATGCAAAGTGGTTATTCCTTTAAATCTGAAAACAATGGTTGTTCGATTTATAAGAATGATATCTTTTATGGTCATGCACCTGTGTTGAATGGTTTATTTCTATTGGATCTCGATAGTAGTATTACGCATATTCATAATGTTGATGCTAAAAGGATTAAACTTGATAATGATATATCTACATATATGTGGCACTTCCATCTAGGTCATATTGGCATTAAACGCATGAAGAAACTCCATTCTGATGGACTTTTGGAATCACTTGATTTTGAATCATTTGATACATGTGAGCCATGCCTTATGGGAAAGATGACTAGAACGCTGTTTTCCGGTTCAATGGAACGGGCGATAGATTTATTGGAAATCATACATACTGATGTGTGTGGACCAATGAGTGTGTCGGCGCGAGGTGTATATCGTTATTTTGTTACTTTCACGGATGATTTGAGTAGATACGAGAATATCTATTTGATGAAACACAAGTATGAAACCTTTGACAAGTTCAAGGAATTTCAGAATGAAGTGGAAAATCATCATAATAGAAAGATCAAATTTCTTCGGTCTGACTGTGGAGGTGAGTATCTAAGTTATGAGTTTAGCACACACATGAAAGAGTGTGGAATAGTTTCACAACTCACGTCTGCCAGAACACCACAATGTAATGGTGTTTCGGAACATCGTAATCGTACTTTATTGGATATGGTTCGATCTATGATGTCTCTGACTGACTTGCCACTATCATTTTGGGGTTATGCACTCGAAACAGCTGCATTCACTTTAAATCAGGCACCATCTAAATCCGTTGAAACGACACCGTATGAATTATGGTTTGGAAACAAACCTAAGTTGTCATTTCTTAAAATTTGGGGATGCGATGTTTATGTGAAGAAACCGCAGCCGGATAAACTCGAACCCAAAGCGGAAAAATGCGTCTTCATAGGATACCCTAAGGAAACGATTGGGTATATCTTCTATCACAGATCCGAGGGCAAGGTTTTTGTTGCCAAGAATGGATCCTTTCTTGAGAAGGAGTTTCTCGCGAAAGGTGTGAGCAGTCGGAAGGTAGAACTCAAATAGGTTATTGAACCTTCTCTTCATGAAATGGCGAGTAGCACAGCATCGGAAATTGTTTCGGAGTTGACTTCACCTAATGAAGAGAGAGCTAATGATATTGATCATGAATCTCTGAAAGAGGACACTACTGAAGCTCGCAGGTCAAGTAGGACACATGCATCTCCTGAACTGTACAACAAACTTGTTGTGAATTTCATGGTTGATGAAATAGATGACCCTGCGACATATGAAGAAGAGATGATGAGCCTGGATTCCAACAAATGGCTAGAAGCCATGAAATCCGAGATGGAATCCATGTACAAGAACCAGGTTTGGACCTTGGTGGACTTACCTCACGATCAAAAGTCCGTTGAGAATAAATGGATTTTCAAAAGAAAAACTGATGCTGATGGTAATGTGACCATCTATAAGGCTCGAATTGTCGCAAAGGGGTTTCGAAAAATTCAAGGAGTTGACTATGATGAGACATTCTCTCCCGTAGCTATGCTTAAGTCTTTTAGGATTATGTTAGCAATTGCTGCATATTTCCATTATGAAATATGGTAGATGGATGTCAAAATTGCGTTCCTCAATGGTAATATTGAAGAAGAGTTGTATATGATACAACCTAAGGGTCTTGTCGATCCTAATGATGCTAATAAGGTATGCAAACTTTATCGATCCATCTATGGACTGAAGCAAGCATCCCGAAGTTGGAATCTCCGCTTTGATGAGGTGATCAAAGAGTTTGGATTTGTCCAAACTTGTGCAGAGGCTTGTATTTACAATAAAATGAGTGGGAGCAATGTGCCATTTTTGATATTATATGTGGATGACATATTATTGATTGGAAATGATATAGATATTTTAAACAATGTTAAAAGTTATCTAAACAGCAAATTTTCGATGAAAGACCATGGTGAAGCGTCATATATATTAGGGATTAAAATCTATAGAGATAGATCAAGGCACCTAATTGGGTTATCGCAGAGTACATACCTTGATAAGATATTAAAGAAGTTTAATATGGACGGAAGTAAGAAGGGGTTCTTACCTATGTTGCAAGGCAAGACATTGAGCAAGACTCAAAGTCCGGCTACGGCGGAAGAAAGAGAGATAATGGATAAGATCCCCTATGCCTCGGCCATAGGCTCAATTATGTATGCCATGCTATGTACAAGACCGGATGTGGCACATGCTATTAATTTGACTAGTAGTTACCAATCTGATCCAGGTTCAGAACACTGGATAGCGGTCAAGAACATCCTCAAGTACTTGAGAAGAACAAGGGATATGTTTCTTATATACGGAGGTGAAGAAGAGCTAGTCGCTGAGTGTTATGTCGATGCTAGATTTGACACCGACCCGGATGACTCTATGTCTCAATCTGGATACGTATTTCTCTTGCACGGAGCAGCAGTTAGTTGGAGGAGTTCCAAACAACCTGTGGTGGCTGGATCAACGACGAAGGTGGAATATGTTGCTGCTTCAGAAGCGGCACAGCAAGCGGTTTGGATGACAGAGTTCATTACGGAACTAGGTGTGGTTCCTAGTGCATTGGACCCAATGGTGATCTGTTGTGACAACAATGGACCCATAGCCAACGCCAAGGAACCAAGGTCTCACAACAATTCCAAGCATATTAAGCGCCGGTTTCAGTCCATCCACGAGCATGTCAAGGATGGAGATATAAAGATTTGTAAAGTACACACGGACCTAAATGTAGCAGATCCGTTGACTAAAGCTCTCCCTAGGGCAAAACATGATCAACACCAGAACTCCATGGGTGTTAGATTTATCACTATGTGAACTAGATTATTGTCTCTAGTGCAAGTGGGAGACTGAAGGAAATATGCCCTGAGAGGCAATATAAAGTTGTTATTATGTATTCCTTGTATATGATAGATGTTTATTTTGCTTGCTATAATTGTATTGATCGGAAACATCAGTACATGTGTGTTTAATAAGCAAAAAGGGTTCCTAGTTATGCCTCTCATGTAGACTAGCTTGTTGATTAACAAGATGCTCAATGTATCCTGATCATGAACATTGGATGTTGTTAATAACAAGGTCACAACATTTGTGAAATGATGTGATGAACATTCATCCGAAGTATAGCATTACGATCAAGTCATTATGTTTATACTGCTATAACATCATACGAAGTAATCTTTATCCTTAGACCATGAGATCATGTTAATTGCTAACACCTGAAGAGTATCTTGATAACATCAAACGTCACACCGTAACAGGGTGACTATAAAGATGGGTTCAGTGCTACGAAGGTGTTATGTTGAGGCTCATGGATCAAGAGTGGAACTTGTTAATCCCGATGACGGATAGATATAATCTGGGATCTCTCGGTGATATCACATTAAGATAGCTTGCAAGCAAGTGATGTGATCACTAGAATGTTATATCATGGGAACGAGAAAAGAGTGCATGTCGGTAACGAGATAAAACTAGGTATTTGGATACCGATGATCGAATCTCGGACATGTATTATATCATGAGACAAAGGGATGAAATTACTAGCGTTAAAGGTTCTCACGATAACAGAAGTCATCGTTCAATATGCAGGAATCAGTATGGATCTCTAGGTCTCGCTTCTGATTATTGATCTGAGAGGAGTCTCAATCATGTCTGCATCATTCACGAACCATAGGGTGACACACTTAAGAGTTACCGAACACCATTTTGGAGCACATAT
This sequence comes from Avena insularis, assembly GCA_023614405.1. NCBI lineage: Eukaryota > Viridiplantae > Streptophyta > Magnoliopsida > Poales > Poaceae > Avena > Avena insularis. The sequence continues at coordinate 147,604 of JAJUPC010000301.1, read as the reverse complement.
GTCTCAGATGAAAGAATTACAAAGCATAGGAATTGTTTCGATAGAAACCGGAATTGTTTCGGGTGAAATTGCAGAAAGTGGTTCTGCATGTGATATTGAAATATTGCAAGGTGTTATATGTGAATGTTTGTTAATTAAAGTAATTAACAAAATTTTGAATAAGTTTAATAAAAGAGTTTAATTAAATGAGAGAGCATTAAACTTAGAGAATTTTAATGCATTTAAAGTGGAGACTTTAAAAGGGAATATGAAGAGGCATTTTAATGTGGAGGGGTTACCACCACATGAATGGGGGAGGTGAGGGGTCACCCCCATGAGGCGCCGGCCATGGGGAGGGGCACCCCCTCCTATAAAAGGCCCCCCTCTTCCTCCTTCTTCCTCACACCTCCTTGTGAAGCATCTCTCTCCCCCTCTAGAATTATTCCCCCGTGGTCTCGTATTAGCGAGAGACATGTTCCCGGTGGCATTTCATCTGGAAGGAGTTGTTGCTTCTGCTAGATCGCTGGAGCGAGGAGGTGGAGGTTGTCCGGTGGCTTGAACATGTGTGCGAGGACGGATGCGCTGCTGATTTGTGGTGCTCGGACTTCCACACGATCTTGAGATCGGCAAGTGTACGACTACATCAACCACGAGTTCTTACTCGTTAACAAAACTCGTTGTCTTCGAGGGTAAGTTCTCGATGGATGTATGTCCACCCGTTGCTCTGTACCTAGTAGATAGATCTTGGCGTATAGTTCTCATCCTAGGAAAATTTTTGTTTTCTATGCTGCGGACCCAACACGTGGGGCATAGCAGGACTGGCCTGAGTTCTGCGGCGAGTCCCTATTTGCCGATCGATCGGCCGCCACCGCCGATGATCACCATCGGCGGGATCTTACGATCCTGCCCGGCAGCTACATCCCGCCACGACGGTCACTCATGGTGCGGTGATGCCGGTCGGCTCCATCAACCTCTTCGTCGGCTTCACTGGCGCGGTCGACCAAGCTACAACAGTGATCATTGCCGGATCGCTGCCGCACTGTGATCTGCTCTTGGAAAAGCAGGTCCGCTCTATCAGGAGCTCGTCACCGAGTATGACTCGGCCGCCAGCAACGCGGCCGAGACCAACGCCGACACAAACGATGAGGTGGAGGAATCCCGCCGATCCCGCCAACCGCCACGACCACTGAGGTGTAGGAAGCCCGGCTGCGAGTCGCGGAGGCGCAACGCAACGAACTCTCCCAGCGCGAGAAATACCGCCTCGAGCGAGAAATAGCACGGGACCTATCGCTCTATCACCAGCGCCGCATCAGGACCAGCCTGAACTCCAACGTCCAGGGCCGCGTCCTGTACTTCGACGACGAAAGTGAACAAGCACGCGTGGCCGAGCGCGAATACTGCGAGAACGCGCTGCCAGGCGGAAGCAACCCTGCGAGGCCACCACCCGGCGCACCGGCGACCGGAGCCCCTCCACCACCCATTGGCCGCGCGCCCCCGCCGGACCAGCTGCGGATCATCATCTCGCCTCAAGCCCACGATACCAACAGAGTACCACTCTACTCCACCCCGATGGACAACGTCGTCGCGATCGACGCTGCGGTCACCAACCTCGACGTCCAAGGCAATGGCGCGCTGCAGATCCAGTATGCCAAGGCCCTACTTGCTAGGGCTATCGAGCAACAAGCTGCGGGAGTCGACCCGCGGGGGCGGATGTATTCCCGCTCCTCAGCTAGCAGGGCGGCCTCGAGTGGCCACGCCACCGTTGCCAACGCATTGACCTGCCCTCCACCGCAGCCCCTGGCGAATCAACCACGTGCCTCCAACCCCGCGCTGTCCGCCAACGAGCCGCGACCGGCCACGGTCGCCACCAATGAGCAGCCCATTGATGCCCGAACGCACATCGTCAACAACCAGGCTTGGCGGGCATGCCAGCCTAACGACTTGAGGCACACCCTCACCAACCGCGGCGACCCCAAACCAAGAGGCTTGGTCAGTCGAGTCAGACCGCAATGCTTAGGGCCCATGATTCGTGGGGAAAATACCCCGCCAACTTCAAGGCGCCCAAGGAGATCGAAAAGTACGACCCGACGTACGATCCAGCTATCTGGCTAGACGCATACCTCATGCGATTGGAATCGCCAGCCACACCGCCCAGCTCGCTGCTCGCTACCTCCCCCTGATGATGGAGGGTGCGACTCAGCAATGGATCAAAACCCTCCCTTCCGACAGCATCGATTCCTAGAAAGAAATGTGGGATGCCTTCATCAGGCACTTCGAGGGCTCCTACACCCGCGCCACCACCATAGAAGACCTGGAGCGATGCATCTAGGGACAACGTGAGTCGACTCGCCGTTGGATTCAAAGGTGGCAAGAACTGTGGATCAACGCCTCCGGCATCCACCTAGATACGGCGATACATTGCTTCAAGAACGCGTGCCGGTATGAACCCTTGGTTGCTAAGATCAAGAGGGTCTACCGGACGCTCGACAACGTCCCTGACATCCTCGAGATCGCTAAGCGCTACATGGAGGAGGACCCCAACCAAGACTCCGACGACGAGTCGGGAGGAAGACGTCGAACCAGCATCCACGATAGTGGGCGCGTATGCGACATGCGCTATAGCAACACCCGCATCACCGGAAAGCGTCGCACGGACGGGCGAGTCAACTTCGTCGCCAACACCGGCTACGGCCAAAGCGACTCCAAGAGCTACCGCCGCGATGGAGGAAATTACCACGACAGCGGAAACTACCGTTCCAACAATACAGCAAGGCCGAAATTCGACCCTGCTGCCTTGCTCAATCAGCCCTCCATCTACCATAGCAAGGAGGGAAAACCCGCCACCCACACCACCGAGGATTGCCACTGCCTCAAAGAGATCTAAAAGGCAAGGCGAGCGAGGGAGGTCCCCAACAACAACCTGCCAAGGGACAATGGCAACACCGGCGACGTCGGACACACAGCCGGCTCGCTACACACCTTCATCGGGCTCGACACTAAGCGCGAGAAGAAGGTGCTCGCCCGTTCGGTCGCCGTCAACACGGTGACCCAAGTCGACATCCCTCGCTTCCTCAACTGGTCTGAGCAGAGTATCACCTGGAGTCGCCAGGACCACGCGCCAAGAATCGAATACCCATGGCGAGTCGCCCTTGTGGTCAGGCCCAAGGTGGCTAACTACGGGCAGCCCAAGACACTGATGGACGTTGGGAGCTCCATCAACATCATGTACCTGGACACGTTCAAGAGGCTCCAGCTACCAGAAACAGCCTTCGAGCCAACCCTGACGACCTTCCACAGTATCGTCCCCAGTCAGAAGTGATACATTGCATAGTCAGTTCTTGTGTTTTTCCACACTTTGGAGTTCCATGCTTGGTTTTATCCACTTTCTTGTGTTTTTTCCACACTTTGGAGTACTTTTCATATGATTTCTAGGAGTGACCTATTAACAAGAGCCACAGTGCCAGTTGCCTGCTTTCTGCTGTTTTTGGTTCCAGGAAAGTCAAAAAATGAATATTCTCGGAATTGGACGAGACAAAAGCCAAAGTGCCTATTTTTCCGGAAGTCATCGATGCGAATACGAGGCGGAGAGGGGCAGGGGCCACCACCCCCTAGCAGCGGCCCAGCCTGCCCGCGCCAGGTGGTGTGGCGCCTCTGCACCCCTCGGCCTCTCCTTCCGCCTATAAGATGCCCTCGGGACGAAAACCCTAAGTACCCGATCAAAAATTCACGAAAGAGTCTGTAGACGCCATCATCTCCATCCCTAGATCAGGAGGGATCTAAAGCTTTTCCCGGCACCCTGCCGTAGAGGGGAATTCACCCGGGAGGCCTTCTTCATCACCATGCAAGCCTCCGGTGTGATGCGTGAGTAGTTCATCCTTGGACTACGGATCCATGTAGTAGCTAGATGGCTGGTTCTCCTCCTTTGTGCTTTCATGTCTAGATCTTGTGAGCTCTGTTCATGATCAAGATCATCTATTTGTAATTCTGCCAGTTGTGTTTGCGGGGATTCGATGGATATTGAGATGCTATTTCAGATTGATTATTGATTGTATCATGTCTTTGTTATTTGTGATCTTGCATGCTTTCCGTTGTTAGTAGCTATCGTGGCCAAGTAGATGCTTGCAACTCCAAGAGTTAGTATTTATGCTCGATAGTGGGTTCATGCCTCGGGTAATCTGGGGAAGTGACAAAAATCTCTAAGGTACTAGATGTGTTGTTGCTACTAGGGAGAAAACAACAATCGTTTGTTCATAGAACAATCGTATTGTTTACTTTACACGCAATTCGTAAAGCAATAATCGGTTGCTTGCAACTTAATATTGGAGGGGGTTCGGATGATAACCTGAAGGTGGATTATTAGTCATAGATGCAGTTGGATGGCGGTCTATGTATAATGTTGTAATTCCCAATCAAGTCTCACAGGAGTCAAGATGATTAGTATATGCATGTATTGCTTTCTCGATGTTTGTCAATTGCCCCGCTGTAGTTTGTTCACCCAGCATGTTATCTATCTTAAGGAGAGCCACCTCTAGTGAACTATGGATCCCGGTCCTTTTTCTTTACATACAATCTATAAACTATTTACTGCTTTGTGTTTACTTTCTGCAAACTATTACTTCCTTCCATTCGATACGTTTAATTCTTTGTTTTCAGCAAAACACGGTGAGATTGACAACCTCATCACAAGTTGGGGACAGAGTTCTGTGGTTGTGTTGTGCAGGTCTCCACGTTGCTACTAGCACCCGTAGTGCGCCCTGCCAAGGCTCAGCTAGCAACACCTTTAGGGTGTTTCCTTGCTCCTACTGGTTCGATTAAACCTTGGTTTCGTAACTGAGGGAAACCTGTTGTTGTGCTCATCATACCTTCCTCTTGGGATTCCCAACAAGCTCTACATTAACACCGAGCCATCAGGAAGGCGTACCCGATTGGAAAAGTGACGCTGCTAGTCACCTTTGGTACACCGGCAAACTACCGCACAGAGAGGATCGTATTCGAGCTGGTGAGCTTTCGCAGCCCCTACCATTGCGTCCTGGGTCGCCAAGCGTTTGCAAAATTCATGGCGACCCCACACTATGCCTACAACATGATGAAGCTCCCAAGGGGAGTCAAGGACATCTTCACAAGGGGAGTCCCTCATAACCAATCTCTTTACTTTGTTATTTTTGTTTTGCTTAGTTTCTTTTTGCTTTGTTTGCTTGCTTTGTTATCAAAACACAAAAAAATAGTTTTACTAGTTTGCTTTCTTATTTGAAATCACAAAAAAATGACTACTCTTGAAAACACTAAGTTGTGTGACTTCACTAGCACCAAAAACAATGATTTTATGAGCACACATATTGCTCCACTTGTGCCTGAAGATGCTTTCTTTGAGATAAAACCTGCTTTGCTCAGTCTTGTTATGAGCGAACAATTTTCTGGTATTAGTAATGAAGATGCTGCTGCCCATCTAAAGAACTTTGTTGAACTTTGTGAGATGCAAAAGCATAGGGATGTAGATGGTGATATTATTAAGCTGAAATTGTTTCCTTTATCTTTGAGAGGAAAAGCTAAAGAATGGTTGAATTCCTTAACTAGGAATACTATTGATTCTTGGACTAAATGCAAAGATGCTTAAATTGGAAAATACTATCCTCCTGCTAAGATTATATCTATGAGAAGTGAAATAATGAAGTTTAAATAATCTGATAATGAATATGTTGCTCAAGCTTGGGAAAGAATGAAGTCTTTGGTAAAGAATTGTCCCACTCATGGACTGACTGCTTGGATGATCATCCAAACTTTTTATGCAGGATTGAACTATTCTTCAAGGAACCTATAGGATTCTGCTGCTAGAGGTACCTTTATGACCATCACTTTGGGTGCTCCAACAAAACTTCTGGACAATATGATGGTTAATTATTCTGAATGGCATACTGAGAGAGCTCCACAAGGTAGGAAGGTAAATTCTGTTGAGGAAACCTCCTCCTTGAGTGATAAGATTGATATTATTAGGTCTATGCTTGTGAATGGGAAAGCCCATATTGATCCAAATAATGTTCCTTTAGCTTCTTTGGTTGCTCAAGAAGAGCTAGCAACCAATCCTTAGCCTCTGGTAGTACATTTCTCCCAAGATTTAATAGTGCCCTTTGGTAGAGCTAGCAACCAATCATTAGCCTTTCCACTAAGAGAGAAAGGAAAGAATCTTAGCTTAACAGCATTTGGATCTATATCCTTAATACGCATCATGTCACAAATTTCACTAAAAGTATTTAAGTGCAATCCCGAATATTCAACAGATGAACCCCCAAATTGTATTTGTTGAACCAAACTTAAAAGGTTAGGTTTTACCTCATATGTTTCCGCATCAACTGCGGGCTAAGTGATGGGTGCCCGAATAAAATCATCAGCGGGAGTAGCATACTCCCCTAATCTCTTTTGAGCCATGGCTCTTATCTTTTTGGTAATTTTTAAGTAATCAAAACAAATAACAAGTAACAATTTTTTGTGTTTTCAAATAGATAACAATAAACTAAACTAATAACAATAATTAAACTGCAACTAATAATAAAACTAATAACAAGGTCTCTAATGACCTCACCAGGATAGCGAAATTGCTTCCCCATCAACGGCGCCAGAAAAAGGATTGATACCTTCGATCCGGATTACCGGATGTAGTATAATAACTTTTTCCGTAGAAGACCTAGGTTTAATCGAACCTCAAAAAGCACTACTAAAAGGTAATAAAAAGGACACATCTACAAGACTTTGTTTGTTCATTTTACCTTAGTTGACCGGACCAATGTATTTTACTTTATAACGGGTTTGAATAAATGGATGGAGATAGGCCAGGGTTGAAGATCCACCTGCACCTGCACATCAAATGGGATAAAAGATAATGATAAGTGTAGTCATGTATAATGTTTGAATCGAGATAATCTCTTGTGGGTAACACATCCTAATATTCTAGAGCCCCTGTGATGCAGCGGGTATAGCAATAGACTTTTAATCCAACCGAGAGTACACCGAAGCCATGGGTTACAAAAGATTATTAAGTGCAAAACACAAATCAAGCTTTAAGTGGTGATGTTGTTGTTGATCCCGAATGGGTCGCTAAGCGAAGACCGTACTACCCTTTCTGTCACTGAGGTTCCTATGAGATCGTCACTAGCCAAGTATCTCACCTCGAGCCATTATCAATCTATGGGATCTTGGGTACCTACAAGTCCACAGATGGAGACAGGAGACGAAGAAACAAAAGATACAAATCAGAATCTCAAACAAAATACAATTCTCCCATGATCTAGATGCACATAATTGTTGCGAGGTTTCTCCCCAATCTGTAGCCCATGAGGACTACTCAGTCATACAAATAGATCGGAGATAGAAAACATCATGCAAATACTTAGATTGAAATCAAATATTCTTACAATGGTCACCAAATTACAAGGAGATCTAAAGTACAAAGCAATGACTATGGCTACTGGATGGATGGATGGTGGAAGTGATCAAAAATGGTGTGGATCTCCTTTCATGGTTTTGTGATGAAATCTGAGAATGGCGGCTCCTTGGCCGGCGGCTGGAGCATCAAAATATATATGCGTATTCACAAAAGTTGTAGGGTTTCATGAGACACTGAGGCAGACCGCACCTGCATCAGCTTTTTAAATACATGCCGACGGCCTTGGGATGCTTCTCCAATTACTTGGTCGTGTGTACTTCCTCAAAATCCTTCATTATGAATCCTTATTTCGCATTAAAAGCCGTGATTTCCTACACAACATAAATCAAAGAAGGGATTTGTATATCTTTGCAATTATTAGTCATTAGTGGCAAGAGTCGAGAGTTTCTTTCACAATTGCTTGATCAAAAACAACGTTTAAACGCAGTGGAGGATTACAAAAATCGGAGCCATATGCTACGGAGCAGCGAATGTATCGAACCTCGTTAAGCAACCTACTTTCTATCGCTATATCCTATTTAGCTACGCACATCTATATCTAAATTTATTTTATTTTCTGAATGTATGTATTCTGCCGGTGTAATTTGCTGCTCTAGATTTGCTACCAAATCGGGCCAAAACGAGGGCCGAAAGGAACGAATGATCAAAGAGAGAAGCTCCTCTAGAAATGATACCAAATTGGGAAAAAAGAAACATCATTATTATCGAGAGAGGAGAAAGGTGCTCTTTTAAACTGCCAATTAACGAGCTACCATCTTGACAAGCTACCAGACACATTATAGAAACATAACACAAAGAAGTAAAATTTAATTAACTTGTCTTCAAACCACTTGAGGTGCTAGCCATCTTGACAATATACTAGACACATACAGAAACATAACACAAAGAAGTAAAATTTAATTCACTTCCCATCAGACCACTTTGGGCACTTGACATCGTTCCTAGGAGACCAACTGTGATCATGCCAGTTGTCGCTTACCTTATTGGCCACCCACAACTTACGAAATGCAAGTTCTGCCCACCTAGAGTCTGCCTTGGCTTTCCTATCTTCAGCATCATGCGACATAATGAGCGGTGCATCACAAGCCTAGTTGTTGGTGCTGGAAGATGCTGCCTCTCTATTGCTGCGTCAGCCATAGCCTCTCTGTTTGCTTTTTCAGATTCAACCATTTTCTTTGCATATGCAGCGTCACGCTCAGCTATACTATATTTGGTACAAAAGGCTCCCCTAAGATCGTCTTCCCTCTTGTAACCGAGGCAAAACACGAGGAAACATAGAAAGAAATGGATCTTAACATACAGCTGGTAGGTCATGTAAGCATCTATGGCGGCATACTTCAGGTTTATCTCAGACAACGACCGCTCCTCCCAGAAATCATGCCTATCCATAGGGAAATCTTCCTTCATTATGTCATACGACTCATCCAGGACTCTAGTTGTGAGTGTAGCCATTTCATCAATCCTCGAGCCCCCTATGATCTTGACAAGACTCTGAATATCGATCCACTTGTGCGCAAGAATTCTAATTCCCTATTGAAGAGATTTTAAAAAACCAGTTCTATTGTCGATAGTGCAGAAAACAATTCCTTTTTCTACAAGGAATTAGTGCGGTACCGGACCCTTCTTGTCAGTCCTGAAAGTATGTAGTTTGTCGTCATAAAATGTGTGACTAAAACTTGTAACTACAAATGTTTTGTCAATGCAAGATCATCATCTGAATATAAAATTTTAAACAGTTTAGGAAATGAAAGATCAAGACTCTCAAGATTGGCTTGTCATAATTTATTTGGGCCTAATAAAATTCAGTAGATGCAGGATGAGCAAATGGATAAAAAACAAGAGGAGAAAACCCCAAAAGAGGTTAACTACGGAGAGCAGATCTACAAACCAGGAGAAGTGGTAGACAATGACATGTTTCCTCATGTGAAGTTGAACGTTGGCGAGTTCATTCTCAAAATATGGGTCCACCGGGGTGTACTTGAGGTCTAATCCCACGAACTTGTCCTCGACTTCCTCATGTGTGACATTCATTAGTGTAGGCGAGAAAATCCTCGTACGTCCTCAGGACTTGCACCACTGTCACCTCTTCATTAGTGTAGGCGATGACTATCTTCTTGTTGCCATAGGCAATGAAGCTTGTCTCTAGAGTGTGACCTTCCATGGCGGCAAACAAAAGACAGAAAGAACACAACGAGGGAAGAAGAAGATAGAGGAGGAAGAAGAAGAGTGGTTTCTGCGAGGCAGGGCATGGTGGAACCGTCAATGCATTTCAGTCTTGGTTAACAACGGGGACAGAAATCCAATGGAGATACGCGTGGTGGCGGCCATTCCAGCTTCTGAGTAAACGAAGATTAAAAATAGTAATAACAAGGATATATGCGCCCTATGTTGTCACGTGAATACACGCTATTAGTCGATCCTCTGATATTGCATGCATTAGGTGTAGTGGGACGCCCCCGGGATTAGGGCTAGACAAATCCCAGAACTCTTTCATATATAAGCCTAACCTTAATCGCGAAAGCATACAGACGAAGAATCTGTAACATTACAGTGACCCTACGACACAAAAGTTATTACAGCAAGCACATAACTGAGCAAAGAACCAAAATATTACAAGCAGAGGTCACTGACCACAAACAATCAAACAAAGGAAGGCAAATTATGCTATTAAGTTTAGCAAAATTAACAAATGGCCTAAGAGGCCTGAAGCATAACGATGACGTCCCAATCCATAGATTCTAGGCTGCCGACCGGGAACCCCAAACTACTCGTCGATGTCGATGTCGTAACGAACTCATCTTCTATGGGAACACTTACCTACTGCAAAATTGTCAACAAAGCAAGGTTGAGTACAGGGTGTACTCCACAAGACATATGGCTGGTGGAGCTATTTTGCATAAACCTAACTTTTTTGTAAAAGAGATAGGAGAAGCTCAACAAATAGAACCTTTTAAAAGGGGTAAGAGAAAACGATATCTCTAACTTGATCATCTCTTTATATCCACCGAATCTTTATCAGCTGAACCTACCAACTAGGATCACCCCCTCGATCCCTGAGGAAGCATCTTTAAGCACACCTCACATCTCTTGTCAAGTTTTACGATTAGGTTATTCTTCTCTGTGATCTTTGAATCTGTTCCCAAGTCGTCCATAACCGTGGACACAACTTTATGAAAAGATTAATACCCTGCAGGGGTGCACAAGTTTACCCACACGTACTAACCGACTATTAGTGCCAGTACATTAGCATCTTCCTTGGAAGGTCGGCAGAGGGTGGTTAGACATGATCTTTACCTTGCTTTCGCCGAGACCATGATTCACGCCCTAAGGAGATGCCGCTGTAACGGGTCAAGTCCCGAAGTCGGTCCCTAGAGATGTGAACATGGTTTGAGTTTACGGAGGCCGTGCCTCTCCCATTCCATGCCACGCTTACCTACCTGTATGAATGCACCTCCTCCACCTCCTTCGAGAATAACCAGAATGCATATGTCGAATGGAACCCTCGAACTATATGACTCATAGAATCTACTAGGCAAGTTAGTTGGTCGAGGGGGTTTCCAGGCCCCCGTGTGGTTGTACGCTCATCTTGGTTCAAGAGGCAAGAACTCAGATCCTAGTTGTGGCAAGTCTGGGACTGCAAAAACAACAACCCGATGTGGCCTCCCATACAAGCCTTAGCATGTTTACCTTTCATCTCTGATCATACCACGTCATCCTTTCCAACTAGGTTCATTCATAGCTCTGATTCATCAACTGGATGGACCAGCGGTAACAGCTAAGCATGGCTAAGCACAATAGATATAATAGTTCTAGCGAAGCTCTTAAGCCAAACCCTAGTTATGGTAGGAGCAGTGGATCAGGGAATATAGGATACAAAGGGGAACATGCATCAGATAGGATTACTCTATCTATCGATAAAAGACTTCGGAATCATATGCACATGACAAGAATGAAGTACTTTGAAAGCATAGGAGTATATCATGTGTGGGGCTTTGCTTGCCTTTCCCTATTGATACTCAGATATAGAACTTCAGGGTTCATCGGATGATCTTGTTCGTCGATAACCTTCGATGGTGTTAATCTTGACCTTCAATGTTGGACTCATCTTGTTGCTCACATCAACTCCGAGGTCTACCGAGAAGATGCAAAAACACCAGAAAGGAAAGCGACAATCAACACATTGCATCGATGCAATTCTCAAGCAAGGATGATGCTATGGCAAGGTAAATTGTATTGGAATGTCACCCTAAAGCATGCTTAGCAATTTTAATCAGGGTCCGAGGGGTCCAAACCCTAATTCGAAGAAACCCTGGATGCATATGAGAGGGGTTAGTTTGTTCTTCTAATTAAACTTGTCATTTAAGTTTCTTAACAATGCATTAGTACGAGGCTATTGTGTAGATCTCATTTTTCTGAACATTTTGATATATTATACATATTTTTCTGACTTAAAATGAATTAGTTATGATTTTTCCCATTTTTAATCCATTTTTAAATCATTTTAAAAAAATAAACATTTTTGGAATTATTAAAATTATTTTCCATCTAGACCCACATGTTAGATGTTTATTCTTTGCCGAAAATATTTGTGGAAAATAATAAAAACCTGACATCTTGGGCCCACATGGGTTATTTATTCTAGAAAATAAATAAACAAATAAATAAAAAAGGAAAAGGGGGTTATTGCATCACGCTAACATCATGCTGACGTTAGCGATGCCATTGCTCCAGATCGAGTGCAGGCGTGACGCTAGGGGCGATGTGGGGACGCAGGGGTGGACTAGCTCGATGTGGGGCACTATGATTGTCCGAATGGTGGCGGCGCCGCTCGACTTTGGTCGCCGGAGCTGCGCGCCCAACGGCGGCCAGCGGTGGGGCTTGAAGGTGGTCGACAGGGAGAGGAAACCAGAGGGCGAGGAAGTAAGAGGAGGGGTGCGTTAGCACCGCGAGCTCACCGCGAGGACAATAGAGGTGGCGGCGAGGCCTGGCATGGTCGGAATCGACGGCGTCGATGATCGCCGGAGTCGGAGGAGGCAGACGCGATTCCGCCGATTGGGGGAGCTCCAGCTTGCACGCTTGAAGGAGGAGGACGAGGCGAGCCCGGCGATCCTAGCAGCATTCTCATAACGGCAAGAGGAGGCCGGAGGCAGCGACGCCTGGTGGCTCCCTGAGATATGGTTTCGGCCTCAAAGAGAAATTGGGGATGAAGAGGGGATTAGGGTTCTTTGCTGTGACAGAGGGGTACTTGTAGATGCCCGAGAAGGTGGTAGCGCAAATCATGGTGAAGGCAGGGATCCTGGCGTGGCTGAACGGCGACGACAAGGACACGCAGCAGCTTCTGCTCGACGTCCTTCTGGCTCGAGGTTAAAGAAAAGAGAAACAAGGAGCGAAGGGGTATGGACCTGTCGTGGGCTGTAGTTGGTCTTGGTGGGCCGCGACAAAGCAAGAAAGGCGGTTCGTTGCTAGCTGTAAGCTGTTGCGTGGCGCAGAAAGTTAGAGAGGGAGGAGAGATGGGCTCGGCCCAGTTACATTTAGAAACAAGTTTTTCTTCCAGAAATCTTTTTCTATTTATGTTTTTCTTTTCTCTTTTGTAATTTCAAATTCATTTATGTTTTGTGTAATTTAAAAATACCAGATCCTTTTGTAAAACTAGGAAGATATTTTAGGGCCCTTTTAGTCCATTTGGGATCCACTTATTTTGTAGTTTTCTTGAAATTCAAACTATTTTGGATGTGTTTGAGAGGATGGAGGAAACTAGGGTTTAGGGTTTTCATTATTTTATTTACATGCATTTTAAAGGATGATGCTCATGAATGCACAAACGAAGTCCTAATTATGATTTAACTAAAACTAAGGTGTTACATGTAGAAGCCATTCCAAACCTGTTGGCTGCAGTAGGTCGTCATTTGGAAGGTTCCAAGCATCCTTCATTTCTAACCAGAGGGCCCGTGCGTGAGGGCACCGGAGGAAGGTGTGGAAGGTATCCTCCTCTCCCTGACCATAGACCTGGCAGAGGCTGGTCGTCATCATTCCATGAGTTCTCATGTTTACTTGTGTTGGTGATGGCATTTCTGCAAATTCTCTAGACCAACATTTTAATCTTTGGTGGTACTAGGCATTCAATGGGGGAACTAGTTAATCAGACAGTTGTGCTGCTGTTGTACTTTAAAATTCCAATGGTGACCTAAAGTAACTCTAGATTATTAATGAGCGGCTGAGGAGTAGTGCTTTCACATCTTGTATTTAGAGCAAGTACAATAGAGACATGTCAGCTGACTAGCGCAATTAACATCTTATATTTATAACATCTAGAGTTTCTAATGATATGGTTGGAAGATACACCCCTAGCGTAACAGTATTCATCATTATACAATATTGAGCAACAAATAATGTTACCATCGCACAGGTATTAGCTCAAGTACCACTAAACATTAGTTTCAGGAGGGTACTTAACGGGAATAAGTGAACTGCTTGGTTACCCTTATGCCAAAAGACTTATGATGGTACAACTGTTCGATGAACATGATAAGGTTGTATGGAACTATAAACCTCATCTGCGCCGATCTCACTAAAATCCATGTATGAAGATCTGATGAATGACTATATGGTCTTGCTTCGGAAATATCTTTAGAAATTAAAGATTCATCTTAAGGTTAAAATTTGTACGTGGTTCCTTCAAAATAATGTTTTTTTAATAAGGATAACCTAGTCAAAAGGAAATAGATAGGATGTACCAAATGTTGTTTATCTCATGCCATTTTGCTCGTCTTTTGTGGCGTATTGTCAATTTTTCTTTCGATATACCCCATCTAACTAATATTACAAATATGTTTGAAAATTAGTTGAATGGAATGGACAAGTCATCTAAGGCGAGAATTCACATTGGTGTTTATGCCTTACGTCGGTATGTAATGGAGATGCAGAAATGACATTATCTATAACAAAACAAATTATTTTAATTTTTTGCAGGTTATCCACAAGATGACACATTGGGTACAGCTTTGGGCGCTTCTATCTACATCCGCCGAGCAGGATACTGTGGTTACTGGGTGCAGCCATTTGCTAATGGTTGCCCCCTACTTATTCGGCCAGTCGTGTTGGCAGCCGCTTAGTGGACTACGGGATGAATAGATCTTTCATTCGTATTTTTCGCTGGTTGATCCATGTATTAACAATTAAGCGACCCATGATTTGTATTCCCTAAAGTTTAGACAGAGGCTGGGGTAATATTCCCTTTTCGAAAAAAAATTATTATTTATTGCAGGGAATAAAGCACCACTTATTTGACTGTTTACAGAAAGACAATCGTGTACGATGTAAATAGTCACGAGAAGCTTTCTGTGTGCGATGTCACCGTGAAGGAGCCTGACGAAATTTTTGAGCATGAGCATCCTTCCGCACCACACACCGTGCGTACAGGGGTATTAATAGGTTCGATCTTGTGCTAGTGAGTGAATCTGGAGATTGCCACGTCCCCTCCTGCTGACCACCCAGTCAAGTGTCCGATGATATCGAGGCGAGACGACAACGATCTCCCAACGAACACCCCAGGCCCCTGGGTCTACAGCTAGCTAGGTGTACGAGGAGACTGATTTGTGGGCATCGATCTCGAAAATAAACGGCGTTAGAAGGACGTACGGCGTCGATCAGGCGATTAGGATCGATGGCAACGCCAAGGCCTCCCACACAAGCTATGCTCCGGCAATAGACGATTTGGCCAAGGGGAACGAGGCTTTTCACAATGGTAGTCTCTAAGCATGGTATTATAGGAAAAATGTCTATGTAGCATTATATTTAATGATGAAAAAGAGTGTTGTTGTATCTTAGCTAAGATACACCTCTTGTGCATAGTCATAAGCAAAAACAAGTAGTAGACCAATCACATGCATGCATGAGGCTAAACTCATTAAATTAAGATACAACCTTAAAAAACAATGCATTGTAGAGGGTGTTTCTTAGACATTTATTTAGCCTATGGTAACGTGCTAAGAAACCCTCCATTGTCAAAGGCCTGATAGGTATCCTCCGGGGATGGAAGAAAACGTTCCCCCGGTTCGATAGCTGAGACGCGTTCGGTTGTGGGTGGGCCCCCGCCACCGCATCCTTTATCTTGTTCGTGTCTTCTCCCACAAATCCCATGAAAACAGCGCCACCGCTTCCGGCACTGCAGGACACCGCCGCCCAGCTCTTTGCAGGATGCCGCCGCCCAGCTCCTTGCTGCCGGCCGCCCAAAGGACTTCTCCAAATA
Organism: Avena insularis; assembly: GCA_023614405.1. NCBI lineage: Eukaryota > Viridiplantae > Streptophyta > Magnoliopsida > Poales > Poaceae > Avena > Avena insularis. Next base: position 131,939 of record JAJUPC010000301.1, on the reverse strand, counting down.
TTGGTGTGTCTAGGTTGACTTTCTCGTTCTCTCCCTCTCTCGTCTCTATGCGTTGGCATGGTCCCAAGTAAGGACTGCCCGAGTAAGAGACACCGCACCTGCAGCACGCCGTTGTGCTGCAGGGATTCGAAGCTGGAGATCTACTTCCACACTCTCGGCAGGGATCACGGAGCCACCCTTTAAAATTCCAATGGTGAGCTGGGCGGCGGCATCCTGCAAAGAGCTGGGCGGCGGTGTCCTGCAGGGCCGGAAGCGGTGGCGCTGTTTTCATGGGATTTGTGGGAGAAGACACGAACAAGATAAAGGATGCGGTGGCGGGGGCCCACCCACAACCGAACGCGTCTCAGCTATCGAACCGGGGGAACGTTTTCTTCCATCCCCGGAGGATACCTATCAGTCCTTTGACAATGGAGGGTTTCTTAGCACGTTACCATAGGCTAAATAAATGTCTAAGAAACACCCTCTATAATGCATTGTTTTTAAGGTTGTATCTTAATTTAATGAGTTTAGCCTCATGCATGCATGTGATTGGTCTACTACTTGTTTTTGCTTATGACTATGCACAAGAGGTGTATCTTAGCTAAGATACAACAACACTCTTTTTCATCATTAAATATAATGCTACATAGACATTTTGCCTATAATACCATGCTTAGAGACTACCATTGTGAAAAGCCTCGTTCCCCTTGGCCAAATCGTCTATTGCCGGAGCATAGCCTGTGTGGGAGGCCTTGGCGTTGCCATCGATCCTAATCGCCTGATCGACGCCGTACGTCCTTCTAACGCCGTTTATTTTCGAGATCTCGATGCCCACAAATCAGTCTCCTCGTACACCTAGCTAGCTGTAGACCCAGGGGCCTGGGGTGTTCGTTGGGAGATCGTTGTCGTCTCGCCTCGATATCATCGGACACTTGACTGGGTGGTCAGCAGGAGGGGACGTGGCAATCTCCAGATTCACTCACTAGCACAAGATCGAACCTATTAATACCCCTGTACGCACGGTGTGTGATGCGGAAGGATGCTCATGCTCAAAAATTTCGTCAGGCTCCTTCACGGTGACATCGCACACAGAAAGCTTCTCGTGACTATTTACATCGTACACGATTGTCTTTCTGTAAACAGTCAAATAAGTGGTGCTTTATTCCCTGCAATAAATAATAATTTTTTTTCGAAAAGGGAATATTACCCCAGCCTCTGTCTAAACTTTAGGGAATACAAATCATGGGTCGCTTAATTGTTAATACATGGATCAACCAGCGAAAAATACGAATGAAAGATCTATTCATCCCGTAGTCCACTAAGCGGCTGCCAACACGACTGGCCGAATAAGTAGAGGGCAACCATTAGCAAATGGCTGCACCCAGTAACCACAGTATCCCGCTCGGCGGATGTAGATAGAAGCGCCCAAAGCTGTACCCAATGTGTCATCTTGTGGATAACCTGCAAAAAATTAAAATAATTTGTTTTGTTATAGATAATGTCATTTCTGCATCTCCAATACATACCAACGTAAGGCATAAACATCAATGTGAATTCTCGCCTTAGATGATTTGTCCATTCCATTCAACTAATTTTCAAACATGTTTGTAATATTAGTTAGATGGGGTATATCGAAAGAAAAATTGACAATACGCCACAAAAGACGAGCAAAATGGCATGAGATAAACAACATTTGGTACATCCTATATATTTCCTTTTGACTAGGTTATCCTTATTAAGAAAAACATTATTTTGAAGGAACCACGTACAAATTTTAACCTTAAGATGAATCTTTAATTTCTAAAGATATTTCCGAAGCAAGACCATATAGTCATTTATCAGATCTTCATACATGGATTTTAGTGAGATCGGCGCAGATGAGGTTTAGAGTTCCATACAACCTTATCATGTTCATCGAACAGTTGTACCATCATAAGTCTTTTGGCATAAGGGTAACCAAGCAGTTCACTTATTCCCGTTAAGTACCCTCCTAAAACTAATGTTTAGTGGTACTTGAGCTAATACCTGTGCGATGGTAACATTATTTGTTGCTCAATATTGTATAATGATGAATACTGTTACGCTAGGGTGTATCTTCTAACCATATCATTAGAAACTCTAGATGTTATAAATATAAGATGTTAATTGCGCTAGTCAGCTGACATGTCTCTATTGTACTTGTTCTAAATACAAGATGTGAAAGCACTACTCCTCAGTCGCTCATTAATAATCTAGAGTTACTTTAGGTCACCATTGGAATATTAAAGTACAACAGCATCACAACTGTCTGATTAACTAGTTCCCCCATTGAATGCCTAGTACCACCAAAGATTAAAATGTTGGTCTAGAGAATTTGCAGAAATGCCATCACCAACACAAGTAAACATGAGAACTCATGGAATGATGACGACCAGCCTCTGCCAGGTCTATGGTCAGGGAGAGGAGGATACCTTCCACACCTTCCTCCGGTGCCCTCACGCACGGGCCCTCTGGTTAGCAATGAAGGATGCTTGGAACCTTCCAAATGACGATCTACTGCAGCCAACAGGTTTGGAATGGCTTCTACATGTAACACCTTAGTTTTAGTTAAATCACAATTAGGACTTCGTTTGTGCATTGATGAGCATCATCCTTTAAAATGCATGTAAAGAAAATAATAAAAACCCTAAACCCTAGTTTCCTCCATCCTCTCAAACACATCCAAAATAGTTGGAATTTCAAGAAAACTACAAAATAAGTGGATCCCAAATGGACTAAAAGGGCCCCACAATATCTTCCTAGTTTTACAAAAGGATCTGGTATCTTTAAATTATACAAAACATAAATGAATTTGAAATTACAAAAGATAAAAGAAAAACATAAATAGAAAAAGATTTCTGGAAGAAAAACTTGTTTCTAAATCTAACTGGGCCGAGCCCATCTCTCCCCCCTCTCTAACTTTTCGCGCCACGCAACAGCTAACAGCTAGCAACGAACCGCCTTTCTTGCTTTGTCGCGGCCCACCAAGACCAACTACAGCCCACGACAGGTCCATACCCCTTCGCTCCTTGTTTCTCTTTTCTTCAACCTCGAGCCAGAAGGACGTCGAGCAGAAGCTGCTGCGTGTCCTTGTCGTCGCCGTTCAGCCACGCCAGGATCCCTGCCTTCACCATGATTTGCGCTACTGCCTTCCCGGGCATCTACAAGTACCCCTGTGTCACAGCAAAGAACCCTATTCCCCTCTTCATCCCCAATTTCTTTCTGAGGCCGAAACCATAGCTCAGGGAGCCACCAGCCGTCGCTGCCTCCGGCCTCCTCTTGCCGTTATGAGAATGCTGCTAGGATCGCCGGGCTCGCCTCGTCCTCCTCCTTCAAGCGTGCAAGCTGGAGCTCCCCCAATCGGCGGAATCGTGCCCGTCTCCTCCGACTCCGGCGATCATCGACGCTGTCGATTCCGACCTTGCCAGGCCTCACCGCCACCTCTACTGTGCTCGCGGTGAGCTCGCGGTGCTAACGCACCCCTCCTCTTACTTCCTCGCCCTCTGGTTTCCCCTCCCCGTCGACCACCTTCAAGCCCCGCCGCCGACCGCCGTTGGGCCGCAGCTCCGGCGACCAAAGTCGAGCGGCGCCGCCACCATTCGGACGATCATAGTGCCCCACATCGAGCTAGTCCACCGCTGCGTCCCCACATCGCCCCTAGCGTCACGCCTACACTCGATCTGGAGCAATGGCATCGCTGACGTCAGCATGATGTCAGCGTGATGCAATAACCCCCTTTTCCTTTTTTATTTATTTGTTTATTTATTTTCTAGAATAAATAACCCATGTGGGCCCAAGCTGTCAGGTTTTTATTATTTTCCACAAATATTTTCGGCAAAGAATAAACATCTAACATGTGGGTCCAGATGGAAAATAATTTTAATAATTCCAAAAATGTTTATTTTTTTAAAATGATTTAAAAATGGATTAAAAATGGGAAAAATCATAACTAATTAATTTTAAGTCAGAAAAATATGTATAATATATCAAAATATTCAGAAAAATGAGATCTACACAATAGCCTCGTACTAATGCATTGTTAAGAAACTTAAATGACAAGTTTAATTAGAAGAACAAAGTAACCCCTCTCATATGCATCCAGGGTTTCTCCGAATTAGGGTTTGGACCCCTCGGACCCTGACTAAAATTGCTAAGCATGCTTTAGGGTGACATTCCAATACAATTTACCTTGCCATAGCATCATCCTTGCTTGAGAATTGAATCGATGCCATGTGTTGATTGTCGCTTTCCTTTCTGGTGTTTTTGCATCTTCTCGGTAGACCTCGGAGTTGATGTGAGCAACAAGATCGAGTCCAACATTGAAGGTCAAGATTAACACCATCGAAGGTTATCGACGAACAAGATCATCCGATGAACCCTGAAGTTCTATATGTGAGTATCAACAGGGAAAGGCAAGCAAAGCCCCATACATGATATACTCCTATGCTTTCAAAGTACTTCATTCTTGTCATGTGCATACGATTCCAAAGTCTTTTATCGATAGATAGAGTAATCCTATCTGATGCATGTTCCCCTTTGTATCCTATATTCCCTGATCCACTGCTCCTACCATAACTAGGGTTTGGCTTAAGAGCTTCGCTAGAACTATTATATCTATTGTGCTTAGCCATGCTTAGCTGTTACCGCTGGTCCATCCAGTTGATGAATCAGAGCTATGAATGAACCTAGTTGGAAAGGATGACGTGGTATGATCAGAGATGAAAGTTAAACATGCTAAGGCTTGTATGGGAGGCCACATCGGGTTGTTGTTTTTGCAGTCCCAGACTTGCCACAACTAGGATCTGAGTTCTTGCCTCTTGAACCAAGATGAGCGTACAACCACACGGGGGCCTGGAAACCCCCTCGACCAACTAACTTGCCTAGTAGATTCCATGAGTCACATAGTTCGAGGGTTCCATTCGACATATGCATTCTGGTTATTCTCGAAGGAGGTGGAGGAGGTGCATTCATACAGGTAGGTAAGCGTGGCATGGAATGGGAGAGGCACGGCCTCCGTAAACTCAAACCATGTTCACATCTCTAGGGACCGACTTCGGGACTTGACCCGTTACAGCGGCATCTCCTTAGGGCGTGAATCATGGTCTCGGCGAAAGCAAGGTAAAGGTCATGTCTAACCACCCTCTGCCGACCTTCCAAGGAAGATGCTAATGTACTGGCACTAATAGTCGGTTAGTACGTGTGGGTAAACTTGTGCACCCCTGCAGGGTATTAATCTTTTCATAAAGTTGTGTCCACGGTTATGGACGACTTGGGAACAGATTCAAAGATCACAGAGAAGAATAACCTAATCGTAAAACTTGACAAGAGATGTGAGCTGTGCTTAAAGATGCTTCCTCAGGGTTCGAGGGGGTGATCCTAGTTGGTAGGTTCAGCTGATAAAGATTCGGTGGATATAAAGAGATGATCAAGTTAGAGATATCGTTTTCTCTTACCCCTTTTAAAAGGTTCTATTTGTTGAGCTTCTCCTACCTCTTTTACAAAAAAGTTAGGTTTATGCAAAATAGCTCCACCAGCCATAAGTCTTGTGGAGTACACCCTGTACTCAACCTTGCTTTGTTGACAATTTTGCAGCAGGTAAGTGTTCCCATAGAAGATGAGTTCGTTACGACATCGACATCGACGAGTAGTTTGGGGTTCCCGGTTGGCCGCCTAGAATCTATGGATTGGGACGTCATCGTTATGCTTCAGGCCTCTTAGGCCATTTGTTAATTTTGCTATACTTAATAGCATAATTTGCCTTCCTTTGTTTGATTGTTTGTGGTCAGTGACCTCTGCTTGTAATATTTTGGTTCTTTGCTCAGTTATGTGCTTGCTGTAATAACTTTTGTGTCGTAGGGTCACTGTAATGTTACCGATTCTTCGTCTGTATGCTTTCGAGATTTAGGTTAGGCTTATATATGAAAGAGTTCTGGGATTTGTCTAGCCCTAATCCCGGGGGTGTCCCACTACACCTGATGCATGCAATATCAGAGGATCGACTAATAGCGTGTATTCACGTGACAACACAGGGCGCATATATCCTTGTTATTACTATTTTTAATCTTCGTTTGCTCAGAAGCTGGAATGGCTGCCACCACGCGTATCTCCATTGGATTTCCGTCCCCGTTGTTAACCACTACCTCTGAAATGCATTGACGGTTCCACCGTTCCCCTGTCTCGCAGAAACCACTCTTCTTCTACCTCCTCTATCTTCTTCTTCCCTCGTTGTGTTCTTTCTGTCTTTTGTTTGCCGCCATGGAAGGTCACACTCTAGAGACAAGCTTCACTGCCTATGGCAACAAGAAGATAGTCATCGCCTACACTAATGAAGAGGTGACAGTGGTGCAAGTCCTGAGGACGTACGAGGATTTTCTTGCCTACACTAATGAAGGTCACACATGAGGAAGTCGAGGACAAGTTCGTGGGATTAGACCTCAAGTACACCCCGGAGGACCCATATTTTGAGAATGAACTCGCCAACGTTCAACTTCACATGAGGAAACATGTCGTTGTCTACCACTTCTCCTGGTTTGTAGATCTGCTCTCCGTAGTTAACCTCTTTTGGGGTTTTCTCCTCTTGTTTTTATCCATTTGCTCATCCTGCATCTACTGAATTTTATGAGGCCCAAATAAATTATGACAAGCCAATCTTTAGAGTCTTGATCTTTCATTTACTAAACTTTTTAAAATTTTATATTCAGATGATGATCTTGCATTGACAAAACATTTGTAGTTACAAGTTTAATCACACATTTTATGACGACAAACTACATACTTTCTGGACTGACAAGAAGGGTCCGGTGCCGCACTAATTCCTTGTAGAAAAAGGAATTGTTTTCTACACTATCGACAATAGAACTGGTTTTTTAAAATTTCTTCAAGAGGGAATTAGAATTCTTGCGCACAAGTGGATTGATATTCAGAGTCTTGTCAAGGTCATAGGGGGCTCGGGGATTGAAGAAATGGCTACAGTCACAACTAGGGTCCTGGATGAGTCGTATGACATAATGAAGGAAGATTTCCCTATGGATAGGCATGATTTCTGGGAGGAGAGGTCGTTGTCTGAGATAAACCTGAAGTATGCCGCCATAGATGCTTACGTGACCTACCAGCTGTATGTTAAGATCCATTTCTTTCTATGTTTCCTCGTGTTTTGCCCCAGTTACAAGAGGGAAGACGAGCTTAGGGGAGCCTTTTGTACCAAATATAGTATAGCTGAGCGTGACGCTGCATATGCAAAGAAAATGGTTGAATCTGAAAAAGCAAACATAGAGGCTATGGCTGACGTAGCAATAGAGAGGCAGCATCTTCCAGCACCAACAACTAGGCTTGTGATGCACCGCTCATTATGTCGCATGATGCTGAAGATAGGGAAGCCAAGGCAGACTCTAGGTGGGCAGAACTTGCATTTCGTAAGTTGTGGGTGGCCAATAAGGTGGCGACAATGGGATGATCACGTTGGTCCCCTAGGAACGATGTCAAGTGCCCAAAGTGGTCTGATGGGAAGTGAATTAAATTTTACTTCTTTGTGTTATGTTTCTGTATGTGTCTAGTATATTGTCAAGATGGCTAGCACCTCAAGTGGTTTGAAGACAAGTTAATTAAATTTTACTTCTTTGTGTTATGTTTCTATAATGTGTCTGGTAGCTTGTCAAGATGGTAGCTCGTTAATTGGCAGTTTAAAAGAGCACCTTTCTCCTCTCTCGATAATAATTATGTTTCTTTTTTCCCAATTTGGTAGCATTTCTAGAGGAGCTTCTCTCTTCGATCATTCGTTCCTTTCGGCCCTCGTTTTGGCCCGATTTGGTAGCAAATCTAGAGCAGCAAATTACACCGGCAGAATACATACATTCAGAAAATAAAATAAATTTAGATATAGATGTGCGTAGCTAAATAGGATATAGTGATAGAAAGTAGGTTTTTTAACGAGGTTCGATACATTCGCTCTCAGAATGATGGCTCCGATTTTGTAATCTTCCACTGCGTTTAAACGTTGTTTTTTATCAAGTAATTGTGAAAGAAACTCTCGACTCTTGCCACTAATGACTAATAATTGCAAAGATATACAAATCCCTTCTTTGATTTATGTTGTGTAGGAAATCACGGCTTTTAATGCGAAATAAGGATTCATAATGAAGGATTTTGAGGAAGTACACACGACCAAGTAATTGGAGAAGCATCGGTCGTCGGCATAAGATGCTTAACGAGCACCTAATGCGGTCTGCCTGCATCCAGGTGGCGACGACTTCGTCTCATCAAACCCTACAACTTTTGTGAATACGCATATATATTTCGATGCTCCAGCCGCCGGCCAAGGAGCCGCCATTCTCAGATTTCATCACAAAACCATGAAAGGAGATCCACACCATTTTTATCACTTCCACCATCCATCCATCCAGTAGCCATAGTCATTGCTTTGTACTTTAGATCTCCTTGTAATTTGGTGACCATTGTAAGAATATTTGATTTCAATCTAAGTATTTGCATGATGTTTTCTATCTCTGGTCTATTTGTATGAGTGAGTAGTCCTCACGGGCTACGGATTGGGGAGAAACCTCGCAACAATTATGTGCATCTAGATCATGGGAGAATTGTATTTTGTTTGAGATTCTGAGTTGTATCTTTTGTTTCTTCGTCTCCTGTCTCCATCTGTGGACTTATAGGTGTTGGAGATATGCCCTAGAGGTAATAATAAATGTAGTTATTATTATATATCTTTGTGTTTATGATAAATGTTTACATTCATGCTATAATAGTATTAACAAGGAAACCATTAATACTTGTGTGATTTGTAAACTTAATTTGAAGTCCCTAGTATAGCCTCTATACTTCACTAGCTTGTTGGTTGATTGATGATGTGGTTTCTTTGTCATGAACATTGAGATGTTATCAACAACAAGATCATATCGTTAGGAGAATGATATGGTGGACATACTCCTATAGACAAGCGTAGCATAAAGATCAAGTCATTTCAATAGTTCAATTGCTATATGCTTTCTGATACATAGTAACCTAATTCCTTCGACCATGAGATCATGCATATTGCCTTACTGGATGGATGCTTTGATGTCATCAAACACCACACCGTAACAGGGTGGCTATAAAAGTGGCATTGGGTGTTCGGAAAGTATTGGTTGAAACACATGGATCAAGAGTGGGATTTGTCCATCCACATGACGGATAGATATTCTCAGGGCCCTCTCGGTGAAATGTCATCCAATTAGCTTGCAAGCATGTGACTTGGTCACAAGGGATCACATATCAGGGAACGAGAAAAGAGTACTTATCGATGAGGATGAACTAGGTATGCAGAGATACAGCGATCATAACCTCGGATAAGTAACATATCGTGAGACAAAGGGAAATTGGTATCGTATGTAAGTGGTTCATTCGATCGCAAAGTAATCGTAGAAATATGTGGAGCCATATGAATTTCCAGATTCCTCTATTGGTTATTGTTAGGAAGTGTCTCGATCATGTCCGCATAATTCACGAACCGTAGGGAGACACACTTAAGGATTGACGTTGTTTGAGTAGTTATGGTATTATGAGATAGAGACCGAATGTTGTTGAGTCTCGGATGGGATCCGGGATATCACGAGGTGATCCGGAATGGTCCGGAGAATAAGATTCATATAAGGAAAGTCCCATTTCGGAGTTGGGGAATGGTTCCGGTGTTTTCATCGGGAACATTCTAGAAGGTCCCGGAATGTCCGGCACTCCGGGGGGGAAGGGGTACATGAATGTGTCATTGCAAGATGGAATGATTGCATCATGTACTAAGTGTTCTCGCTGTCCAAAATAAAGGGTTTATTTAATTCCTAAATTGGAAAAGTCAAACTGCCAGTTTTCGGTCAAACTGCCAGTTTGGAAAGGAGAAGTTGAAACCGACTTGGGGAGGAGTCCTCCTCCCAAGCAGCGGCCAGCCCTAGGCGAGTTGGGGGGACTCCTCCCTCCTGGCCAGCCCTCCCACCTATAAAGGGAGGGGCAGGGCCTCCCCTCTAGACACACAAGTTCCTATCCTCTAAACTAGAAACTAGACCTAGACCCCGGTTTAGAGCTGTTTCGGTTTAGAGCCTTCTAATTGGTTTAGAGCCCTCTAATTGGTGTGTCTAATTACTAGACCACTAATAGCCTCTCTCATAAGCTCCACCATACTCGCCGGCTTAAGGCGAAGCCTGCGGGATCTCCCTCTACCTCGGTACCACGCCGTTGTCTTTGGGAATCGCGAGGAGAGTGCTACAACCTCCATTTTCTTTGGAACAAGGAGAGGAAGGTCTTCGTCGAGTACCGAACGTGTGACCGACTGCGGAGCGCTGCGGAACGCTTGCCGATAAATCTCACGATCTTGAGATCGGAAAGAATGCGACTACAGCACCCACGAGAATCTGCTCTCGTTAAACACTTTGGAATCTTCGAGGGTGAGTTATTCCATCGACTCGTTGCTACAATCTAGTAGATAGATCTTGGCTTGTTTGTTTGTATGCGATAGAAAATTTTTGTTTTCCATGCTACGAACCCCTACAGTGGTATCAGAGCCGTGTCTATATGTAGATCTGTTGCACGAGTAGAACACAATGGTCATTGTGGGCGTTGATGCTTTTATTGTCGTTTGCTTTCTGTTTACTTTGAATCTAGCGGTATGTTGGGATGAAGCGGCCCGGGCTAACCTTACATGACATCGTTCATGAGACTTGCTCCACGCTTAACATGCAACTTGTATTGCATAAGTGGCTTTGCGGGTGCCTGTTTCTCCTAGCATAGTTAAGATCCAATTTACAGGGTAATCAACAATGCTAGTATCAATGTTGTGGTTCTTGTTCGTAAGTTAGAACGACACTTATGGAAAGCCCCAAACCACGTAAAATATGCAAAGAAAGTAGAAGCGACTAACTTTGTTTTGCGGGGTGTCGATGATGTGATATGGCCATGCTTGTGATTATATTTGATGTATGCAATGTTCCTTATTGTAAGTTGGCAACCGGCGGAGCCATATGGTTGTCTTTAATTTCTTTTAAGACCTGCGTGTCTATTCAAAATAGTTGTAATTGTTGAAGCTGGTGGACGACAACCATGAAGAAGCGTCATTGACCTTGATGCTATGCCGGAGATGATGGAGATCATGTTCGTGCTTGAAGATGGAGATCGGAAGCACAAAGAAGAAAGGCCATATCATATCACATATTATGAATTGCATGTGATGTTAATCCTTTATGCATCTTGTATTGCTTAGTAGGCAGCGGTAGCATTATAAGATGATCCCTCATGCACATAAATTTCAAGTTCTAAAGTGTTCACCCTTAGTATGCACCGTTGCCAAAGCTTGCGCTTGAAGCACCACGTGATGATCGGGTGTCTTTGATTCCGGGTGACTAGCGTAAGCAAGCCAGATTTGCTTATGCGGAAGCTAAGGTTTGTCTTGACGAGCCTAGCATGTACAGACATGGCCTCAGGAACACGGATCGCCGAAAGGCAAAGCATGAATCATATAGTAGATATGATGAACATGATGATTGTTCGCCATTGAAACTATATCAACTCTCGTGATGATCGGTGTTGATGTAGTGGATTTGGTTCTTGTTATCACTAAAACAATGTGAGGGATGTTGTTTTGAGTGGGAGTTCACCTAGTTTAATTTCATTAATTAATTTGAACTCAATTTGTCATAAACTTAGTCTAAACTATTGCAAATATGTTGTAGATCAATGGCAGCCCCTACCATCAATTTTAATGCGTTCCTAGAGAAAGAAAAGTTGAAAAACAATGGAAGCAACTTCGGATTGGTTCCGCAATTTGAGGATTGTCCTCACAGATGGTAATTTGACCTATGTGCTGGATGCACCGCTAGGTGACCCACCTGCAGCTGATGCTACCGATGAAGTAAAGAATGTTTACCTCGCTCGGAAGAATCAGTACTCCATAGTTCAGTGTGCTATCTTGTATGGTTTAGAATCGGAGCTTCAGAAAAGGTTTGAAGAGTCAGACCCATATGATATTGTCGAGGATCTCAAATTAATCTTTGAGACTCATGCGGCAATTGAAAGTTATGAAGCTTACGAAAAGTTCTTTAACGCAAGATGGAAGAGGGTAGCTCGTTAGTGAGCATGTGCTTAAGATGTCCGCACGCAAATAAACTTCAAAGTTTGGGTATAGTGATTCCTAATACTTTGGGGTTTACCGCATCCTCCAATCACTACCACCAAGTTACAAGAACTTTGTGATGAACTACAACATGCGAACATGAACAAAGAGTTGCAGAACTATTTGCTATGTTAAAATCTGTAAGTGGAGATCAAGAAAGAGCACCAAGTGTTGATGGTCAATAAGACCACCAAATTCAAGAAAGGCAAGTCTAAGCAGAAGGGACACTTCAAGAAGGGTGGTAAGAAAGTTACCATACCGACGAAGAGGACCAAGGCTGGACCCAAGCCTGGCCCAGTGCTTTTACCGCAAGGGAGAAGGTCCTTTGGGCGGAATTGCCCAAAGTACTTGGCGATTTGAAGAACGGCAACATCAAGAAGAAAGGTATATCTGATATACATGTTATTGATGTGTATCTCACTAGTACTGGTAGTCGTGCCGGGGTAGTTGATACTGGTTCGGTTGCTCATGTGTGTACGTCGAAACAGGCGCTGCTGAATAAACGGAAGCTAGTGAAGAACGAGGTGCCGATGCGCGTAGGAAACGGATCAAAGGTTGATGTGATCGCGGTCGGCACACTACCTCTTCATCTACCATCGGGATTAGTTTTATACTTAAATAATTGTTATTTGGTGCCTGCGTTGAGCATGAACATTATATCAGGATCTTGTTTATTGCGAGACAGTTACTTGTTTAAATCCGAGAATAATGGTTGTTCGATTTATATGAGTAATGTGTTTTATGCACATGCACCTTTGATAGATGGTCTATTCATATTGAATCTCGATAGTAGAAATACACATATTAATAACATTGAGGCTAAACGTTTGAAATCAAGCGATAATTTGACCTATATGTGGCACTGTCGTCTTGGTCACATTGGAGTGAAGCGTATGAAGAAACTCCATTCCGATGGACTTCTTGAATCACTTGATTTTGAATCACTTGAAAGATGCGAAGCATGTCTGATGGGTAAAATGACTAAGACTCCATTTTCTGGTATGATGGAGCGAGCTACAGACTTATTGGAAATCATACATACCGATGTGTGTGGTCCAATGAGTGTAGCATCGCGCGATGGTTATCGTTATGTTCTTACCTTCACGGATGATTTGAGTAGATATGGGTATATCTATTTCATGAAACATAAGTCCGAAACTTTCGAGAAGTTTAAGGAATTTCAAAGTGAGGTAGAGAATCAACATAACAAGAAGATTAAATTTCTACGTTCTGATCGTGGAGGTGAATATCTAAGTTACGAGTTTGGCGAGCATTTGAAGAAATGCGGAATACTTTCGCAGTTGACACCGCCGGGAACACCACAGCGTAATGGTGTGTCTGAACGTCGTAATCGAACTCTCTTAGATATGGTTCGTTCTATGATGTCACTTACAGATTTACCGCTATCATTTTGGGGTTATGCATTAGAAACAACCGCATTCACTTTAAATAGGGCACCGTCTAAATCCGTTGAAACGACACCGTATGAATTATGGTTTGGGAAGAAACCTAGATTGTCGTTCCTTAAAGTTTGGGGATGCGAAGCCTATGTAAAGAAGTTACAGCCGGACAAGCTTGAACCCAAAGCGGAAAAATGCGTCTTCATAGGATACCCGAAGGAAACTATTGGGTATACCTTCTATCATAGATCCGAAGGCAAAATCTTTGTTGCCAAGAATGGATCCTTTCTAGAGAAGGAATTTCTCTCGAAAGAAGTGACTGGAAGGAAAGTAGAACTCGACGAGGTTGTCGAACCTTCTCTCGAAATTGCGAGTAGCGCAGACTAGGAAGAAGTTCTGTGGTGCTGCACCAATAAGAGAGGAAGCTAGTGATGGTGATCATGAAACTTGGTTGAAGTTGCTCTGAGCCTCGGAGGTCAACGAGAAATCGTAACACTCCAGATTGTTATGATTCCATTATGAATGTCATGATGGTGGACAACACCGATGACACCGAGACATATGAGGAAGCGATGATGAGCCCATATTCCAATAAATGGCAAGAAGCCATGAAATCCGTGATTGGATCCATGTACGAAAACCAAGTATGGACTTTGGTGGACTTCTGGGATGGTAGGAAGGTCGAGAACAAATGGATTTTCAAGAAGAAAACAGATGCTGATGGTAATATTACTGTCTATAAAGCTCGACTTGTCGCAAAAGGGTTTCGACAAATTCAAGGAGTTGACTACGATGAGACTTTCTCACAGGTAGCGAAGCTAAAGTGTGTGAGGATTATGTTAGCAATCGCTGCATATTATGATTATGAGATTTGGCAGATGGATGTCAAAACAGCATTCCTAAATGGAGACATTGATGAAGATTAGTATATGATACAACCCAAAGGTTTTGTCTATCCTAAAGATGCTAACAAGGTATGCAAACTTCAACGGTCCATCTATGGATTGAAGCAAGCATCCCAAAGTTGGAATCAACGTTTTGATAAGGTAATCAAAAGTTTTGGTTTTATACAATATTATTGAGTAGGTTGTATTTAAAATAAAGTGAGTGGGATCTATTGAGCATTCTTAATACTGTATGTTGATGACTTATTTTTGATTGTGAATGATGTAGACCTTCTTTATAGTGTCAAAGAGTATTTGAATAATAGTTTTCAATGAAGGATCTTGGCGAAGCAGCTTACATATTAGGCATAAAGATTTATAGAGATAGATCGAACGCTAAATATCATTGTCACAAAGTACATATTTGGACAAAGTTCTAAAGAGGTTTGGAATGGAAGATAGCAAGAAAGGGTTCTTGCCCATGTTGCTAATATGACCTTGAGTAAAACTCAAAGTCCGACATCGGCGGAAGATAGAGAAAAGATGAGTAAGACTCCTATGCCTCAGCCATAGGATCTCTAATGTATGCCATGCTATGTACTAGACCCGACATCGCATATCTGTTAGTCTAACTAGCAGATATCAAAGTGATCCAGGTGGATCATTGGACAATGTCAAAACATCCTTAAGTACTTGAGAAGAACTAAGGATATGGTTCTTTCTTATGGAGGTGATGAACAGCTCGTTGTTAATGGTTACACCGATGCTAGTTGGAACACCGATCCGGATGATTCTAAACCACAATCTGGATACGTATTTATTTTGAATGGTGCAGTGATTAGCTGGAGGAGTGCAAAGCAAAGCGTTGTGGCGAGATCTTCAACTGAATCGGAATACATGGCTGCCGGAGGCTTCACAAGAAGCGATATGGATGAAAGAGTTCATTGCAGAGCTGGGTGTGGTTCCTAGTCGCTGGACCCAATGTCTATCTCTGTGATAACATGGGCGCCATAGCCAATGCGCAGAACCAAGGTCACACAAGAAGTGAAGCATATCAAGCTGCGTTTCCACGCTATTCGAGAACATATCCAGGATGGGGATATAAAGATTTGCAAAGTACACACAGATCTGAATGTGGCGGATCCGTTGACTAAACCTCTCCGAGGGCAAAACATGACCAACACCAAACTGCCATGGGTGTTCGGTATATTACCATGTAATCTAGATTGGATGACTCTAGTGCAAGTGGGGACTGTTGGAGATATGCCCTAGAGGTAATAATAAATGTAGTTATTATTATATATCTTTGTGTTTATGATAAATGTTTACATTCATGCTATAATAGTATTAACAAGGAAACCATTAATACTTGTGTGATTTGTAAACTTAATTTGAAGTCCCTAGTATAGCCTCTATACTTCACTAGCTTGTTGGTTGATTGATGATGTGGTTTCTTTGTCATGAACATTGAGATGTTATCAACAACAAGATCATATCGTTAGGAGAATGATATGGTGGACATACTCCTATAGACAAGCGTAGCATAAAGATCAAGTCATTTCAATAGTTCAATTGCTATATGCTTTACGATACATAGTAACCTAATTCCTTCGACCATGAGATCATGCATATTGCCTTTCTTGGATGGATGCTTTGATGTCATCAAACACCACACCGTAACAGGGTGGCTATAAAAGTGGCATTGGGTGTTGGAAAGTATTGGTTGAAACACATGGATCAAGAGTGGGATTTGTCCATCCACATGGGATAGATATTCTGGGCCCTCTCGGTGAAATGTCATCCAATTAGCTTGCAAGCATGTGACTTGGTCACAAGGGATCACATATCAGGAGCGAGAAAGAGTACTTATCGATGTGAGGATGAACTAGGTATGCAGAGATACAAGCGATCATAACCTCGGATAAGTAACATATCGTGAGACAAAGGGAAATTGGTATCGTATGTAAGTGGTTCATTCGATCATAAGTAATCGTAGAAATATGTAGAGCCATATGAATTTCCAGATTCCTCTATTGGTTATTGTTAGGAGAAGTGTCTCGATCATGTCGCATAATTCACGAACCGTAGGAGACACACTTAAGGATTGACGTTGTTTGAGTAGTTATGGTATTATGAGAAAGAGACCGAATGTTGTTGAGTCTCGGATGGGATCCGGGATATCAGGTGATCCGGAATGGTCCGGAGAATAAGATTCATATAAGGAAAGTCCCATTTCGGAGTTGGGGAATGGTTCCGGTGTTTTCATCGGGAACATTCTAGAAGGTCCCGGAATGTCCGGCACTCCGGGGGGGGGGAAGGGGTACATGAATGTGTCATTGCAAGATGGAATGATTGCATCATGTACTAAGTGTTCTCGCTGTCCAAAATAAAGGGTTTATTTAATTCCTAAATTGGAAAAGTCAAGCGCTGTTTTGTCAACCGCCATTTGGAAAGAGGAGAAGTTGAAACCGACTTGGGGAGGAGTCCTCCTCCCCAAGCGGCGGCCAGCCTAGGTCGAGTTGGGGAGGACTCCTCCCTCCTGGCCGCCAGCCCTCCCACCTATAAAGGGAGGCAGGGCCTCCCCTCTAGACACACAAGTTCCTATCCTCTAAACTAGAAACTAGACCTAGACCCCGGTTTAGAGCTGTTTCGGTTTAGAGCCTTCTAATTGGTTTAGAGCCCTCTAATTGGTGTGTCTAATTACTAGACCACTAATAGCCTCTCTCATAAGCTCCACCATACTCGCACCGGCTTAAGGCGAAGCCCTGCGGGATCTCCCCTCTACCTCCGGTACCACGCCGTTGTCTTTGCGGAATCGAGAGAGTGCTACAACCTCCGCTGCTGGAACAAGGAGAGGAAGGTCTTCGTCAGTACCGAACGTGTGACCGACTGCGGGGCGCTCGAGAGCAGCGCGCGGAAGGATCGTCTCGCGATCTTGAGATCGGAAGAAATGCGACTACATCACCCCCGAGAATCTGCTCTCGTTAAACACTTTGGAATCTTCGAGGGTGAGTTATTCCATCGACTCGTTGCTACAATCTAGTAGATAGATCTTGGCTTGTTTGTTTGTATGCGATAGAAAATTTTTGTTTTCCATGCTACGAACCCCTACAATAGGTACCCAAGATCCCATAGATTCATAATGGCTCGAGGTGAGATACTTGGCTAGTGGCGATCTCATAGGAACCTCAGTGACAGAAAGGGTAGTACGGTCTTCGCTTAGCGACCCATTCGGGATCAACAACAACATCACCACTTAAAGCTTGATTTGTGTTTTGCACTTAATAATCTTTTGTAACCCATGGCTTCGGTGTACTCTCGGTTGGATTAAAAGTCTATTGCTATGCCCGTTGCATCACGGGGGCTCTAGAATATTAGGATGTGTTACCCACAAGAGGTTATCTCGATTCAAACATTATACATGACTACACTTATCATTATCTTTTATCCCATTTGATGTGCAGCTGCAGGTGGATCTTCAACCCTGGCCTATCTCCATCCATTTATTCAAACCCGTTATAAAGTAAAATACATTGGTCCGGTTAACTAAGGTAAAATGAACAAACAAAGTCTTGTAGATGTGTCCTTTTTATTACCTTTTAGCAGTGCTTTTTGAGGTTCGATTAAATCTAGGTCTTCTACAGAAAAAGCTATTATACTACATCCGTGAATCCAGATCGAAGGTATCAATCCTTTTTCTGGCGCCATTGATGGGGAAGCAATTTTGCTATCCTGGTGAGGTCATTAGAGACCTTGTTATTAGTTTTATTATTAGTTGCAGTTTAATTATTGTTATTAGTTTACTTTCTTGTTATCTATTTGAAAACCCAAAAAATTGTTACTTGTTATTTGTTTTGATTACTTAAAAATTACCAAAAAGATAAGAGCCATGGCTCAAAAGAGATTACGGGAGTATGCTACTCCCGCTGATGATTTTATTCGGGCACCCATCACTTAGCCCGCAGTTGATGCGGAAACATATGAGGTAAAACCTAACCTTTTAAGTTTGGTTCAACAAATACAATTTGGGGGTTGATCTGTTGAATATTCGGGATTGCACTTAAATACTTTTAGTGAAATTTGTGACATGATGCGTATTAAGGATGTAGATCCAAATGCTGTTAAGCTAAGATTCTTTCCTTTCTCTCTTAGTGGAAAGGCTAAGGATTGGTTGCTAGCTCTACCAAAGGGCACTATTAAATCTTGGGAGAAATGTACTACCAAAGGCTAAGGATTGGTTGCTAGCTCTTCTTGAGCAACCAAAGAAGCTAAAGGAACATTATTTGGATCAATATGGGCTTTCCCATTCACAAGCATAGACATAATAATATCAATCTTATCACTCAAGGAGGAGGTTTCCTCAACATAATTTACCTTCCTACCTTGTGGAGCTCTCTCAGTATGCCATTCAGAATAATTAACCATCATATTGTCCAGAAGTTTTGTTGCAGCACCCAAAGTGATGGTCATAAAGGTACCTCTAGCAGCAGAATCCTATAGGTTCCTTGAAGAATAGTTCAATCCTGCATAAAAAGTTTGGATGATCATCCAAGCAGTGAGTCCATGAGTGGGACAATTCTTTACCAAAGACTTCATTCTTTCCCAAGCTTGAGCAACATATTCATTATCAGATTATTTAAACTTCATTATTTCACTTCTCATAGATATAATCTTAGCAGGAGGATAGTATTTTCCAATTTAAGCATCTTTGCATTTAGTCCAAGAATCAATAGTATTCGTAGTTAAGGAATTCAACCATTCTTTAGCTTTTCCTCTCAAAGATAAAGGAAACAATTTCAGCTTAATAATATCACCATCTACATCCCTATGCTTTTGCATCTCACAAAGTTCAACAAAGTTCTTTAGATGGGAAGCAGCATCTTCATTACTAATACCAGAAAATTGTTCGCTCATAACAAGACTGAGCAAAGCAGGTTTTATCTCAAAGAAAGTATCTTCAGGCACAAGTGGAGCAATATGTGTGCTCATAAAATCATTATTTTTGGTGCTAGTGAAGTCACACAACTTAGTGTTTTCAAGAGTAGTCATTTTTTTGTGATTTCAAATAAGAAAGAAAACTAGTAAAACTAATTTTTGTGTGTTTTTTATAACAAAGCAAGCAAACAAAGCAAAAAGAAATTAAGCAAAACAAAAATAACAAAGTAAAGAGATTGGTTATGAGGGACTCCCCTTGTGAAGATGTCCTTGACTCCCCTTGGGAGCTTCATCATGTTGTAGGCGTAGTGTGGGGTCGCCATGAATTTTGCAAACGCTTGGCGACCCAGGACGCAGTGGTAGGGGCTGCGGAAGCTCACCAGCTCGAATATGATCCTCTCTGTGCGGTAGTTTGCCGGTGTGCCGAAGGTGACTAGCAGCGTCACTTTTCAAATCGGGTACGCCTTCCTGATGGCTCGGTGTTAATGTAGAGCTCGTTGGGAATCCCAAGAGGAAGGTATGATGAGCACAACAACAAGTTTCCCTCAGTTACGAAACCAAGGTTTAATCGAACTAGTAGGAGCAAGGAAACACCCTAAAGGTGTTGCTAGCTGAGCCTTGGCAGGGCGCACTATGGGTGCTAGTAGCAACGTGGAGACCTACACAACACAACCACAGAACTCTGTCCCCAACATGCGATGAGGTTGTCAATCTCACCGTGTTTTGCTGAAAACAAAGGATTAAACATATCGAATGGAAGGATGTAATAGTTTGCAGAAAGTAAACACAAAGCAGTAAATAGTTTATAGATTGTATGTAAAGAAAAAGGACCGGGATCCATAGTTCACTAGAGGTGGCTCTCCTTAAGATAGATAACATGCTGGGTGAACAAATTACAGCGGGGCAATTGACAAACATCGAGAAAGCAATACATGCATATACTAATCATCTTGACTCCTGTGAGACTTGATTGGGAATTACAACATTATACATAGACCGCCATCCAACTGCATCTATGACTAATAATCCACCTTCAGGTTATCATCCGAACCCCCTCCAGTATTAAGTTGCAAGCAACAGATTATTGGTTTCATAATTGCGTGTAAAAGTAAACAATACGATTATTCTATGAACAAACGATTGTTGTTTTCTCCTAGTAGCAACATCACATCTAGTACCTTAGAGATTTTGTCACTTCCCAGATTACGGAGGCATGAACCCACTATCGAGCATAAATACTAACTCTTGGAGTTGCAAGCATCTACTTGGCCAAGATAGCTACTAACAACGGAAAGCATGCAAGATCACAAATAACAAAGACATGATACAATCAATAATCAATCTGAAATAGCATCTCAATATCCATCGAATCCCCGCAAACACAACTTGCAGAATTACAAATAGATGATCTTGATCATGAACGGAGCTCACAAGATCTAGACATGAAATCACAAAGGAGGAGAACCAGCCATCTAGCTACTACATGGATCCGTAGTCCAAGGATGAACTACTCACGCATCACACCGGAGGCTTGCATGGTGATGAAGAAGGCCTCCCGGGTGAATTCCCCTCTACGGCAGGGTGCCGGGAAGAGCTTTAGATCCCTCCCGATCTAGGGATGGAGATGACGGCGGCTACAGACTCATTCGTTGATTTTTGATCGGGTACTTAGGGTTTTCGTCCCGAGGGCATCTTATAGGTGGAAGGAGAGGCCGAGGGGTGCGGAGGCTACACACCAAGTGGGCCAGGCGGGGCAAGCGGCTAGGTGGTGTGGTGGACCTCTGGCCCCTCTTCGTCTCGTATTCTGGCATCTGATGACTTCCGGAAAAATAGGCACTTTGGCTTTTGTCTCGTACAATTCCGAGAATATTCATTTTTTGACTTTCCTGGAACCAAAAACAGCAGAAAATAGGCAACTGGCACTGTGGCTCTTGTTAATAGGTCAATCCTAGAAATCATATGAAAAGTACTCCAAAGTGTGGAAAAAACACAAGAAAGTGGATAAAACCAAGCATGGAACTCCAAAGTGTGGACAAAACACAAGAACTGACTTTGCAATGTATCACTTCTGACCGGGGACGATACTGTGGAAGGTCGTCAGGGTTGGCTCGAAGGCTGTTTCTGGTAGCTGGAGCCTCTTGAACGTGTCCAGGTACATGATGTTGATGGAGCTCCCACGATCCATCAGTGTCATGGGCAGCCAGTAGTTAGCCACCTTGGGCCTGACCACAAGGGCGACTCGCCATGGGTATTCGATTCTTGGCGCGTGGTCCTGGTGACTCCAGGTGATACTCTGCTCAGACCAGTTGAGGAAGCGAGGGATGTCGACTTGGCTCACCGTGTTGACGGCGACCGAACGGGCAAGCACCTTCTTCTCGCGCTTGGTGTCGAGCCCGATGAAGGTGTGTAGCGAGCCGGCTGTGTGTCCGAAGTCGCCGGCGTTGCCATTGTCCCTTGGCAGGTTGTTGTTGGGGACCTCCCTCGCTCGCCTCGCCTTTTCGATCTCTTTTAGGGAGTGGCAATCCGCGGTGGTGTGGCTGGCGGGTTTTCCCTTCCTACTATGGTAGATGCAGGGCTGATTGAGCAAGGCAGCGGGGTCGAATTTCGGCCTTGCTGTATTGTTGGAACGGTAGTTTCCGCTGTCACGGTAATTTCCTCCGTCGCGGCGGTAGCTCTTGGGGTCGCTTTGGCCGTAGCCGGTGTTGTCGACGAAGTCGACTCGCCCGTCCGTGCGGCGCTTTCCGGTGATACGAGTGTTGCTGTAGCGCATGTCGCGTAGGCGCCCGCTGTCGTGGATGCTGGTTCGGCGTATTCCTCCTGACTCGTCGTCGGAGTCTTGGTTAGGGTCCTCCTCCGTGTAGCGCTTGGCGATCTCGTGGATGTCGGGGACATTGTCGAGCATCCGGTAGACCCTCTTGATCTTAGCGACCAAGGGTTCATACTGGCACGCGTTCTTGAAGCAATGTATCGTCGTATCTAGGTGGATGCCGGAGGCGTTGATCCATAGTTCTTGCCACCTTTGAATCCAACAGCGAGTCGACTCGCGTTGTCCCTAGATGCATCGCTCCAGGTCTTCTATGGTGGTGGCGCGGGTGTAGGAGCCCTCGAAGTGCCTGATGAAGGCATCCCACATTTCTTTCCAGGAATCGATGCTGTCGGCAGGGAGGGTGTTGATCCATTTCTGAGTCGCACCCTCCATCATCAGGGGGAGGTAGCGAGCAGGTCGGTGTGGCCGGCGATTCCCATCGCCATGAGGTATGCGTCCAGCTAGATAGCTGGATCGTACGTCGGGTCGTACTTTTCGATCTCCTTGGGCGCCTTGAAGTTGGCAGGGTATTTTTCCCCACGAATCATGGGCCCCAAGAATTGCGTTCCGACTCGACTGAGCAAGCCTCTTGGTTCGGGGTCGCCGCTGTTGGTGAGGGTGTGCCTCAAGTCGTTAGGCTGGCATGCCTGCCAAGCCTGGTCGTTGACGATGTCCGTTCGGGCATCAATGGGCTGCCCGTTGGTGGCGACCGTGTTATTCGCCGGTCGCGGCTCATTGGTGGACAATGCGGGGTTGGAGGCCCGTGGTTGATTCGCCAGGGGCTACGGTGGAGGGCAGGTTAATGCGTTGGCAACAGTGGGGTGGCCACTCGAGGCCGCCCTGCTAGCTGAGGAGCGGGAATACATCCGCTTCGCGGGTCGACTCCCGTAGATTGTTGCTCGATAGCCCTAGCAAGTAGGGCCTTGGCATACTGGATTTGTAGCGCGCCGTCGCCTTGGACGTCGAGGTTGGTGACCGCGGCGTGGGTCGCGACGACGTTGTCCATCGGGGGGAGTAGAGTGGTACTCTGTTGGCGTCGTGGGCTTGAGGCGAGATGATGATCCGCAGCTGGTCCAGTGGGGGAGGGGCTCCGGTCGCCGGTGCGCCGGGTGGTGGCCTTGCAGGGTTCCTTCCGCCTGGCAGCGCTTTCTCGCAGTATTCACGCTCGGCCACGCGTGCGGGGTCACTTTCGTCGTTGAAGTACAGGACGCGGCCCTGGACGTTGGAGTTCAGGCGGGTCCTGATGCGGCGCTGGTGATAGAGCGATAGGTCCCGCGCTGTTTCTCGCTCGAGGCGGTATTTCTCGCGCTGGGAGAGTTTGTTGCGTTGCCCCTCCGCGACTCGCAGCCGGGCTTCCTACACCTCAGCGGTCGTGGCGGTTGGCGGGATCGGCCGGCTTCCTCTACCTCATCGTTTGTGTCGGCGTTGGTCTCGGCCGCGTTGTTGGCGGCCGAGTCGTATTCGGTGACGAGCTCCTGATAGAGCGGACCTGCTTTTCCGAGAGCAGATCACAGTGCGGCAGCGATCCGCCAATGATCACTGTTGCAGCTTGGTCGACCGCGCCAGTGAAGCCGACGAAGAGGTTGATGGAGCCGACCGGCATCACCGCACCATGAGTGACCGTGCGTGAGGCCGGGATGTAGCTACTGGGCAGGATCTGTAAGATCCCGCCGATGGTGATCATGCGGCCGGTGGCGAGCGGCCGATCGATCGGCAAATAGGGACTCGCCGCAGAACTCAGGACAGTCCTGCTATGCCCCACGTGTTGGGTCCGCAGCATAGAAAACAAAAATTTTCCTAGGATGAGAACTATACGCCAAGATCTATCTACTAGGTGCAGAGCAACGGGTGGACATACATCCATCGAGAACTTACCCTCGAAGACAACGAGTTTTGTTAACGAGTAGGAACTCGTGGTTGATGTAGTCGTACACTTGCCGATCTCCAGATCGTGTGGAAGTCCGAGCACCGCAAATCAGCAGCGCATCCGTCCTCGCACACATGTTCAAGCCACCGGACAACCTCCACCTCCTCGCTCCAGCGATCTAGCAGAAGCAGCAACTCCTTCCAGATGAAATGCCACCAGGAACATGTCTCTCGCTAATCCGAGACCACGGGGGAATAATTCTAGAGGGGGAGAGAGATGCTTCACAAGGAGATGTGAGGAAGAAGGAGGAAGAGGGGGGCCTTTTATAGGAGGGGGTGCCCCTCCCCATGGCCGGCGCCTCATGGGGGTGACCCCTCACCTCCCCCATTCATGTGGTGGTAACCCCTCCACATTAAAATGCCTCTTCATATTCCCTTTTAAAGTCTCCACTTTAAATGCATTAAAATTCTCTAAGTTTAATGCTCTCTCATTTAATTAAACTCTTTTATTAAATTTATTCAAAATTTTGTTAATTACTTTAATTAACAAACTTTCACATATAACACCTTGCAATATTTCAATATCACATGCAGAACCACTTTCTGCAATTTCACCCGAAACAATTCCGGTTTCTATCGAAACAATTCCTACGCTTTGTAATTCTTTCATCTGAGACATATGTGCTCCAAAATGGTGTTCGGTAACTCTTAAGTGTGTCACCCTATGGTTCGTGAATAATGCAGACATGATTGAGACTCCTCTCAGATCAATAATCAGAAGCAAGACCTAGAGATCCATACTGACTCCTGCATATTGAACGATGACTTCTGTGATCGTGAGAACCTTTAATGCTAGTAATTTCATCCCTTTGTCTCGTGATATAATACATGTCCGAGATTCAATCATCGGTATCCAAATACCTAGTTTTATCTCGTTACCGACATGCACTCTTTTCTCGTTCCCATGATATAACATTCTAGTGATCACATCACTTGCTTGCAAGCTATCTTAATGTGATATCACCGAGAGATCCCAGATTATATCTATCCGTCATCGGGATTACAAATTCCCACTCTTGATCCATGAGCCTCAACATAACACCTTCGTAGTAATCGAACCCATCTTTATAGTCACCCTGTTACGGTGTGACGTTTGATGTTATCAAGATACTCTTCAGGTGTTAGCAATTAACATGATCTCATGGTCTAAGGATAAAGATTACTTCGTATGATGTTATAGCAGTATAAACATAATGACTTGATCGTAATGCTATACTTCGGATGAATGTTCATCACATCATTTCACAAATGTTGTGACCTTGTTATTAACATCATCCAATGTTCATGATCAGGAAACATTGAGCATCTTGTTAATCAACAAGATAGTCTATAAGAGAGGCATAACTAGAAACCCTTTTTGCTTATTAAACAGACATGTATTGATGTTTCCGATCAATACAATTATAGCATGCAAAATAAACATCTATCATATACTAGGAATACAAAATAACAACTTTATATTGCCTCTCAGGGCATATTTCCTTCAGTCTCCCACTTGCACTAGAGACAATAATCTAGTTCACATAGTGATAAATCTAACACGCATGGAGTTCTGGTGTTGATCATGTTTTGCCCTAGGAAGAGCTTTAGTCAACGGATCTGCTACATTTAGGTCCGTGTGTACTTTAGAAATCTTTATATCTCCATCCTTGACATGCTCGTGGATGGACTGAAACCGGTGCTTAATATGCTTGGAATTGTTAGAGACCTCGGTTCCTTGGCGTTGGCTATGGGTCCATTGTTGTCACAACAGATCACCATTGGGTCCAATGCACTAGGAACCACACCTAGTTCCGTAATGAACTCTTTCATCCAAACCGCTGCGCCGCTCAAGGAACAACATATTCCGCCTTTCGTTGATCTAGCCACCACAAAGTTGTTTGGAACTCCTCCAACTAATCGCTGCTCCGTTCAAGAGAAATACGTATCCAGATTGAGACTTAGAGTCATCCAGATCGGTGTCAAATCTAGCATCGACATAACACTCACCGACTAGCTCTTCTTCACCTCCGTATATAAGAAACATATCCCTTGTTCTTCTCAAGTAATTGAGGATGTTCTTGACCGCTATCCAGTGTTCTGAACCTGGATCAGATTGGTAACTACTAGTCAAACTAATAGCATGTGCCTCATCTGGTCTTGTACATAGCATGGAATACATAATTGAGCCTATGGCTGAGGCATAGGGGATCTTATCCATTATCTCTCTTTCTTCCGCCGTAGCCGGACTTTGAGTCTTGCTCAATGTCTTGCCTTGCAACATAGGTAAGAACCCCTTCTTACTTCCGTCCATATTAAACTTCTTTAATATCTTATCAAGGTATGTACTCTACGATAGGCCAATTAGGTGCCTTGATCTATCTCTATAGATTTTAATCCCTAATATATATGACGCTTCACCAAGGTCTTTCATCGAAAATTTGCTGTTTAGATAACTTTTAACATTGTTTAAAAGATCTATATCATTTCCAATCAATAATATGTCATCCACATATAATATCAAAAATGGCACATTGCTCCCACTCATTTTGTTGTAAATACAAGCCTCTCCACAAGTTTGGACAAATCCAAACTCTTTGATCACCTCATCAAAGGGGAGATTCCAACTCCGGGATGCTTGCTTCAGTCCATAGATGGATCGATGAAGTTTGCATACCTTATTAGCATCCTTAGGATCGACAAAACCCTTAGGTTGTATCATATACAACTCTTCTTCAATATTACCATTGAGGAACCCAATTTTGACATCCATCTACCATATTTCATAATGGAAATATGCAGCAATTGCTAACATAATCCTAAAAGACTTAAGCATCGCTACGGGAGAGAATTTTTTGAAACCCCTTTGCGACAATTCGAGCCTTATAGATGGTCACATTACCATCAGCATCAGTTTTCTTTTGAAAATCCTTTTATTCTCAACGGACTTTCGATCGTGAGGTAAGTCCACCAAGGTCCAAACCTGGTTCTTGTACATGGATTCCATCTCGGATTTCATGGTTCTAGCCATTTGTTGGAATCCGGGCTCATCATCTCTTCTTCATATGTCGCAGGGTCATCTATTTCATCAACCATGAAATTCACAACAAGTTTGTCGTACAGTTCAGGAGATGCACGTGTCCTACTTGACCTGCGAGCTTCAGTAGTGTCCTCTTTCAGAGATTCATGATCAATATCATTAGCTCTCTCTTCATTAGGTGAAGTCAACTCCGAAACAATTTCCGGTGCTGTGCTACTCGCCATTTCATGAAGAGAAGGTTCAATAACCTATTCGAGTTCTACCTTCTGACTACTCACACCTTTCGCGAGAAACTCCTTCTCAAGAAAGGATCCATTCTTGGCAACAAAAACCTTGCCCTTGGATCTGTGATAGAAGGTATACCCAATCGTTTCCTTAGGGTATCCTATGAAGACGCATTTTTTCGCTTTGGGTTCGAGTTTATCCGGCTGCAGTTTCTTCACATAAACATCACATCCCCAAATTTTAAGAAATGACAACTTAGGTTTGTTTCCAAACCATAATTCATATGGTGTCGTTTCAACGGATTTAGATGGTGCCCGATTTAAAGTGAATGCAGCTGTTTCGAGTGCATAACCCCAAAATGACAGTGGCAAGTCAGTCAGAGACATCATAGATCGAACCATATCCAATAAAGTACGATTACGATGTTCCGAAACACCATTACGTTGTGGTGTTCCGGCAGGCGTGAGTTGTGAAACTATTCCACATTCTTTCATGTGTGTGCTAAACTCGTAACTTAGATACTCACCTCCACAGTCAGATCGAAGAAATTTGATCTTTCTATTATGATGATTTTCCACTTCATTCTGAAATTCCTTGAACTTGTCAAAGGTTTCAGACTTGTGTTTCATCAAATAGATATTCTCGTATCTACTCAAATCATCTGTGAAAGTAACAAAATAACGATATCCACCTCACGCCGACACTCATTGGTCCACACACATCAGTATGTATGATTTCCAATAAATCTATCGCCCGTTCCATTGAACCGGAAAACAGCGTTCTAGTCATCTTGCCCATAAGGCATGGCTCACATGTATCAAATGATTCAAAATCAAGTGATTCCAAAAGTCCATCAGAATGGAGTTTCTTCATGCGTTTAATGCCAATATGACCTAGATGGCAGTGCCACATATATGCAGATATATCATTATCAAGTTTAATCCTTTTAGCATCAACATTATGAATATGCGTAATACTACTATCGAGATCCAATAGAAATAAACCATTCAACACAGGTGCATGACCATAAAAGATACCATTCTTATAAATCGAACAACCATTGTTTTTAGATTTAAAGGAATAAACACTTTGCATCAAACACGATGCGGATACAATGTTCATGCTCGATGCAGACACCAAATAACAATTATTCAGATTTATAACTAATCCCAATGGCATATGGAGAAGTAGCGTCCCGACGGTTGATCCATTGCCGACCCGCATCCTGACCTCATCCCTTGCTAGTTGTCGCATGTTCCGCAGCCCCTGAACCGAGTTATATATATTAGCAACCGATCCCATATCAAATACATAGGTGCTACTGCGAGTACTAGTCAAGTACACATCAATAACATGTATATCAGATATACCTTTGTTTGCCTTCCTGGCCTTCTTGTCCGCCAAATACTTGGGGCAATTGCGCTTCCAATGGCCAGTCCCCTTGCAATAGTAACACTCGGTGTCATACTTAGGGCTAGCTTGGGGTTTCTTTTCAGGTGTGGCAACAGATTTGCCACCCTTCTTTCCCTTATGCTTGCCTTTCTTGTCCTTCTTGAAACCGGTGGTCTTATTGATCATCAACACTTGATGTTCTTTCCTAATCTCCACTTCTGCAGTCTTAAGCATTGATGAAGCTCGAAGAGACTTCTTCATGCCCTGCAGATTATAGTTCATCATGAAGGTCTTGTAGCTAGGTGGCAGAGATTGGAGAACACGATGTATGCCTAAGTCAATGGGAATCGTTATTCCCAAGGACACAAACTTATCGGCGTACCTAGACATTTTGAGTACATGCTCACTAACGGAGTTGTTCTCCTCCATCATGCAGCTAAAGAAATTTTCAGAAGCATTATAACTCTCTATGGCAGCATGGGTATCAATTCTCCCATGGTATCAAAGGCATTACCATTTTCAAACGCTTTCAAAGTTCTGGCTCTAGCCCATACAGTATGCCGCACTGAATTAAGTTGTGGTCCTCCTGATGAGTCAAATATACATTCTTTTCCTCGTCAGGGGCATCAGGAGCTGGTGGGTGGCCTAGCGGCGCCTCTAGCACATATTGCTTTTGTGCAGCAGTGAGGAGAATCCTCAAATTCATAGCCTAGTTGGTGAAGTTGCTACCATTCGTAGCAAGTTTCTCTTTCTCCATGAACACATTGAAATTAAAAGCAGGTGGTGCCATCTACAATAGAATTTGTAAAGTTTATTTAGACTAAGTTTATGATAGAGTGAGTTTAGCTAATCCAAATTACTAATGAACTCCCACTCAAAAACGACACCCCTTGTGTCCTTTTGGTGATTACATGAACCAAATCCACTACACCAAGTCCGATCATCACGTGAGTTGATGTAGCTTCAAAGGCGAGCATCTATATGGGCATCATATCAACTATATGACTCATGCTTAACCTTTCGGTCCGTGTTCTGAGGCCATGTCTGTACATGCTAGGCTCACCAAGTAAGAACCTCAGTATTCGCGTGTGTAAAACTGTCTTACACCCGTTCCTATGAAAGCGCATATTCGAGTACACCCGATCATCACGTGATGTCTCCAAACACGATCCACAGAACGGTGCATACTTAAGGAAGAACACATTTTTATCTTGATATCTAAATGAGGGATCATCTTACAATGCTACAAAAAGTGCCAAACTAGCAGTATAAGATGCTAACATCTAATGTGTAAAGTGAGATGATATGGTCCATGCATTTGATCTCTATCATTTGCATCGTGGTATGATCTCCATCATTACTTTGGGTGTAAGGCCAAGGTCTATGGAACTTACACGTTGAATGTGTTGTAAGAGTATCTATCATACATCTACTTATAACAATACCATATCAATACACTAGCCCAGCAACAATCTGAACTAGACGCCTCTAATTTCTCAATTGCAAGTTTTACGTGGCTTAGGGCTTTCGGAGATAGAACCGTTCTTACCTACGAACATGAACCACAACAAGGATAACCAAGTTATTAGCAACTCATTGTAAATCAGATATTGACTATAGTAGGAGAGACAAACACCTGCCAGCCACTTATGCAAAACAAGTTGCATGTCAGTCGTGGAACCGGTCTCATGTACGATGACATGTAAGGTTGGTCCGGGCTGCTTCATCCCACTATGCCACCAATATCCAAAATACATAGAAGATGGAATAACATGATCATCATCGCCCACATATAAACACATGTGTAATACCCGTGCAAAGCACCTACGCATAGACCAGGCTCTGATACCACTGTTGGGTCCGCAGCATAGAAAACAAAAAATTTCCTACGATGAGAACTATACGCCAAGATCTATGTACTAGGTACAGAGCAACGGGTGGACATACATACATTTAGAACTTACCCTTGAAGAGAACGAGTTTTGTTAACGAGTAGGAACTTGTGGTTGATGTAGTCGTACACTTGCCGATCTCAAGATCGTGTGGAAGTCCGAGCGCCGCAAATCAGCAGCGCATCCGTCCTCGCACACATGTTCAAGCCACCGGACAACCTCCACCTCCTCGCTCTAGCGATCCAGTGGAAATAACAACTCCTTCCAGACGAAACGCGACCGGGAACATGTATCTCGCTAATCCGAGACCATGGGGGAATAATTCTAGAGGGGGAGAGAGATCCTTCACGAGGAGGTGTGAGGAAGAAGGAGGAAGAGGGGGGCCTTTTATAGAAGGAGGGGGGTGCCCCTCCCCATGGCCGGCGCCTCATGGAGGGTGACCCCTCACTTCCCCCATTCATGTGGTGGTAACCCCTCCACATTAAAATGCCTCTTCACATTCCCTTTTAAAGTCTCCACTTTAAAATTCTCTAAGTTTAATGCTCTCTCATTTAATAAAACTCTTTTATTAAATTTATTGCGAATTTTATTAATTACTTTAATTAACAAACATTCACATATAACCCCTTGCAATATTTCAATATCACATGCAGAACCACTTTCTGCAATTTCACCGGAAACAATTCCGGTTTCTATCGAAACAATTCCTGCGCTTTGGAATTCTTTTGTCTGAAACATATGTGCTCCAAAACGGTGTTCTGTAACTCTTAAGTGTGTCACCCTACGGTTCGTGAATAATGCAGACATGATTGAGACTCCTCTCAGATCAATAATCAGAAGCGGGACCTGGAGATCCATAATGACTCCTACATATTCAACAATGACTTCTGTGATCATGAGAACCTTTAACGCTAGTAATTTAATCCCTTTGTCTCATGATATAATACATGTCCGAGATTCGATCATCGGTATCCAAATACCTAGTTTGATCTCGTTACCGACATGCACTCTTTTCTCGTTCCCGTGATATAACATTCTAGTGATCACATCACTTGCTTGCAAGCTATCTTAATGTGATACCACCGAGAGGGCCCAGAGTATATCTATCTGTCATCGGGATTGAAAAATTCCACTCTTGATCCATGACCCTCAACATAACACCTTCGTAGAACTGAAGCCATCTTTACAGTCACCCTGTTACGGTGTGACGTTTGATGTTATCAAGATACTCTTTAGGTGTTAGCAATTAACATGATTTCATGGTCTAAGGATAAAGATTACTTCGTATGATGTTATATAAATATAAATATAATGACTTGATCGTAATTCTATACTTCGGATGAATGTTCATCACATCATTTCACAAATGTTGTGACCTTGTTATTAACAACATCCAATGTCCATGATTAGGAAACCTTGATCATCTTGTTAATCAACAAGCTAGTCTATAAGAGAGGCATAACTAGGAACCCTTTTTGTTTATTAAACACACATGTATTGATGTTTCCGATCAATACAATTATAGCATGCAAAATAAACATCAATCATATACAAGGAATACATAATAACAACTTTATTATTGCCTCTCAGGGCATATTTCCTTCACCACGGTGGGCGCCACTGTCGTGGAAATGGCCACGGCAGTCGCTGCTACTTGCAGCGATTAATTGTAACATGAGGAAGAGCCGACGGCCATCTGCGGTGCGAGATGGGGGCGGATGCACATGGTTTACCCAGGTTCGGCCCCCCGGAGGGTAAAGACCTACTCCTACTTGATTAGATTATTCGAGAGCGAGTTACAGGGGTGGCGAGCTCGGCGTCTAAGCAGAGAGTCGCTTGAAGGGGGTGTATGATGGAACGTAAGTCCTCAAGGTACCCTAGGGAGGTTTATATATGAGGCACCTCGCTAGAGTTTACAGTTTACCACCGAACAAGATATGGATTCGGAGGCTTTTAACCTAATCCGACTGGGCTTCACGCTCGGGTCCTCGGTCTCCAACATGGGCCCTCTCCTCAACCGATTCCAATGGCCCTTAGGCCCACTCAGAGACCCTTCGCCCAATCGAACGCCCCATCGGGCATACCCCCTTCGGCATATCCCCATCACATAGAGATGAGATCAACAATCAAATACATTGTAATGAAAAGTATAAGATTGGTAGCAATAGTCTTACAGTGTCGCGAATCAGAGAAGAGATCTACTATTACAAGTGGTGGAATATGGCTATGGAGATGGAGAAGAGTTTTGAGATCTAGAGGCAGCTGGTGATCTGTGGCGAAGACTTTTGGCAAGGTTTGGCTTGTTTTCTCGTTTCCTGAGGCTTCTTTATATAGGGATCCCTTCACGAAAGTTGTTCTATTTGACCTAACGGTGGCGGCGCCAACTATACGACCGGATCTATACGGCCGGAATTTTGCTCTGGTCGTATAGTTGGTCGTTAAAGCGTCTACCTCCGCATCACGGCTACTAGTTTCTTCAGGTTGTTGGAATTCTCGTATCTTTGACTTTAATGTAGTGACTCCCATCTTCAAACGACATTATCTGTGCAGGAAAAATATAAAAGAAAGGATTGCATACCCCTTTGAATATTAGGCATTAGTGGTAGGATTTAGAGAGATATTTCATCAAAATTATGAATAATATCCAGTTTAAATGTGGACGTTGATGGCTATATTTCAAAGCCATCAACCTCCCCGAGCTTAAACTTGATCATCCCCGAGCAAGAAAACCAAAATCAAAAAGGAACTCAACATTTAAACTGAAATAACGAGATGGTGATCTTACTCATGATTAGTAGTATCATGTTTCCTCCACTTCATAAATCTCAACAACTTCAGCATAGATAGAGTAATGGCAAGCATATCATACGGGTTTTATGCATCCTTATAGTGCAAAAAATTTATTGTCAACATGGATGATCCAAAATGAGTAAACTTTATTCCATGTCATGTAATCAATTCATAGGCTTGCATTTGAATGATAAAGTATAATCATGTAGATTGAGAGTGTGAGAGTTGTCATGAAAAACATATAGACTAGAGTATCTCAATTCTCCCACATCAATATATCAAGACTTATCAAGCTCTACTTTTCTATTCACTGTCCTTTAAGAATTTCAGTTTTTGAGTAATTGAGAGCATGCCAAAAAAATTATTAGTTTATCGGGATATGATGGACACTCGTGGCATCACTAAGATTTTTGTTCCTTTCGCATAATGATTACTCATAACAGCCAGAGGAGTGATTCCATCATGATTATAGCTACCCGGGAGTGACAAGAATCTTACCCACTATTGCTGCTACAAGTGTTTAATCAACTCATAGCCAAAATCTAGGAGTTTCCTCCATGAAGTTCGTTCGTAGGACAGCCGAGTTTTTGGCATCCCATGAAGTTTGACATGCGTAAAGCTATATCATTCTTATGATTAACAAGTCAAACTTTGGCATGCTCACAAAAACCGCTAAACATTAATTCAATCGAATAAATCCTTTTAAAGAGAACTATCAAGTCAATCAGCATTTTTACTGGTGTTGAGTGTCTCTAGAAATAAGCCTTCAAAACTAAGCACTACAACACCCAAGCTTTCAATTGTGAGACATTTTCTTATTACAATTATTTAGCAGTTTTTAGGCAAGACTTGGTTAGTTACGAGAGTTGGGACAAAGTGTACCCAATTAAATACCTATGCAAACGAAAATCTTACTACATTACAAAGACTCACTCCACCAATATAATATCTCAACATTTACTACTAACTAGCATAGATTTCTCAAACTTCAAAAGTGGGGAGTCATAAGGCATACCTCTTATGTTTGGTTCCACTTCTCTCTTCCTTTTTTATTTGCTTCTTGGAAACTCGAAGTCGATCACTCTCCTGCAAATACATGAAAACCTCGAGGCGGAAAGAAAAGAAAGAGGGAAAATAAGGAAAAATGGAGAAATCTTTTTGTTATTTTTAAGAGAGGGAGTTTAAAGAATAGAAAATTGGTGGCAAAGCTTGGTTAGAAAATCTTGAAAGAAAATAGAAAGAACTAAAAATAAGGTGTTGGCGAAACCAACACGAGTGCTTATAAACTCAAAATAAAAAACACAACATCGAAATAAATAAAAGCAAATAAATGCCAAATAAAGATACATGAGGAAACTTCCCCAAGCTTAGGCTTTGGCAAGCCCTTCAAATCATTATGGTGGCAGAAAAAGTCACTACTCTAGTTCGAAAATTCAGTTGAGAGGTTACTAGTTGATTCTCAGAGGTTCAAAGAGAGGCTATGCATCCACTACACAGTCCCTGCATGTTTTTGGAAATCTTGGTATCTCAAGTAACTGGTTTGTGGCTGCTCCTCTTGATAAGGAACTTCTTGCTCCTCCTCTTGGTCCTCGTCCTCCTCTGAAATCTCCTCCTCGGGTTGGTGTTGCTCAACCTGCAAGTCATATAGCAAACGTCCTTCCTTGATAGAGAAAAGACCATTAGGCATAGGAGCGAGGTAGAGAGGCCCAGCTCCAACAATATGTAGATAATAAATACCACCTCTCCTAGTGAGCATTCCACAAGCTCTCAAAATGGAGAAACCAACACATGTCTCACCTAGCACGGGTTGCAACTCACCTAGGTCGATGCCTAGGGCAGTGGCAAGCACGGTGCTGACGCCTCCACCTGTGATTGGTCCTTGGCTTTGGGAGGCTTGGTCCTCCAAGTAGCGCACAAGAATGGCGCCCAAGTTGAGTGACAAGCCGCAGTTGATGTAAGCAACCTTTGCAAGGACTAAGATGTCCTCCTCATTGAGTCTCATGAATTCATTACATGTCTGTAAGGTGTTAGTAATCACATCGAACAAATAGCGAATTGCTGGATGTTGAATATTCTTCCCCTTGTTCACTCTAGTAGTGAAACTCATTCCATTATAGTATTGTTCAGGGGAAGGTTCTAAGCCAGTAAAGGATGCATGTAAGGCATTAACATCATTGTTTGGAAAATTAAAGCATGCGCACCATTCATCTAATGTTAAAGTGTAGTTGTTGTTCATAAGTCGGAAAGAAATCATGTCCTCTCCTTGCTATTGTCTAATGGTGCTTTGCAACGAACTTAGAAATTCAATAGTTCGGCGACGATAAGTAGGCACATCATTGTACACAAAGTTTTGCAGGCCAGCTCTATTGCAAAGTAAATTGAAGTCATCAGAAATATCGAGTTGGTTCAATATAATGGGGCAAGCCCACTTGGTGGCCTTCACTTCGCGGTTCTTGATCATGTTGAAGCGATCACGTTGGAGCTCATTCCTGAACTGTATCACCATGCATTCTTGAGCGACAGCCCGAGAAGCGCTAGCGGTGGCACAAGCACGAGTTTGTCTCCTTGTGTTCATCATCTAAACCATTGAAGAAAGACAAAAATAAAACATTTTGATCCATCAACAGTAAGTAGAACATATTCCTCATCATAGCACACTAAAGAATCTCCTCAAAATGATAATCTAGGCAAGAAAATCATGGCAATTGGTTCATAGTAGGTCTCACCCTAGATTGACAATGATAATAGATCAAAGATGAATTTGCAAAAAGTAATTGGAGGATCGTAGGAGAAACATACCGTAGATCACTTGTGTGCGAGGAAATCGAACAAAATTGAGTAGCGATGGAAATTTCTTGAGGTTTTGAGAGAGTTTGGAGGTAGAAAAGAGAAAAGGGAATGAAGATTTGGAGTTGGAGGTACCTTCCCATGCATTTTTGTGGTCGGACGCAACTATATGGGCATAACTATACGTAAGGAACAATGCGTTCCCACCATATAGTTGGCCTCTTGTCAATATTTCAGGGTTTCCTCCTAGCGTAACTATACGGCCGGAACAAAATGTTCCCACCGTATAGTTGGTCGTCAAACTGTTTGTCCCTGGGAAAGAAAATATACAAAGGCATCGATATTTAGACGACCAGAACTATACGGCCGAATTTTTTTTCCCGTTGTATAGTTGGTCGTTAAACTCTCAGTACATTAGAAAAGAATCCGTACGGAGGCACCGAGATCTATAATACCAGAGCTATACGGCCAGAATTTTTATTCCCGTCGTATAGTTGGTCGTTAAAATCTATGTACATATCAAAGAAAAATTGTCGATGGCAAAGATATCTATATGACCAGAACTATACGGCCGAAATTTTTACTCTCGTCGTATAGTTGGTCATTAAACTCTCTGTGTGCATCAAAAAAATTATGTTTCTTTGAAAACTATTTATTTTCCTGTAACTTAGTGATATACCTTGTTTTTGACAGAAAATTGACAGTAAATATTGTCGACCAACAATAGCAGTAATAAAACAGGATTTTTCGTACTACCGAACTTTTTCTCCTCAATTGGAGTTTTCTAGCACTCTTTTATTGAACATAAACTTAAACTAAAACTTAGAAACTTTACTCAAACCTTTATTTCACATGGCTTGCTTCCCATGAAGCGCTCTTTTATGGTCAATAGCTTGACCTCAATGTTGTTCACTTAGGCCAGATGAGTGGAACACACACTCCAAAGTAGTTGGCCTTCAAAGTGATAGCCTCCTTTTCATCATGCTTGGCTTTCTTCTTCCTGGGGAAATGAATAACAAAAGGATCCCGCAAAGGCAATTGGAGCTTCATGTTCTCTTCATGTAGATTAATCAAAGCCTTAATATTTCTTAAGAAAGGACGGCCTAATATAATAGGAGCAGTAGCATCTTCAGGCATGTCAACAATAACAAAATCAATGAGAGCGGGACAGACTTTAATGTATACTAAAGTATTCACCTTAATTCCTATAGTTGTTTGTAAGTAGAATCTGCTAGATGCAATTTTAACTCAGCGATTTCAAAGGAGCCAAGATTTATCTTGTTAAAAAGACTCTTTGGAATTGTTGAGACGCTTGCACCTAGATCACAAAGTGCAGCTATCTCATTGGTTCCAATTTTAATCTTAATAGTAGGCTC
The DNA here is from genome assembly GCA_023614405.1 of Avena insularis. Classification (NCBI taxonomy): domain Eukaryota; kingdom Viridiplantae; phylum Streptophyta; class Magnoliopsida; order Poales; family Poaceae; genus Avena; species Avena insularis. The sequence goes on along the minus strand of JAJUPC010000301.1, from coordinate 94,368 downwards.
AAATATGTCATCTAACTTCGTAGGTAATTTTTCAGAAATTTGCTTATATTCTTCCGCAAGCTCACGTACCTTAATTGCTACTTGATTAACAAAGTGTTGGTACATAGCTTCCTTACTACCTTCACTCAACGAAATCTTGACGTTGATCCTTTTTACGACATCTTCGATGGTGTAGCTTGGTGAAGGAGCATTACTATAATCAAGTTCTTCAGGCTCCTCCCTTTGGACTCTCATCATTTTGAGGTCTTCAATGGGATTTGTCTCAGCCTGCAAATTTAGCTAGAATGAGAGTTTGACTCTCTGTTATCTTACCTAGCTGTGCCTTAACAATCCCCGCTCTTTCTTGGAGGGCCTGCAAATCATTTCTCAAACTAACAGCTTGGTTAGATAATGTACCAAGCATAGCATCGTGGTTCTCCTTTATTTTAACAAGAATATTGTTTTGTTCATTTTGTGAGTCTAGAAAAGACTTTAGTGTTCCTTGGAGACTACCATTACTAGTTTCCATATTATTAGTGGAATTACCTGCAGGACTAGAATAATGTTTCTGAAAGTTAGGATTGCAATTCTTCTTCCAAGCAGGGTTATAATCATTACGATCTACAAAGTCTATTTCTTCAATATTTGTTTCAACGGTGGCTCGTACCTAGGTTTCCTTACCATTTATGGCAAGTATGAGCTCATCCAACTTGGCATTGACTTCTTCATTTTCTTGTGGTGAAATGGAGTTCACCTTCTTCATGTTTGATCTATTCACATGCCATTGGGAATGGTTGTCTTGCATATTGTCTAGCAGCTGATTTTCTTCGGTTATATGTTTACCCATAAATGTTCCTCTAGCTGATGTATCAAGCATAGACTTAGACACAGGGTTAAGAGCACTAGATGGAGAATTAACCACTCTTCCATTCCATGACCATGACTGTTTCTCATGCATTCTTTCATCCTCTCCCATGCAAGCGCTAGTGGCTCATGCTCTTCATGTCTAAAACCAGTAATATTAGATCTGAGTTGCATATGAAGGGGATCCGCAGCAGAAAACAAAAAAATTCCTATGCTGGAACCCCAAAAACTTCCTAGGATCTGTCTATGTAGTAATGCAGTAACAGCCAATGCATAGAGAATACAAAACCTGGTAGAACCTACGCGGTTAATGTTCCGAGGGGAACATGGTTGATGTAGTCATACTCGTAGATGACCTCAAGGTCGCGAAGCTCCTCGCAGGTCACCCCTTGCTCCTTCTTCATCATGCGGCAGCTCCAGCTCACGACATTTAAGCGCCCCAAGTGTTGCGCCTCGTGTCTTTGTACACATCTGGTGCACGATGAGACCTCCGGCTCCCCGATCCCTCCGGGAGTGTGGAAATTGATATCCGGCTAGGAATCCTGCAAAGGCAATGGCGTCAGTGTGCTTGTCTGCACAGCCCAAACTTGGGGCCATGGTCACAAGGGCTAGGGAGAGCGAAGGAGGAAGTCAACCAAAGGACTTCTCCAAATATGGTGTGTTTAATCTCACCCATGGGCACCCCTTTATATAGGTGGAGGGGGCGTGCCCTCCCCATTAGGTTAGCCATGTGGGACTAAATGTTAAAGGAAAAAGATAGGAATTTCGTGCACAGCCGGATGGGCCAAATGCTCTCAGCCCATCCAGCAAAGGGGAGCCAGCACGGGTGGGCCTGGGTGTCACCTGCAGCCCAAACAGCAAGAAGTTGCGGCGCCTGTCTCGCGAGGCCGGTTGGGCTTGATCCCCACCTCACGGGCCATGCGTCACAGGCCCAGCTCACAGCCAATGAGGCGGCGGTGCCAGCACTGGCTCAGCTCAGCGCCTGTTGGCCTGGGTTACAGGCCTGCAGCTTGCCAGCGTGGCATGTACTATCTGCAGCTCATGTGAGTATGGGCTGATCAAATCAGCCCCTCATTTTGCTGTTTCCTTTTCCCTTTTTCTACAGCTTTTCTTCTAGGCTATTTCCCTCCGGGGATTTGGCCTAATATAAAAGTTGCCTATATAAATCTTAATCTAAATATTATTTAGTATATATTAATTCATAATTAACATATAATAAATGTATATTTAAATTCCCATTATTTATCCGAAAACACTTTTCCGGTTTTTTCCTTTATTCTTTCTCCGAACAACTTCGGATCTCTCTACGGAACATTTCCGGCTTTCTTTTCTATGGTGACTTGCCTTATGAATGATCGCCTCATCGCATTCTTTAAGTGTATCCTCTCACGGCTCGGGAATGCTCTAGACATGATCTATATCAATGATCAACAGAGGGACCAGGGATATCCATGTGACCCCTATGCATTCCTGATGACAATGTCGTTTGAACCAGTAAATGTAGCTTGCAATTTCCTTTTGTTTCTTTATACAACTTGCCCGAGATCCAATCTCGTTAACAACAAGTTATGTTTTCATGTTACCGTGATATTACATCCCCGTGACCGAGTCACATGTTGCAACATTTATGGATGTAATCTCACCAAGCCGGCCGTATGTATCTTTACCCGTCATGTGGGTGAACAGATCCCGGTCTTGCAATCACATGTCATCTATTGTTCCTTCGGAATACCCAACATACACATTTATGGCCACCATATTACCAGATGACGGTTGATGCAGTCTAAGCAGCCTCGGGAAACAGTGAGTAATATGAGATCACGGTCTAAGGAAAAGGAGTCTAGATTTAGTTGTTTCAACAATGAACTATATGACTTTATCGTGTCGCAATCCTTCGAGGAATGTCGATCACATCATGTTCCCGGTGGCATTTCATATGGAAGGAGTTGTTGTTTCCGCTGATCCGCTAGAGCGAGGAGGTGGAGGTTGTTTGGCTCGAACGCAAGTGTGCGAGGACGGATGCGCTGCTGATTTGCGGTGTTAGGACTTCCACACAATATTGAGGTGAAGTTCTCTATGGATGTATATCCACCAGTTGCTTGCATCTAGTAGATAGATCTTGGCGTATAATAGTTCCCATCATAGGAAATTTTTCGTTTTCTATGTTGCGAACCCAACAGTGGTATCAGAGTCTGATCTATGTGTAGGTTCTTTGCACGGGTAGTACACATATATTTATATGTATGGCGATGATCATGTTATTGCTTCTTTCATGTATTTTGGATATTGGTGGAATAGTGGGATGAAGCGGTCTAGACTAACTTTACATGTCCTCGCACATGAGACCAGTTCCACGACTGACATGCAACTAGTTTTGCATAAGTGGCTAGCGGGTGTCTGTCTCTCCTACTATAGTCAATATCTAGTTTACAACGAGTTGCTAATGACTTAGTTATCATCATTGTTGTTCCATGTTCGTAAGCCACATAAAACTTGTAATGGATAAATTAGAGGCGTCTAGTTTAGATTGTTGTTGGGCTAGTGTCATGATATGGTAATGTTGTAAGTTGATGTACAATTGATACTCTTACAACACAACGAATTTGTAAGTTCCATATACCTTGGCATGACAGAGATCATACCACAATGCACATGATAGAGATCATACGACGATGCACATGATAGTGATCAAATGCATGGACCATATAATTCCACTTTACACATATGATGTTTACATCTTATATTTCTAGTTTGGCATTTTAGTAGCATTATAAGACGATCTCTCATTTAGATATCAAGATAAAAATGTGTTCTCCCTTAAGTACGCACCATTTATGTTTCACCCCTTCAAGACATCACGTGATGATCGGGTGTACTTGAATCCACGATCATATTTCAAGTGTAAGACAATTTTACTGAAGGGAATATGGCCTGAGAGGCAATAATAAAGTTGTTATTATATATATTCCAAGTATATGATAGATGTTTATTTTGCATTCTATAATTGTATTAATTTGGAAACGTTAATACATGTGTGTTTAATAAACAAATGGAAAGTTCCTAGTTATGCCTCTCTTATAAACTAGCTCGTTGATTAACAAGATTATCAAGGTTTCTTGATCATGGACATTGGATGTTGTTTATAACAAGGTCACAACATTAGTGGAATGATGTGATGAACATTCATCTGAAATATAGCATTACAATCCAAGTCATTGTTTATATATTGCTATAACATCTACCGAAGTAATCCTAGTCCTTAGACCATGAGATCACGTTAATCATTAACACTGGAAGAGTATCTTGATAACATCAAACATCACACTATGAAAGTGTGATTATAAAGGTGGGTTCAATACTACAAAAGTGTTACGTAGAGGCTCATGGATCAAGAGTGGGATTTGTCCATCCCGATGACGGATAGATATACTTTGGGACCTCTCGGTGATATCACATTGGTTAGTTTGCAAGCAAGTGATGAGATCACTAGAATGTTATATCACAGGAACGAGAAAAGAGTACATGTTGGTAACAAGATCAAACTAGGTATGGAGATACCGATGATTGAATCTCGAACATGTAATATATCGTTACTAGCGTTAAAGGTTCTCACAATCACAGAAGTCATCGTTGAATGTGTAGGAGTCAGTATGGATCTCTAGGTCCCGCTTCTGATTATTGATCTGAGAGGGGTCTCGATCATGTCAGCATTATGCATGAACCTTAGGGTGACACACTTAAGGGACACCAACACCATTTGGAGCAAATATGTTTCAGACGAATGAATTACAAAGCGCTAGAATTATTTCAATAGACACCGAAACTGTTTTGGGTGAAATTGCTGAAATTGGTCCTGCATGTAATATTGAAATGTTGTAGGGAGGTTTATGTGAATGTTTTTTAATTAAAGTAATTAACAAAATTCTGAATAAAATTAATAAAAGAGTTTTATTAAATGAGAGAACATTAAATTTGGAGAAATTTAATGCATTTAAAGTGAAGAATTTAAAGGGGAATGTTAAGGGGCTACCACCACATGAATGGGGGAGGTGAGGGGTCACCCCCCATGGGGCGCTGGCAATGGGGAGGGGTACCCCCCTCATCCTATAAAAGGCCCCCTCTCACTCCTTCTTCCCCACACCTCCTCACGAAGGATCTCTCTCCCCCTCTAGTATTTTTCCCCCATGGTCTCGGATTAGCGAGATACATGTTCCCAGTGGCATTTCGTTTGGAAGGGAGTTGCTTCTTTTGCTGCATCTCTGGAGCGAGGAGGTGGAGGTTGTCCGGTGGCTTGAATGTGTGTGCAAGGACGAATGCGCTGCTGATTTGTGGTGCTCGGACTTCCACACGATCTTGAGATCGGCAAGTGTACGGCTACATCATCCGCGAGTTCCATCTCATTAACAAAGGATTGCTGTCTTCGTGGGTATGTTCTCTAAGGATGTATATCCACCCATTGCTTGTATCTAGTAGATAGATCTTGGCGTATAAGGGTTCCCATCATAGGAATTTTTTTGTTTTCTATGCTGCGAACACTTCAGTGGTATCAAAGTTTGATCTATGCGTAGGTGCTTTGCACGGGTAGAACACATAAGAGTATGTGGGCGGTGATGATCATGTTATTGCTTCTTATATGCAATTTGGATATTGGTGGCATAGTGGGATGAAGCGGCCCGAACCAACTTTACATGTCATCGCACATGAGACCGGTTCCACGACTTACATGTAACTAGTTTTGCATAAGTGGCTAGCGGGTGTCTGTCTCTCCTACTATAGTCAATATCTGATTCACAACGAGTTGCTAATAATTTGGTAATCGTCATTGTGGTTCCATGTTCGTAGGTAATAATAGTTCTATCTTCGAAAGCCCTAAGCCACGTAAAAACTTGCAATTCATAGATTAGAGGCGTCTAGTTTATATCATTGCTGGGCTTGTATCATGACATGGTAATGTTGTATGTTGATGTATAGTTGATACTCTTACAACACACATAATGTGTAAGTTCCATAGACCTTGGCCTTACACAGAAAGGAATGATAAAGATCATACCACGATGCATATGATAGTGATCAAGTGAAAGAACCATATCATTTCACTTTACACATATGATGTTTGCATCTTATATTGCTTGTTTGGCATTTTAATAGCATTATAAGACGATCCCTCATTTAAATATCAAGATAAAAATGTTTTCTTCCTTACGTATGCACAGTTCTTGGATCGTGTTTCGAGACATCACGTGATGATCGGGTTTACTTGACTCTGCGCTTTCATACAACGGGTGTAAGACAGTTTCACACATGGGAGTACTAAGGATCTTACTTGGCGAGCCTAGCATGTATGCATATGGCCTCAAACACGGACCGAAAGGTTAAGCATGATTTATATAGTTGATATGATGCCCATATAGATGCTCGCCTTTGAAGCTACACCGACTCACGTGATGATCGGACTTGGTGTAGTGAATTTGGTTCATGTAATCACCAAAAAGACATGAGGGATGTTGTTTTTGAGTGGGAGTTTAGTTGAACTCAATCTGTCATAAACTTTACAAATTCTATTGTAGATGGCACCACGTGCTTTTAATTTCAATGTGTTCATGGAGAAAGAGAAACTTGCTGCGAATGGTAGCAACTTTACCAACTGGGCCATGAATTTGAGGATTCTCCTCTCTGCTGCACAAAACCAATATGTGCTAGTAGCACCGCTAGGCCCCCCACCAACTCCTGATGCCCCTGCCGAGGAAAAGAATGTCTATTTGACTCGTCAAGATGCCCACAACTTAGTTCACTGCACCATACTATATGGGCTAGAGCCAGAACTTCGAAAGCGTTTTGAAAATGGCAATGCCTTTGATACCATGGGTGAATTGAAAATAATTTTCGATACCCATGTTGCCGTAGAGAGTTATAATGCTTCAGAAAAGTTCTTTAGCTGCATGATTGAAGAGAACAGCTACGTAAGTGAGCATGCACTCAAAATGTTTGGGTACACCGATAAGCTTGTGTCCTTGGGAATAACGATTCCCATTGACTTAGGCATACATCATGTTCTCCAATCTCCGCCACCTAGCTACAAGAGCTTCGTGATGAACTATAACATGCAGGGCATGAAGAAGTCTCTCCCCGAGCTTCTGTCAATGCTTAAGACTACAGAAGTGGAGATTAGGAAAGAACATCAAGTGTTGATGATCAATAGGACCACCGGTTTTAAGAAAGACAAGAAGGGTAAATAGAAGGGAAAGAAGGGTGGCAAATTTGTTGCTGTGCCTGAAAAGAAATCTCAGGCTAGTCCTAAGTCTGACAGCGAGTGCTACTATTGTAAGGGTTATGGCCATTGGAAGCTCAACTGCCCCAAGTATTTGGCGGACAAGAAGGCCGACAAGGCAAACAAAGGTATATGTGATATACATGTGATTGATTTGTACTTTACTAGTACTCGTAGTAGCACCTGGGTTTTTGATACCGGATTAGTTGCTCATATATTTAACTCGATAGGCTGTGGGCTACGAATGGCTAACAAGGGATGAGGTCATGATGCGTGTCGGCAATGGATCAAGAGTTGATGTGATCGCCATCGGAACGCTTCCTCCATATGCCATCGGGATTAGTGATAAACTTAATTAATTGTTATTTGGTGCCCGCATACCGAGCATGAATATTGTATCCAGATCGTGTTTATTGCAAAGCGGTTATTCATTTAAATCATAAAACAATGGTTGTTCGATTTTTATGGATAATATCTTTTATGGTCATGCACCCATGATGAATGGTTTATTTCTATTGAATCTCGATAGTACTCATACACATATCCATAATGTTGATGCTAAAAGGATTAAACTTAATGATGATATATCTGCATATATGTGGCACTGCCATCTAGGTCATATTGGCATTAAATGCATGAAGAAACTCCATTCCGATGTACTTTTAGAATCACTTGATTTTGAATCATTTGATACATGTGAGCCACACCGTTTTCCGGTTCAATGGAACGGGCGACAGATTTATTGGAAATCATACATACTGATGTATGTGGTTCAATGAGTGTATTGGCGCGAGGTAGATATCGTTATTTTGATACTTCCACAGATGATTTGAGTAGATACGGGTATATCTATTTGATGAAACATAAGTCTAAAACCTTTGAAAAGTTCAAGGAATTTTAGAATGAAGTGAAAAATCATAGTCATAGAAAGATAAAATTTCTGCGGTCCAACCGTGGAGGAGAGTATCTTAGTTACGAGTTTAGCGCACACATAAGATATTGTTGAATAGTTTCACAACTCACGCTTGCCGGAACACCACAACGTAATGGTGTGTTGGAATGTCATAATCGTACTCTATTGGATATGATTCGAACTATGATGTTTCTGACTGACTTGCCACTATGGTCTTGGGGTTATGCACTAGAAACCGCTACATTCACTTTAAATCGGGCACCGTCTAAATCCATTGAAATGACACCGTATGAATTATGGTTTGGAAACAAACTTAAGCTCTCATTTCTTAAAGTTTGGGGATGCGATGTTTATGTGAAGAAACTTCAGCCTGATAAACTCGAACCCAAAGTGCAGAAATGCGTCTTCGTAGGATATGCTAAAGAAACAATTGGGTATTCCTTCTATCACAGATCCGAGGGCAAGGTTTTCGTTGGCAAGAATGTATCCTTTCTAGAGAAAGAGTTTCTCGCGAAAGGTGTGAGTAGTCGAAAGGTAGAACTCGAAGAGGTTATTAAACCTTCTCTTCATGAAATGGCGAGTGGCGCAGCACCAGAAGTTGTTCCAGAGTTGACTTCACCAAATGAAGAAGCAACTAATGATAATGATCATGAAACTACGAAAGAGGACACTACCAAACCTCGCAGGTCAAGCAGGATACGTGCAGCTCCTGAACTGTACAGGAATCCTATTGTGAATTTCATGGTTGATGAAATAGATGACCCTGTGATGTATGAAGAAGCGATGATGAGCCCGGATTCCAACAAATGGCTAGAAGCCATGCAATCTGAGATGGAATCCATGTATGAAAACCAGGTTTGGACCTTGGTGGACTTACCTCACGACCGAAAGGCCGTTGAGAATAAATGGATTTTCAAAAGAAAAACGGATGCTGATGGTAATGTAACCATCTATAAAGCTCAACTTGTCGCAAAAGGGTTTCGAAAAATTCAAGGAGTTCACTACCATGAGACATTCTCTCCCATAGTGATGCTAAAATTAGTTAGGATTATGTTAGCAATTGCTCCATATTTCGATTATGAAATATGGCAGATGGATGTCAAAACTGTGTTCCTCAATGGTAATATTGAAGAAGAGTTGTATATGATACAACCAAAGGGTTTTGTTGATGCTAAGGATGCTAACAAGGTTTGCAAACTTCAGTGCTCCATCTATGAACTGAAGCAAGCATCCCGAAGTTGGAATCTCCACTTTGATGAGGTGATCAAAGAGTTTGGATTTGTCCAAACTTATGGAGAGGCTTGTATTTACAAGAAAGTTAGTGGGATCAATGTGGCATTTCTGATATTATATGTGGATGACATATTATTGATTGGAAATGATATAGATCTTTTAAACAATGTTAAAAGTTATCTAAACAACAAAAACTTCTATGAAGCACCTTGGTGAAGCGTCATATATATTAGGCATAAAGATCTAGAGATATACATCAAGATGCCTAATAGGGCTATCGGAGAGTACATACCTTGATAAGATTTTAAATAAGTTTAAAATGGACAAAAGTAAGAAGGGGTTCTTACCTATTTTGCAAGGCAAGACATTGAGTAAGACTGAAAGTTCGGCTACAGCGGAAGAAAGAGAGATAATGGATAATATCCCCTATGCTTTATCCATAGGCTCTATAATGTATGACATGCTATGTAGAAGACCGGATGTGGCACATGCTATTAGTTAGACTAGTAGGTACCAATCTAATCCATGTTTGGAACACTGAATAGCGGTCAAGAATTACCTTGAGTACTTGAGAAGAACTAAGGAAATGTTTCTTGTAGACGGAGGTCAAGAAGATCTGGTCGCTAATTTTTATGTCGACGCTAGCTTTGACACTGATCCGAATGATAAGTCTCAATCCGGATACGTATTTCTCATGAACAGAGCAGCAGTTAGTTGGAGGAGCTCAAAAAAACCTGTGGTGACAAGGTCAACAACGGAGGCAGAATATATTGCTGCTTTAGAAGCAGCACAGGAAGAAGTTGGATGAATGAGTTCATTACCGAACATGGTGTGGTTCCTAGTGCGTTGGACCCCATGGTGGTCTATTGTGACAGCAATGGAGCCATAGCCAACGCAAAGGAACCAAGGTCTCTCAAGAATTCCAAGCATATTAAGCGCTGGTTTCACTCCATCCGTGAGCATGTCAAGGATGGAGATATAAAGATTTGAAAAGTACATACGGATCTCAATGTAGCAGATCCGTTGACTAAAACTCTCCCTAGAGCAAAACATGATCAACACCAAAACTCCATGGGTGTTAGATTTATACTATATAACTAGATTATTGACTCTAGTGCAAGTGGGAGACTGAAGGGAATATTGAAGGGAATATTCCTGAGAGGCAATAATAAAATGGTTATTATCTTATTCCATGTTTATGATAAATGTTTATTTTGCATGCTATAATTGTATTAATTTGGAAACGTTAATACATGTGTGTTTAATAAACAAAAAGAAAGTTCCTAGTTATGCCCCTCTTATAAACTAGCTCGTTGATTAACAAGATGATCAAGGTTTCCTGATCATGGACATTGGATGTTGTTAATAACGAGGTCACAACATTGGTGGAATGATGTGATGAACATTCATCCGAAGTATAGCATTACGATAAGAGTCATTATGTTTATATTGCTATAACATCATACGGAGTAATCTTAGTCCTTAGACAATGAGATCATGTTAATTGCTAACACCAGAAGAGTATCTTGATAACATCAAACGTCACACCGTAATAGGGTGACTATAAAGGTGGGTTCAGTGCTACGAAGGTGTTATGTTGAGGCTCATGGATCAAGAGTGCGATTTGTCCATCCCGATGACGGATAGATATACTCTGGGCCCTCTCGGTGATAACACATTGAAATAGCTTGCAAGCAAGTGATGTGATCACTAGAAAGTTATATCACGGGAACGAGAAAAGAGTGCATGTCAGTAACAAGATCAAACTAGGTATTTGGATGCCAATAATCGAATCTCGGACATGTAATATATCATGAGACAAAGGTATTTAGTTACGACATTAAAGGTTCACACGATCACAAGGGTCATCGTTGAATATGTGGGAGTCAGTACGAATCTCCAGGTCCTGCTGCTGATTATTGATCAGAGAGGGGTCTCGATCATGTTTGCATTATTCGCGAACCGTAGGGTGACACACTTAAGGGATACCGACACCATTTAGGAGCAACTACGTTTTAGATAAAGATTAAGAAAGCGCTGGAATCATTTCGATGGAAACCGGAATTGTTTCGGGTGAAATTGCAGAAACTGGTTCTGCATGTGATATTGAAATGTTGTAGGGTGTTTTATGTGATTGTTTGTTAATTAAAGTAATTAACAAAAATTCTGAATAAAATAAATAAAATAATTTTATTTAATGAGAGCTTGCATTAAAATTGGTGGAAATTTAATGCATGTGAGTGGAAGTGTGAGTGGAAGCTTATTTATGTGAGTGGAGCATCCACCACATGAATGATGGAAGAGGTGGGGGCACCAGCATGGCTGCCATGCCATGGCCCTTGGCTGCCCCCCTCTTCCCTATAAAAGGCCCCCCTATCCTCCTCACAACACACACCTCCTCGTGAAGGATCTCTCTCCCCCTCTAGTTATTCCCCATGGTCTCGGATTAGCGAGATACATGTTCCCGGTGGATTTATCTGGAAAGAAGTTGCTTCTTCCACTGCTTTGCTGGAGGGAGGGATGGAGGTTGTCGGGGTACCGGATGTGTGTGCGATCACGGATGCACCGCTGCTTTACGGTGTTGGACTTGGTGGTGCTGGACTTGCTGGAGCTGGATCTGATGGACGTGCTGGAGCCGGACCTGCCACTACTAGGAAACAACCTATAGGTAGACAAGTCAATCTTTGGCGCATATGTAAATCCATGCGCCACAGAGACTTGTCAGTGGTGCACTAGGAAACATGCGCCACAAAACCTAGAAGTCTATTTTATTTTGCATAATATGCGCCATGTAAGATTGGTGGGACCTGCCGGGTGGGGCGATCCAAGTTCGTATGCGATATCGAGATATGCGCCATGGTTGCCTCTTCTGTGGCGCATATTCCACTATGCGCCACAGAACTTGGAGGTGGTCCCCACCACAAATACTTTTTCACCCATGATCTATGGCGCATGTGTGGATATGCGCCATAGATATGTTTCACTTCTGTGGCGCATATCCTCACACTACTAGGAAACAACCTATAGATAGACAAGATATTCAGTGGCGCATATGCGAAACCATGCGCCACAGGAAAACATCTGTGGCGCACTAGAAAACATGCGCCACTGAAGATTGGAAGTTCTGTGGCGCATTCTCCAGAGTATGCGCCACAGAAGATTGGTGGGACCCGCCAGCCGGGGTGGGTTGATCCAAGTTCTATGGCGCATTCTGAGATATGCGCCACAGAAGTGGCCTCTTCTATGGCGCGTATTTTCTTATGCGCCACAGAACATGGAGGGGGGCCCCACGACAGAATCTAATTCACCCAAGTTCTGTGGCGCATGTTCTGATATGCGCCACAGATGTGTTTCACTTCTGTGGCGCATATCCCAACATGCACCACCTAACTTGGAGGTGGGCCCCACAGAGGGCATCTAATTCACCCACTTCTGTGGCGCATATGGACTTATGCGCCACAGAAGATTCAGATATGTGGCGCATTTCCTCCATATGCGCCACAGATGAGGGCGTCCAGATCCATGTTAAAAAGGTGACAAAAGCTAGCTCTTCTATCCACCACCACCATTTAACATCTCTACCTCCTCCCAACTTGTCTTGCTCCTCCCTCACACACCATCTTGCCCATAGTTTCTCCATTTTCTTGTAACTAAACCTATTTTAATCCATAGATTGGTAAGTGGAAGCTTCGCTCCAACTTCTAGATCTAAAAATTCCTTACTTTTCTCTCTCACATCTCTAGTTGTTTACTAATTTCCTCTCCACCAACTTGTAGATCTATTTGTCCACACTCTCTCATTGTGCGGTCTCGTCTAGCTATTATTGTGTCTACTAGGAGAGTACTTGGCCATGAACATGTAGGTGAAGCTTGTAGCACGGGCGGTGTGTGTGTGCGATCCATGGCGAGACGATGCTTGTGTGGTGCATGAATGTTTGCAATGGGAGGAAGTTTTTTGTTGCTTGCTTGTTGTTGTCGGGCCGGGCCGATGTGGTTGCATGGATGTTTGCCGAAATGTTGATTCATTTCCATTCCGGCAAATTTTTGCACTACCCATATGTCCTAATTTTACGAAAGGTCATGGAGAATTTTTTCTGGCTAGCATTCATGCATGTGTGTGTTTATATGGTGTGATTCTCACCTATACTCTCTGTTTTGACCGCTCAGGCAACCATGATCCTCACGATGAGCGAAGGTCGAATTGCTAGGTACAAGAAAGGCGCGAAGGAGGACATGATTATGAACAACAAGACCACGATAAGATGTCCATGTCGAACATGCAAACTGCAGCGCTAGATCGACCCTAAATCTGGACAAATTGTAGGGTCACCCGCTCAGGCGCGGTTTCATGCGCGACCTCCATGAGGCGTCGACAGGACATGGTGGTGGTCACGAAGACATGGGCAGGAGAGAAGACGAAGAGTCTACCGGGCATGATCATCATGACGAAGGAGATGCCAGCGGGCATGATCATCATGACGAAGGAGATGCCGGCGGGCATGATCAACATGGAGAAGGAAATGGCGACGGGCATGATCATGATCATGAAGAAGGAGAAGACGCGAACACATAGACGCTGCTAACTTCGGTCTTGCAGGACCCTCATGTTCAAGAACTGCTCCTCAAGGAGACGAGCAACGACAAAGCTGCAGCCAGAGAGAAAGCCAAGATGGCCCAAATGGAGGTAGACGGGATGACTCCATTGTATCCTGGGTGTCGCCTCGAGGATACACGTTTGAGTGTAACGCTCAAGGCTCTAGAGATGAAGGTCGAACACAAATGGACCGATGTGAGCTTCAACACGAACATGGAATACTGGCACGACCGACTTCCTAAGGGGAACACATTGCCAACAAGTATCGAGGAGGCCAAGAAAATCGTGTGCCCTCTCGACATACCACACATTAAAAACCACGCATGCATCAATGATTGCGCACTTTATCGGAACGAGTACGTGGATAGAACCACATGTCCAGTGTGTGGCCAAGGACGGTACAAGAGAGGGAACAAGAAATTTCCTCGAAAAGTGGTATGGTACTTTCCTATCACCCCTCGTCTGCAACGATATTTCGTAGATCCTAAGGAACCCGAAGATGATCCAGAGAAGGGCAAGATCCTCACACACCCTTCAGACGCTAGCCAGTGGAATGCATTAGACATTGAGTTCGAAGAGTTCGGGAGCGATGCAAGGAACGTTAGGCTGGGTATGAGCATCGATGGAATCAATCCTTTTGGAAACCAGAGTAGCACGCATAACACCTGGCCCGTGTTTGTATGGCCGTACAACCTCCCCCCGTGGCTCTACACGAAGAAAAGGTATGTACACATGAGCATTCTTATTCAGGGGCCGAAACAACCAGGTATCGATATGCTTCTGTATCTCGGGCTAATGAGAGAGGAGTTAGCCAGCTTGTGGGAGAGACCGGCCCGTACGTGGGACGCCTACACTAAAGAATATTTCCATCTGAGAGCCGCGTTGCTCATGACCGTGCAGGACTATCCTGGTTATGCATATGTATCGACCCAGGTGAACCACGGACACAATGCATGCATCAAGTGCATGGATGAGACACCGCATCTCTAGCTACCAAGGGATCCCGGGTCTTCGAAATCCATGTTCCAAGGTACTCGAAAGTGGCTCCGCATGGATCACCCGTGGAGAAAACGTGGTGACCTGTTCAAGGGTAAGGACGAGCTCGAAAGAGCCCCGTGTCTGAGGAGCGGCCAAGAAATCGAGGAGCTTTTGAATAATTGGGTACATTGCCCTGCGCCTGGAAAAAAACGACCGAGGAGCAAGGTCTGTTTTCTGGGACCTGCCGTATTGGAAGGTCCTTCACACTCCCCATAGCCTCAATGTAATGCACATCACGAAGAACATTACCGAGAGTCTGCTTGGCACTCTACTGAACATGCCGGAGAGGACCAAGGATGGGCTGAAAGCAAGAAAGGATCTTAAATTGCTTGGCATAAAGAAAGATCCTCAGTACCCTGATAGTGATGATGATGATGATGATGATTATGATCAGACGGAAGGGACACAAGGTCGCCGCAAAAGAGTTAAGAAAAATGAGGTGGTGCTTCGCGCTGCCTGCTTCACTCTGAGTCTGGAGGAGCTCGAGCAGTTTTTCAGGTGCCTCTTAGGAGTGAAAGTTCCTGACGGTTACTCGGGGAAGATAAGCAGATATCTGGACATGGCGAAGAAGAGGCTCAGCGGTATGAAGTCTCACAACTATCACGTGCTGATGACGCAGATACTCCCCATTGCGATCCGTGGGATAATGGACGAGCATGTCCATGAGACGTTGTTTAGCCTCTGTAACTTTTTCGACGTCATATCTAGGAAGTCGATCAGTGTGAAGCAGCTCGACAGGCTACAGGAACAGATCGTGATGATACTATGCGAGCTTGAGATTTACTTCCCGCCCGCATTCTTCGACATCATGGTGCATCTGCTTGTACATGTCGTGGACGACATCATCCAGTTCGGGCCGACATTCCTGCACAACATGATGCCGTTTGAAAGGCTAAATAGTGTCATCAAAGGATTCGTTCGCAACAGGTCTTGTCCGGATGGAAGCATAGCCAAGGGATTTATGTTCTACGAGTGCATCTCCTTCTGCCAGAATTATCTAACCACCGAGAACAAGGATGTTGGAATACCCACAAGGAAGCACCTCGGCAGGCTCGGTGGATATGGTCACCGCGAGGGCTGCCGCTCACTGCATGTCGGCATTGATGGTCGACGCACTGATTTTGAAACGGCACACCCAGTCACGCTACAACACATTGAACTGGTCGGCCCTTGGGTCGAAGAGCAGAGAAGCTTAATCGAGCAGGAGTACGTCGACTAGGGCCGGCCGAGGAAGAAGGGAGACATAACCAGAGAGCACAACTCCAGCTTCACGGGTTGGTTCAAGAAAAGGCAACTAGACAATCCCCCACAGACGCCTTCTATAGAAGATCAAAAACTCATATTCTCCTTACCGCAGGGCCCAGGGCACAACCTAAGGACCTATCAGTCATACGACATAAACGGTTACAGATTGTACACCGAGAAAAAGGACAAGAATAGTGAATATCAAAACTCAGGAGTAACTATGTTATCCTTTGCTGATGACGAGACTACTATGATGGAAAGATTCTACGCAAGAATCGAGGAGATATGGGAGCTCGACTACTATGGAGAGATCGTACCGATGTTCCGTGTTAGATGGGCCAAGAATGTGGAAAAAGACGGCCACTATTTCACCACAATGGTTATACCAGATGCCAAATCAAGGAAGAACGCCTCTGCAAAAAATGAGCCTTGGGTACTCGCTAGCCAAGTTGATCAATGTTTTTTTATTACCGAGCCGTTAAAGCCCAACCGTGTTGTATTTAGGAGGGGCAAGAGGAGCATCATCGGAATGGAAGGAGCCGCCAACGAGCAAAACTTTGACAAAAACGGCGACCCGAAGATCGAAGAGGAATTCGACAAGTACTTCGACATGCCTACTACTAAAGTAAGAAGGAAGACCACACTACCTACTAAAGTTTGTCCATTCACAAGAAGAAATCTCAAAGTGCACAGGTTAAAGTATTCAACCACGGCGAAAAAGGGCAAGAAGATTGTGAAAAGACACTAGCAATTATGTGATATAATGTGATCTTCCTTTTGGTGTATTAATTCGTGTGGGTATAATGTGATATTAGTGTGACTTTTTTGTGTATTAATTCACATGTGTGCTCGCAAATATATATTAGTTCGAGACTAAAACATACACATGATATTCGTGTGGGTATACAAATTCACATTTGTGTGTGACAAGCACATATATATATATGATTCAGGAGGTTTTTTTGATAAGTATGCATGTGTATATGTTCTTGCTTTTTTGAATAAATATGCATATGTGTGTATAGGTTCTTGCTTTTTTTTGAATAAATAAAATAATTTTTTAAAAAGGAAAAAAAGTCTGAGACAGCCAGCATTCGAACCTGGCTGCCCCAGGTTGAAAGCTGGCGAGCAAGACCACTAGGACATGTAGCTGATCTTGTCAAACTACGATGCCGCTTCATTTTGGACTATGCCCAAAAGTTTTGTGGCGCATATCATAGTAATGCCCCACAGAAGTTGTAATTTTAGTGGCGCATTTTAGAGGAATGTGCCATAGAACTTTCACACTTAGCCAAATAAACGGTTCGGCATCCCCTGCTACCTTCTCCATTTCTTTCCCTCATCTCGCCCGCGTGCAAACCCTAGCTAATCGCCCTCGCCGCCAAAGCCGCCGTGTAGGAGAGCCCATGGAGGAGGAGAGCCATCGTGGAGGAGGAGGCTCACCCTGCCCCGCCTACGACCTAGGAGGAGGAGGCCTGCCACCGCCGCTCCAGAGCCCGTGGAGGAGGAGGCCCTCCCTGCCTCGCCTAGGACCTAGGAGGAGGTGGCCTGCAACATCCGCAGCAGGAGCACCGCCGCCACCCTCGTCGACGACCACCTCCCCATCTGCAGGTACACTTCCCGCTCTGTTCTTTTCCCCCTCTCTGCAAGAATGCTCTACTCAAGGTGCTACCTACAGCACTGGGTTTTATAGAAGGGTCCAAATATTGTTGGTTGCACTTGTGATCATCTCGTTTCTCCATTGACTTGTTTGTTAGAAATATTTAAGGAAGTTGATCTATTTTGGTGCTGGTGGTGAGAAAGCTTGAGTACTTAGCAAATGGGTTGGTCTCTGTACTGTAGTATTAAGTAACCTTTTAAACATGCAAAAAGGATGTTTTTGTGCATATGGATAGAAGACCTAATGATCTCTTCATATTGACAAGAAACCTGATGCTCTCAAATTTGTGCACATGGTTTGTATGATACATTTGAGCTTTAAAACAAAGAACATTTGTTTGCTAGAAAATAAATGTTCGTACGATTTGGTATTTCAGTACTAGTGCCAGTGGTGAAGGAGCTACTAGAATAGTTGGGAAATTTGTCGGTGTGTATTAAGTCCCTTTAATGGACCTTGTTTGCACCCTTTTTAACATGCAAGATAAGGTTTGTGGAATTTATATGCACAAAACCTGCTGCTCTCAAGTCTCAACTTGAATCTAAAGTACCTGATGCAAGATAAGGTTTGAGGAATTTATGGTCTGAAAATTCATGCAAGTCTATTTTTTTCATCGCATCATCAGGTATGTGTGAAATGCATCCCTGTATGGCTGTATGGAGTGGTGCCATCTATTTGCAGAGTGCCAACAAAAACATCATGGCAGCTCATCCAAAATTGGTAGGCATATACAGATGAATTCATCAAAAGCATCTTAATTACTAATAAAAAATGAACCCAAACATGAAGTCATGCAGAGAAAAGCTATTGTTCAGGTACTGGCAAACCATGTAGACTAATGACATTGACATGTATCCAGATGCTATCCTTACACTTGTGTATATATATATTATAGAATATGAAGTCATGTGGAAACCTTGAACATGTATTCAGGACAAGAGTCCTCCAACATCCAGGTTTGTGCCTTCTTAGAATAGTAATCTGCAGTACCATTGCAAAAATCTGGCAACACACAACCAATACTTGCCAGTGTTGTTTTAAGCTCATTGAAAACCTGTGAGGGCAACACACAACCAATACAAGTTTGAATCAGGCAACTGAATTTCTCCTCGGCAGAGAGACTTAGACAAAAGATATTATTCAAGGAACAAAAAGACTTGCCAGATTATGAAAGCAACTCATGCCTGTTGCCTTTAGTTCTCGCCTACTTTACTGTATTTGTTTGATAGATCATTCAAATAACCATCTGTGCTTCAACCTTGAATTAAATAAACCTTGCATGCTCAATCTACTATCATTGTGTTGTTTTGTCTTTGCGTATTGTGCCTTTTTGTCCTCCTTGTAGCCATTTTGGTCCACTATGGTTGGACTGATGGCAAAGACATCATAGAACTAACCTACACTACGGGTAATTTGTTTTTTTACTAGATCTGTCTATCATTCTATCGAATTAAAGTACATTGAACCTGTGTATTTCCCTAGGAATGTTTTGCTTGGCGCAGTTAGCCACCATTTATTCATTGCTTATGGTCTGTGAGAACTGGGAGTTGCCCAAAAATGTTGTTATATGGTGTTATATGGTGCTGTTGTTATATGGTGCTATATGGTGCTGCTGTTACATGCATGGTGTTGCTGTTGTATGCTATATGGTGTTGTCATATGGTGCTCCTGTTACATGGTGCTGTTATATGCTATATGGTGCTGCTGTTATATGGGGATGGGGCTGTCAATATGGGGATGGGGTGTTTTGTCTTGCAGGGATTTCATTTGAGTTGTCCATTTCTCCCGAAGTGTCGATTCACATCCGTTTCGGTTGAGAAATGGGCACTCCTAGGTCAAAAAATTAGCAAAGGTCATGCCGAATTTTTCGGCCGAGATTTGTGCTAACTTTTTGCCTCTTTTAAATAGAGTAGTGCAAACATGTCGGGCAACAAGGAGTCTGGCCCTTCTAAGCACATCATCACCGTCGAAGAACAAGCTAGACAGGTCAACCAGTCATTCTGGCGGGGGTCCCAACAGGAGGAGGAGGAGGACGAGGCGATGAGGATGACACCACCACCGGAGGAGGAGGCGACCGTCGCCAGAGCTGCTGGGGCCAATGAGGGCGGAGTTCCTGATTACGAGGGGGACGAAGACGACTACAATGGAACTAGTGAAGGCGGCGGCAAAGAGGATGACACCACCGATGGCGGCGCCCGCACCGATGGCGGCGAGCGCACGGATGGCGGTAGCAGCAACCCGACCGCTTCTCAGAAGAAGAAGAAGAAGGAACAGAAGGAGCGGAAGGTGCCAATGCTCGCCACCATCTTCGATGAGTTCACTGAAGTCACAGAAAGTGGCCAACCCATTGCGCCAGAGGCGATTGCTAAAGGGTACGGCCTGCAACTCGGGTGCATCGTCCAGGAAAGCATGTCGATCAACACGAAGTACATTAGACATGCTGACAATGCAGATTTGGTCGATAACCTCGTTAAGAAGCTTCACCAGCGATACAGATTCCCAGAGCGGTTTAGAAACCTCGAGAGAAAGAACCCGGTGAACAAACTAGCCCTCACGAAGATGAGCAACGCCTTGAGAAGCTGGAAAACCCGGGTGAAGAATAGCATTGACAAAGGTGAAAGCTGGGAGGTAATTAGTAAGAAAAATGCGATGCTCGACGAAGAGGAGTTTAGGATATTCAAGGCGGATATAGCTACCGCCGACACTATAAAATGGACTCAATGGGGAAGGAGTATGCGGGAACAGAACATAGGTAACCACCACCTTGGAAGCGGCAGTTACAGGGGGAAACAGGCCATTTGGGACAAGGAGGACGCCGAGCTTGAACGCCTTGGTAAAGACAACCCTTGGCTTAAAATCACGGACTTGCAGCTTAGTCAATTTGTTCGGGCCCGCTACTACCTGGACAAGGAAACAGGGGAGTTCATCACTGACGATCCGGAGGTGAAGGAATTCAAGAAGAAGCTGGTAAGGAATTTATCGCCGATCTCAAGTCTATTGCGTTCTAATTAAGATAATGAAGTCAAGAATCTAAATGGGTTCACCTTTCCTTGTATCTGCTGGAGGAGGAACTAAACGCTACTGCCACAGAGTCGTCCTAGGATTCGACGGAGCCGTGGGACACAGTTTTCAACAGGGCGACCAATGCTTACAAGAAGAGGGACAAGGGGTTGCTGCCGTCCTCAGCTGGCCGTGTGTCCGGCTTCGGTACGAGCATGAAGTTCAAGGAGTACTACAAATATCATGCCAAGAAAAGAAGGGAGAGGAAGAACCAGGATAAAGCCGCTATTGCAGAGCTGAAGATGAAGGAGCAGACACTGGAGGAGAAGGTGGTGGACGAGAAAACGGTGGACAAGTTAGTGGAAGAGAAGCTCCGCTCGATGATCCCCCCTGAGTTTTTCGAGGGGCTTACTGCTTGGAATGCGGGAGGTTGACAGGAGCCGATACATCTGCCCAGCTTAAGCGGCGGCAACTCGGGCATCAATGTTACCATGTCGCCAGACCTGGTGAACCCGACATCCGTCAACGTCGGGACGCAGCCACTCGTTTTGGTCACACCGACGCCCCCTCCCGCCAAAGATACCAATAAGGCACAGCCGACGGCGGTGGTGCTTCGTGAGGCACCCGAGCGGGAGCTTGTAGATGATGATAGGCCGGCCGTCGACATCGGCCGATACATCTTCCCAGCTTAAGCGGCGGCAACTCAGGCATCAATGTTACCATGTCACCGGACCTGGTGAACCCGATATCCGTCAACGTCGGGACGCAGCCGCTCGTTTTGGTCACACCGACACCCCCTCCCGCCAAAGATACCAATAAGGCACAGCCGACGGCGGTGGTGCTTCGTGAGGCACCCGAGCGGGAGATTGCAGATGATGATAGGCCGGCCGCCGGCATCGGCCGTGTCTCTACATTAGCCGAGATCCACGCCATCACCAAGGTAACTAATTAGTTAGTGCACGTCATCTCCTTTATGCCTTTGATGCATGACTGCTGCCATCTCATGACGCCCAACAACATGTTTTTGCCTCAGGACACTTCTTGCGTACTCCTGCTTAAAGATGTTGGCGGTGAGTTGAAGGATGTTGCCAAGGGCACTCTTATACAACCGGCGAGCCGCACGATGCACAACAATCCAATGGATGATGACGTGATGAGGGTCAGGCTGGCTCGGGTGTTGCCAGGGTGCGATGACATGGACCCCCCTTTCAACCTCAGGGAGCCGACGAACACAAGATCCTTGGGGAATGCTACAACTGGCCCTTGACATGGCCGAAGACCTAGATTCGTCTTGCGAGGGGAGCACCGGCGCCACCTCTCGACCGATCGCCCGGCCACCACCTCGAAAGCCTGTAGCTGCCGTCGTCGCCACCACCAGCCGTCACCATCAACTCTTGGCAGCGTGCGTACCGCCACATGGAAAAGACGTTGTGCCGCAGCCGCCTTCACCCCCGCTACCACCGCCACATGATGGCACCGATGAAGATGATGATGAATTGGTCAACGTTGACGACTTCATCATCACCGGCGCCGCCAAAAGATTGTATATGCCTTATGTGGATGAAGAACCCTTCATAGCTCGCGACGACCATCAAGCTGGTCGGCCCAATACATGCACGCAGCGCCTGGTCTTCCATGGTCTTTCTCAAGAGACGCCTCCGGCCGCCAATCCACCACAAGAGAAACCGGGATTGGTTTTCAGCCCCAACACACTCCGAAAGGCGACTGATGAGAAGATGGCAGTGGCTAACACTGTTGTGAAGAAGAAGCACTACAGGAAGAGAGGTAATAATAATAATATGAAGGGTGCGAGCCAGCCTCTTCCGAAGAGGATCTGGGGTCAGGACGCCATCGTCGTACCATCCACACAATATGGCTTGTCCCGAGTGCATGTAGCTGGTGATCCACATTGCGGTTGGAGCCATGTTAACTTTGCATGAGGGTGTCAATATACTAGAGGGCCTCCTTCTTAAAGACGAAGATCCAAATTACCCGGTTTTCACGGCCAAGGTGCCATTGGACATGGGCTTCGTCGATGAACCCCCCGCGGATATATTCTTCATAGCGTTCGGGAGGACATATTCAAGCTGTTTCTCATGAAACGGCTGGACTATAACTTGGTCCGCCTATACGCGCTCAATCTGGCGATCACGATCAAGAGAGAGAGGACCCCGGAAATCGCGATAGTGGATCCCTACTATATGCGGGGTAGCCAGTTGGTCGAAGGATCACAGACACAGACCAAGGCGACGGTGTACCTCAAGAAGTTCATGGTGGACAACAAGAGGAAGGGCACACTTCTTTTGCCTTTCTTTCCCGAGTAAGTACACACACTCGCTCATCGCCACCGAAACTTATGCATTTCTTATAGATTTCTTCCTTTGCTCTTTTTCCAACATTCCATTCCAATTGTGTTGCGCAGAGACAAATACTGCACACTCATCGTCCTTGCCCCGAGGTATTCGCTAGCCACGTATTTCGACTCGGGGAGTTTGACGAAGAAGAAAGACTACACACCAGAATAAGGGCTGTTCTCAATGAGGCTCTCGAGGGATACACCAAGAAGGGATGCACCTTCGTATATAGGGGGAATGTATCAAGGATGGCAAACACGTGTTCAAGGACGTGCTCGAGTTCTCCTGCGTCAAGCAGTCGACTGCTGGTGCCAAGGAGGCCTTCTACCTCCTCCATCACCTTAAAGGCTATGTTCGGGATTACCAGAACCTAACGCTGCCATCTAGTCTCCGAGGATGGGCCGAAACTTTGGCAAAAATCAACGATGTTGATCTTCGAGAAGACTTCCAACACAAGGGGGGATGCCCTACAACAAGGCAGAGGGTTGAGTAAGAGGGAGATTGAAGAATGCCTCCATAAGCTGGGTGACACAAGGACGTGGATGATGAAAGAGGTCTATCTACCGTTCCCGAAGCCGAGCGAGAAGAGGAAGTCTTCATCATCATTGATGTGTGCCACTAGCATGATCTAGTGTGTGTATATTCTTGATGGACGCCTGCTGTATTAGTGTGTGTGTCATAAACTTTACTATCTCGTGGTCGAAATGGTCATTGTTGTTAGACTTAAACTACCTTGTGGTCGTGTTGTCGTTGAACTTATTGCTTCTATGATGATCTATCTTTTAGGTTTATGGATCCTTTGTTTTATATTCTGTGAACATATATATATATGCATGTGAACCCTTTATTCATTCTTTTCGTTGTATTTTTACTAATATGCCTTGTCGTCTATAGCGATGGCGACGAGGTGGTATGTGGTGTACATGGGTAGGGTTCCAGGAGTCTAAGAGGAGTGGGAGGATTGTCACAAACAAGTGAACAAGTTCAGCGGCAACATCTACAAAGGATACGCGACTAGAGAGGAGGCGATAGCCAAGTGGAGGAACCACTTGTCGAAGAAGAACCGGATGAAGATATTGGTTAGGCTAATGCTCTTGCTCACCATGATCACAGTTGTATTCTATTTGATCCTAGTGTAGGCAGCGGTGGCCACTTCATATTTGTAATGTGAGATGATATGAACTTTGTATTCGACGCTTATGTAAAAATTTGGCACTTGACACTATATATGTATCTCGATCGGGCTCTAAGTGTTTGTATTATATATATGTCGGTTTTCATGCATCTACTACTTGTGCAATGTATTTTATACTCATCTGGATAAATACTATATAAATCCTGTATAAATACCTGATTATACACCAAGAAAGTATTTTACTTTGAATACGTGTTACGCAATCACTGGTGCATATAATTATATAGTCAGTGGCGCATGGGATTTCTGTGGCGCATATACGTAAATGCGCCACAGAAGTTCTTCCTGTGGCGCATATGAAGAAATGCGCCACAGAAGACTTCTGTGGCGCATATCCATATGCGCCACAGGAAGTAGTTATCAGTGGCGAGGTAACAGTGGCGACTAGGATATGTGCCATAGAAGTCCAATTTCCATGCACCACAGATGGGCTGTTTCCTAGTAGTGTCACATGCGCCACAAAAACCTAACCCTGGGTCCCACCACTTTACCCTATACCATAAGTTCTCTGGCGCATAGGGACTTATGCGCCATAGAAGTTTGAGCATCTATGGCGCATTTCCTCCGTATGCGCCACAGCTGAGGGCGTCTAGATCCATGTTAAAAAGGTGACAAAGCTCCCAGCTTATCTATCCACCACCACCCATTTCACATCTCTTCCTTTCTACCTCCTCCCAACTCGTCTTCCTTCTCCCTCACACCCCATTTTGCCCATAGTTTCTCCATTTTCTTGTAACTAAACCTACTTTAGTCCATAGATTGGTAAGTGGAAGCTTCCCTCCAACTTGTAGATCTAAAAGTTCCTTACTTTTCTCTCTCACATCTCTATTTGTTTACTAATTTCCTCTCCACCGCTTGTAGATCTATTTGTCCACACTCTCTCATCGTGCGGTCTCGTCTTGCTATTATTGTGTCTACTAGGTGAGTACTTGGCCATGAACATGTAGGTGAAGCTTGTCGCGCGGGCGGTGTGTGTGTGCGATCCATGGCGAGACGATGCTTGTGTGGTGCATGAATGTTTGCAACGGGAGGAAGTTTTTTGTTGCTTGCTTGTTGTTGTCCTAGCCAGTGTGGTTGCATGGATGTTTGCCGAAATGTTGATTCATTTCCATTTCGGCAAATTTTTGCACTACCCATATGTCCTAATTTTAGGAAAGGGCATCCCGAATTTTTTCCGGCTAGCATTCATGCATGTGTCTGTTCATATGGTGTGGTTCTCACCTATACTCTTTGTTTTGACCGCTCAGGCAACCATGGTCCTCACGATGAGCGAAGGTCGAATTGCTAGGTACAAGAAAGACACGAAGGAGGACATGATTCTGAACAACAAGACCATGATAAGATGTCCATGTCGAACATGCAAACTGCAGCGCTGGATCGACCCTGAATTTGGACAATTGGAGGGTCACCTGCTTAGGCGTGGTTTCATGCACGACCTCAATGAGGCGTCGACAGGACATGGTGGTCACGAAGACATGGGCGGGCGAGAAGACGAAGAGTCTACCGGGCATGATCATCATGACGAAGGAGATGTCGGCGGGCATGATCATCATGATGAAGGAGATGCCGGTGGGCATGATCAGCATGGAGAAGGAGATGGCGATGGGCATGATCATCATGAAGAAGGAGAAGATGCGAACACACAGACGCTGCTAACTTCGGTCTTGCAGGAACCTCATGTTCAAGAACTGCTCCTCAAGGAGACGAGCAACAACAAAGCTACAGCCAGAGAGAAAGCCAAGCTGGCCCAAATGGAGGTAGATGGGATGACTCCATTGTATCCTGGGTGTCGCCCCGAGGATACACGTTTGAGTGTAACACTCAAGGCTCTGGAGATGAAGGCCGAACACAAATGGACTGATGGGAGCTTGAACGCGAACATGTAATACTGGCATGACCGACTTCCTAAGGGGAACACATTGCCAACAAGTGTCGAGGAGGCTAAGAAAATCTTGTGCCCTCTCGACCTACCACACATTAAATACCACGCATGCATCAATGATTGCGCACTTTATCAGAACAAGTACACGGATAGAACCACATGTCCGGTGTGTGGCCAAGGATGGTACAAGAGAGGGAACAAGAAAGTTCCTCAAAAACTGGTATGGTACTTTCCTATCACCCCCCCTCCCGTCTGCAGCGATATTTTGTAGATCCTAAGGAAGCAAAGCTCATGCAATGGCACGCGGAAAGACAAAAACCCGAAGATGATCCAGAGAAGGGCAAGATGCTGACACACCCTTCACACGCTAGCCAGTGGAATGCATTAGACATCGAGTTTGAAGAGTTCGGGGGGCGATGCAAGGAATGTCAGGATGGGTATGAGCACTGATGGACTCAATCCTTTTGGAAACCAGAGTAGCACGCATAGCACCTGGCCCGTGTTTGTATGGCCGTACAATTGATACGTCCATAACGTATATATAATTTTTGATGGTTTTATGCTAATAATATGCTTTTGACACTCCTTTTTATAAAGTTTATGATTTATTTGGACTAACCTACTAATAGTTGCAAAAGTGCACAATGTTCTTGTTTTGCACTTTGATGTGTAGGAATTACCAAGAATACAAGTGGAAACCTTGTTGGAGTCAAATTGGGATTTTTTCTAGAAATCTGTCTCAGAACTGTTTTGAGGATGGTCACGTTTCGGGTCGAAGATGGCGTCAAAAGGAAAACTCTTCAACTACAAACTTGTTAGAAATTTTGCGACAAACGTTCTGGACATAAAATTTATCTGATTCCGAGTCCGGACGGGCCTTTTAGGCCCGATTTACTGCAGCCCAAGATGGGGTGACGGAAATCCGAGAAGCTATATATAGGGAGGAAACCTAATTCGGCCGGGGTATCTCCACCCACGAATTTGCAGCCATCAAAACCACGTTTTTTGCCTCTCCCATGGATCCCATCTCTATGGGGGAGGGCTCCCAAGAAGCCATGAAGGAAGGGGGCTAAGGGACGGTGCTCCCCCATAATATCGGCGGCGGGGAAGGAGTCCCCCGCGCCACCGTCGGCGCTACCGCCGCCCTCTTCACCATATTCACCTCCATCTTCATCACATAATCCTCCTAGTATGCAGTGGTTCATCCTCCCACACACCTCTGTACCGTCCTATGTAAACATGGTGTTTGATGATATAAGTTATACCTATGATCTATGTTATGTTTGCGTAGTTTCTTTGTTCTTAGATTGAATGGTTGAACGTCTTTGGTTCATTAGAGTTGTATGTTGATATGCTACAGTCCTTTGGTGTCCATTATATTTGTGCGCGCATGGATTAAAAATCATAGGGTTTGTAGTATGTGTAAGAGGAAGGGGAAGTTCTGCCGGAGTGACAGAAACCTGAGGACGCGAACTGGAACGTTGCACGTATGGGAGTAAGAGGACCATTAAACTTAAAGCTATGGTTGGAGAAACCTTAATGAATTGATTAGTACTTACGGATGTTTGCTCACAATCCAATCATCTAGTACATGTAATTCCAAGTAGTGAATCGTATGTATATTTAGCCTCTCCCACAGAGAAAACTGCATCGAAGACAATGAACCCAATCTATTCGCTATTTAAATTTGGACAAAGCCACCACAATTACCACCACTATTCCACACTCATGGTTGTGTTAATTTAGTGTATTTTATTGCTGCAGCAACTAGCTTTATATTCTTGTTATTTGTTATCATGCAAAGCTATCTCTATTACTCGTATTGTTGCTCTAGTTTTATTTCCTAGATAATGCAAACGTTTAGTGTGCATAGAGTTGTATCAATAGTTGATAGAACTTGAGAGATTATTTATACTACCTTTAGCTCCTCGTTGGGTTTGATACTCTTACTTATCGAAAAGGCTACACACGATTCCCTATACATGTGGTTATCAAGACCTTTTCTGGTGCCGTTGCCGGGGAGCAATAGCGTGTGGGTGAATATTCTTGTGTGCACTTGTTTGCTTTATCTCTAAGTAGGTTTTAATTTCAGTTTTAAGTTGTTCTCTATCTTAGTATGGAATAGGGAATGCGAATTACAAAAAAAATTAGTTGTACTTGTTACCTAAAAACGTTTTCAAAAAGGAAAGTGATTAGAAAGATGAGTAATGGTTAAGTGGAGGTCGACCTTGAACACTTGTGTTCATGCCTATGAAACCAAAACAAATCTTTCCATAGAAGCTTTTCAGTTAAAAACCTGTAGGAATGCATGAAGCCTTGAAAAAGAAAGATATTTCTGGTTTTGATCTTAATGCTTATTCATTCGAAAATACTTGAATCTTGCTTCTATGCCAAACTTAAAGGCGTTAAAGAAAAGTACTTATTGGGAGATAACCCAAAAGTTTTAGATGAGTCTTGGAAGTTATTACCTCTGTAATAACCGCTCATTATCCTTTTTATTTGCTTTTTGTGCCAAGAGTAACCTCTAATGAGAGAGCGGTAATGCTTGGGAAAGTTGCTGTCCCGAAACAGATTTTTGTGCTTCGCTGTAAAAATTCGTGTAAAATCTATGTACGTCGGTTTGAGCTGTGAATATTTGTGCTTCTGCCCCAGGTTGTTATCTACCTTTCGTTAGTTCAACACTTTACGATTTGAGCAACAGAAGGTCTTAGAGAAAATTGGTATTTACCTGTTGGTTTGTTTTGACAGATTTCTGCCATTATTTGCAGTTGCTTCTTGTTGATTCCTTTTTGGGTTCTTTTTGGGTAATTGAGCTTTTTGAGGGAACTTCTAAAGTATCTTGTGTTTTAATGGAAGTTTTATTGGTGTTGGAACTGAACCCAAATACTTATTATCTTGAGTGCACTAATGTTGCTAATAAAGATTGTGTGAAGTTTTGTATGAAGGAAAAATTTCAGCTGTATGGAAAGAGTGATGTAATGAGATGAAGAATGGACTAAATCTCAAGCA
Source organism: Avena insularis (assembly GCA_023614405.1). Taxonomy (NCBI): domain Eukaryota; kingdom Viridiplantae; phylum Streptophyta; class Magnoliopsida; order Poales; family Poaceae; genus Avena; species Avena insularis. The sequence continues at coordinate 65,138 of JAJUPC010000301.1, read as the reverse complement.
TGGGGATGCCACGTGTGTCACCCCAAGAAATATCCAAGAAGGACAAGTGTCAAAGCTTGGGGATGCCCAAGGCATCCCCTTCTTCATCAATAAAAATCTCAGGTTTCTTCTAAACACTTCATTTTTATTGTTTCATGCACAGTTGTGTTGTTCTTAGAGCGTCTTAGTTTTTGTTTTTGTTTGCTTGGTTTTCTTAGTTTCCTTGAATAAATTGGTTGGACCCCCTCTTTCATAAATTAGTTTTCAAATAAGTGTGGTTTGGATTGGAAAAGAGTAGGAAAAGTTCATGCTTAAGTGGTAAAAGGAGCTTGTTTTTGACTGTGGCCTATGCTTTGTCATGTCATGCTTGATATTGTTTTGGCTTTATACTTAGTGATTTTTGCTGTAGCATGACATGTTATAAACAATTGAGATTGATTAATGTTCCTTGAAAGAAGCATGCATTGTTTTGGCATATTAAAGCATAGTATTGTGGTATTCTCCTTTGATGCTTTATTTGGGTTGACTTGGCGCATGCTCACACCATGTTATGACTATCCCAAGTCACCATAGCCTTTATGATCCTTTAGTTTTAGACTTGTAATATCACTTTATGCTTTAATTAATGATGTTTTGTCTCTTCGCATGATTATGGCCATTATTGCTCTTTTAGTTGGTCGCTCACAGTCTGTGGCTAGCCGTTATAACCAAGTCTGAGTTCGATCATACATCCAACTCCAAATAAAACCAAGTTATCCCAAAGACCACCATACCTACCTATTAGCATTTGCCATTCCAAGTATATTCATGCTTTTATCTACCTTCCGAATTAAACTTGTTATGTGAAAATTAGTGATTAAAGCTCTCACGAACTTGATGGCACGCTTTACTTTTCTTGCACTTAATAAAATCGAACCATTGTGTCCATCTTTGTTGCATATATGCTTGCGCTTTATAAGTTGAAGTTAGCAGAACCATGTATCATGGGGAACGCTTTCAACATTGCACTTATATTTCGTTGATATCATGATTCTTTTGCTTATGGATCCCAGCGGTGTGAAATAAAAGGGGAACTTGTAAGATCATGGAGTTTGTATGTGTGTTAGAGAAGCGCCTGGGCCGCTAGCCTAAGCCATGCCTAATCAGGGTGGAAACTTGCAGCATAACCATAATGAGCACTCTATGAAGCATCCTCAATAAAAACCTATGCAAATAGCAAATAAAAAGATCGCCGAGATTCTCATTGTCTGCTTGCCTTGTCATTTTGATTATGGGATAGCTCCTGTATCATGTGCAAGGGATACCCCGTTGGCGGTTCTCTATGATATATATGTACTTAAAATGACAAGAGCTTACTTGTGACTGAAGTTGAGTAGCATGAGGTTTGATACTCATAAGTAAGGGGCATGAGATTTCAACTTATAACTTGTCAAGCATATCCACTTAGTTGTGTCACTTTAACCTTAATCACCTAAAGATGCTTATGATAGGGGCAATGAGAGCTGAAAACTAATAAGTACCATAATTTTTGGAAGCTCTTTATGAGACTTGAATCCCTGCTTCCTTCCAAGAAGGAATTTCTTTTACTTTTATGTTGAGTCTCCATCTTCTATCTTTATGCACCTATTAAGAGAGCATAGTGACCATTCTTAGTTTAATGTGCATTGTCCCAAGACTTGTTGATTGATGCATAACTTTTATATTGCTTGTTCTTAAACTATGAACTTTGAAGGTGTCCTATGCATTTATGTTTTGCTACTCTATGAGGGACAAGCTGAATACCATTCTCATTATGCTTTCTTTATGTGAAACAAACAAACGTCTTGCAATGCATTGTTATTCATGAATCTTTTGTTTGTGCCTTTTCATTTTACAACGTAGTTGCTATGTCTTATTGTTAGAACTCTATCTTTTATGATTCATGTTTAGAGTACCTTAATCCCAGCTATCAATGATTTTACAATAATGATGATCAAGATTGTGTTGTCTGCATGTCACATAAAAAATTATATTGTTTTGATCGTTTACCTACTCGAGGACGAGCAGGAACTAAGCTTGGGGATGTACAATCTCCCCCCGTGGCTATGCACGAAGCAAAGGTATGTACACATGAGCATTCTTATTCAGCGGCCGAAACAACCAGGTATCGATATGCATCTGTATCTCGGGCTATTGAGAGAGGAGTTAGCCAGCTTGTGGGAGACGCCGGCCCGTACGTGGGATGCCTACACTAAAGAATATTTCCATCTGAGAGCCGCGTTGCTCATGGCCATGCAGGACTATCCTGGTTACGCATATGTATCGGCCCAGGTGAACCATAGACACAATGCATGCCTCAAGTGCATGGATGACACACCGCATCTCCAGCTACCAAGGGATCCCGGGTCTTCGAAAACCGTGTTCCAAGGTACTCGAAAGTGGCTCCGCATGGATCACCCGTGGAGAAAACATTGTAACCTATTAAATGGTAAGGACAAGCTCGAAAGAGCCCCACGTCCGAGGAGCAGCGAAGAAATCGAAGAGCTTTTGAATAATTGGGTAGATTGCCCTGCGCCTGGAAAAAAACGACCGAGGACAAAGCCGCTGCAGGGTGTATGGAATGCAAGGTCTGTTTTCTAGGACCTGCCGTATTGGAAGGTCCTTCACACTCCCCATAGCCTCGATGTAATGCACATCACGAAGAACGTTACTGAGAGTCCGCTTGGCACTCTATCGAACATGCCGGAGAGCACCAAGGATGGGCCGAAAGCAAGAAAGGACCTTAAATTGCTTGGCATCAAGAAAGATCTTCACTATCCTGATAGTCATGATGATGATGATGATGATCAGACGGAAGGGACTCAAGGTCGCCGCAAAAGAGTTAAGAAGAATCAAGTGGTGCTTCACGCTGCCTGCTTCACTCTGCGTCTGGAGGGGCTCGAGCAGTTTTTCAGGTGCCTCTTAGGAGTGAAAGTTCCTCACGGTTACTCGGGGAAGATAAGCAGATATCTGGACATGGCGAAGAAGAGGCTCAGCGGTATGAAGTCTCACAACTATCACGTGCTGATGACACAGATACTCCCCGTTGCGATCCGTGGGATAATGGACGAGTATGTCCGTGAGACGTTGTTTGGCGTCTGCAACTTTTTCGACGTCATATCTAGGAAGTCGATGTTGGAGATATGCCCAAGAGGCAATAATAAAGTGGGTTATTATCATATCTTCATACTTATGATAAATGTTTACATTCATGCTATAATAGTATTAACAAGGAAACCATTAATACTTGTGTGATTTGTAAACTTAATTTGAAGTCCCTAGTATAGCCTCTATACTTCACTAGCTTGTTGGTTGATTGATGATTGAGGTTTCCATATCATGAACATTGAGATGTTATCAACAACAAGATCATATCGTTAGGAGAATGATATGGTGGACATACTCCTATAGATAAGCGTAGCATAAAGATCAAGTCATTTCAATAGTTCAATTGCTATATGCTTTCTGATACATAGTAACCTAATTCCTTCGACCATGAGATCATGCATATTGCCTTTACTGGATGGATGCTTTGATGTCATCAAACACCACACCGTAACAGGGTGGCTATAAAGGTGGCATTGAGTGTTGGAAAGTATTGGTTGAAACACATGGATCAAGAGTGGGATTTGTTCATCCACATGACGGATAGATATTCTCTGGGCCCTCTCGGTGAAATGTCATCCAATTAGCTTGCAAGCATGTGACTTGGTCACAAGGGATCACATATCAGGAACGAGAAAAGAGTACTTATCGATGTGAGGTTGAACTAGGTATGCGAGATACCGGCGATCATAACCTCGGATAAGTAACATATCGTGAGACAAAGGGAAATTGGTATCGTATGTAAGTGGTTCATTCGATCGCAAAGTAATCGTAGAAATATGTAGCCATATGAATTTCCAGATTCCTCTATTGGTTATTGTTAGGAGAAGTGTCTCGATCATGTCCGCATAATTCACGAACCGTAGGGAGACACACTTAAGGATTGACGTTGTTTGAGTAGTTATGGTATTATGAAAGAGACCAATGTTGTTGAGTCTCGGATGGGATCCGGGATATCACGAGGAGATCCGGAATGGTCCGAGAATAAGATTCATATAAGGAAAGTCTCGTTTGAGTTGGGGAATGGTTCCGTGTTTTCATGGGAACATTCTAGAAGGTCCCGGAATGTCCGGCACTCGGAGGAAGGGGTACATGAATGTGTCATTACATATTGGAATGATTGCATCATGTACTAGGTGTTCTGCTGTCCAAAATAAAGGGTTTATTTAAATCCTAAATTGAAAAAGTCAAACGGCAGTTTGAAAGTCAAACGGCAATTTTGGGAAGTGGGAAAAGAGGAGGAGTTGGAAACCGACTTGAGGGAGGAGTCTCCTCCCCAAGCCGGCGCCCCACCCAAGGCCGAGTTGGGGAGGACTCCTCCCTCCCTGGCCGCAGCCCTCCCACCTATATAAGGAGGGCAGGGCTCCCTCCTAGGACACACAAGTTCCTATCCTCTAATCTAAACCCTAGATCTAGACCCGGTTTAGAGCTATTGGTTTAGAGCCTTCTAATTGGTTTAGAGCCTTCTAATTGGTGTGTCTAATTACTAGACCACTAATAGCCTCTCTCATAAGCTCCACCATACTACTTGGCTTAAGCGAAGCCTGCGGGATCTCCCCTCTACCTCCGGTACCACGCCAGTTGTCTTTGCGGAATCGCGAGGAGAGTGCTACAACCTCCGCTTTTCTTTGGAACAAGGGAGAGGAAGGTCTTCGTCAGTACCGAACGTGTGACCATTGCGGGGCGCTGCGGGCGTGGCGCTGGAAGGATCGTCTCACGCGATCTTGAGATCGGAAAAGAATACGACTACATCATCCACGAGAATCTGCTCTCGTTAACCGCTGGAATCTTCGAGGGTGAGTTCCACTATCGACTCGTTGCTACAATCTAGTAGATAGATCTTGGCTTGTTTGTTTGTATGCGATAGAAAATTTTGTTTTCCATGCTACGAACCCCTCTGATGGTATCGAGCCGTGTCTATATGTAGATCTGTTGCGAGTAGAACACAATGGTCATTGTGGGCGTTGATGCTTTTATTGTAGATTGCTTTTCGTGTACTTTGCATCTTGCGGTATGTTGGGATGAAGCGGCCCGGGCTAACCTTACATGACATCGTTCATGAGACTTGCTCCACGTTTGACATGCAACTTGTATTGCATAAGTGGCTCTGCGGGTGCCTGTTTCTCCTAGCATAGTAAAGATCCAATTTACAACGGGTAATCAACAATGCTAGTATCAATGTTGTGGTTCTTGTTCGTAAGTTAGAACGACACTTATTGAAAGCCCCAAACCACGTAAAATATGCAAAGAAAGTAGGCGTCTAACTTTGTTTTGCGAGGGTGTCTTGATGATGTGATATGGCCATGATTGTGATTATATTTGATGTATGCAATGTCCCTTATTGTAAGTTGGCAACCGGCAGGAGCCATATGGTTGTCTTAATTTCTGTTAAGACCTGCGTGTCTATTCAAAATAGTTGTAATAGTTGAAGCTGGTGGACGACAACCATGAAGAAGCGTCATTGACCTTGATGCTATGCCGGTGATGATGGAGATCATATCCGTGCTTGAAGATGGAGATCGGAAGCACAAAGAAGAAAGGCCATATCATATCACATATTATGAATTGCATGTGATGTTAATCCTTTATGCATCTTGTATTGCTTAGTAGAGCGGTAGCATTATAAGATGATCCCTCATGCACATAAATTTCAAGTTCTAAAGTGTTCACCCTTAGTAAGACCGTTGCCAAAGCTTGCGCTTGAAGCACCACGTGATGATCGGGTGTCTTTGATTCCGCGGGTGACTACAACGTAAGCAAGCCAGATTTGCTTATGCGGAAGCTAAGGTTTGTCTTGACGAGCCTAGCATGTACAGACATGGCCTCAGGAACACGGATCGCCGAAAGGCAAAGCATGAGTCATATAGTAGATATGATGAACATGTTGATTGTTCGCCATTGAAGCTACATCAACTCTCGTGATGATCGGTTTTGATGTGGTGGATTTGGTTCGTGTGATCACTAAAACAATGTGAGGGATATTGTTTTGAGTGGGAGTTCACCTAGATTAATTTAATTATTAATTAGAACTCAATTTATCATAAACTAAATCAAAGTGAATTTGCATAGTTGTTGTAGTCATTGGCATCCGTTTACCACCTTGCGCTTAGTTATAATTGAGATGATAGAACTATAGAATTCTGGTTAGTTACTTTACGAACTGGTATCGTATTGTATTGAAGTGTTAATCTAAAGTTTAGAAGTCCTATTGCAAACTTTCAGTAAGTTCCAGTTACTCCATGAAGTTTAATAATTAGTATTAAATCAAGAGTAACAATTCCAAATGTTAGTATATAAGTATCATGTTTGTCTCCATGATTCTTGATATTCAAAGATTGTCTTAATATCAAGGTTATCTAGGATCTGAAAGAGTTGTTTCAGAAACCATGATGTGTGGAAGATATTGTGATATCTGAAACAAAGTTTTGGTTACAACATGATAAAGTATAATATGGCAAAGTTCATGTTCTCATATTTTGATGAGAATTTGCAAAAGGTTGGAGACACTAGTTGTCCTAATCCTCCAAAAGGTTTTGGATAGCAACATTATACTCATAATTCATCGTTACAAGCTAAAAGTAGCTTGATCATGGATAAATCCATGATGAGGTGAATATTTGATGTAGGTAAATTGTTTACTACACCAAGAGATTACTAAAGAAAGGAATTTGAAAGAACATCAAATATTTGATAATGATGATCTACTTCAAAGTGCAAGTTCAAAGACATTGGTATTTAACTATACACGCTTTGGACTATGTGTCATAAGTATGACTCCACTATTGATGTTGATAGATTCTTTCAAACAGAAATACTGAAAGAGAATCTCATAAATATGTGGCAGAAAAGAAAAGACTGGAATTGTTCAGCTTAAGTATATGGATGATATACATGTTATGGCTATATTCTTTGCTTATTAAACAATGTGGTTCTTAAGTATTTGATACTGAATTTGTTGGTATGAATCGTCATACGAAACAACACAATTCATGAACTACAATGGCCTAAGTAACTAGCAAAAGAATATGTGATGATGTTCATCGAGAACAAATAAAGGGTTATTATGTTGCTCGTTAAAACATCAAAGCTTGCCTTCAAGATTTGTTTTATCAGGTATTATGAGAACAAAAGGGTTGTTCAAATAATTGCCGTAATCCATAAAAGATGGATGATTCACAAATCTCGTTGGAGAAATCACATCCATAAAACTAATGCTAAAATTGTCGAAAGACAAATTGATTGAAAGATCACTTAGGAAGTGACATCGCCGTTTAAATTATATTGGAAAGAAAACATGAAGAAACTCCATGTGGATGGAATTTTGGAGTCTTTTGATTTTGATCAAATGACGTTTGTGAAACTTTCCTAGAGATAATTAAAACTTCGTTCATAGGCCAAAAGGGAACGAAAGACTAGCTTATTGGAACTTGTGCATATTGTTGTACGAAATCCATTATGTGTAGTCAAGAGCGATGGATTTCAACTTCATATGCTTTCTCCGAAAATTTGAGTGAATATGTGAATATTTACTTAATAAGGATGAAGTGTGAAATATTTGAAAAGTTCGAAAGATTTTCAAGATGAAGTGCAAAATCATTGTAACAAGAATATAAATAGTTTATGATAAGATCATAAAGGAAGATATTTAAGTTACAAGTTTAGCATAATACCTAAGATCTAAGGAATCGTTGTGGATTTGCATTTCCGAAACACCATAAGAGTATGGAGCGTTCGAGATATGTAATTGAACCTTGTTTGACATGGTAAGATTGAAGGTATAATTCATAAAACTGCTATTATATTTTAAAGATTAAAAGCTTTAGAGACTACCGCTTTTCCACTAAAGAGCTCCATCATAATCCGCTGAAATGACACCATATAAGGTTATGGTTTGGGATAAAACCCATGTAGTCCTTTCTTAAACATTGGTATGCTATGCATAAGAAAGATGTTTGCAACCAAAGTCGGATAAACCTGTCTTTGTATTCTTGTTAAGTATTCCTCCATAAACAGGAGACAAAAGTATTTGTCGCTTAGAACGTCAAGTTTCTTTGAGAAGGAATTTTCGTGAAAAGTTAAGTGGGAGGACAATAGAACTTTGATAAGGTTAAAGGAACCTTAGCTATATGTGCAGAGTTCGCAGCACCGAAAAGTGTTAGGGCTGGCAACAATGCTCATGGCTCACGTGCCTCAAAGGTTGTAGTCACGGAGGTCTAAGTTTCTATTAAACCAAGTAGGTCAAGTAAACAATCAAATACCAAGATTTGAGGGTTGAATCATTATTTGAGAATAATGAACCTACTACATGCAAAGAAGCGATGATGGGCCCTGACTCCGTCAAATGGCTTGAAGCCATAAAATCCGTGATAGTTCCATACGAGAAATCAAGTTTTGAACTTGAAGGACCCTCGAAAAGGTGTAAGACCTTGCGGTTGTGTTTGGATCTATAAAGAAGTAGACATAGATGTTTCACATCTATGAAATAGTCGACATGTTGGGAAAGAGTTCACAACAATGTTCAAAGGTTGTATATGACAAGATTTGATCTTTCATAGCGATTTTTGTCTAGACGGATTAATGTAGCAACCACTACATATAATTTGTTATATGGTAGTAGAATAAACAAAACAACTTCGTCGTATAGAATGGTTACCTAGGCCGGGTTCATGCCACGGTCCAAAGGGTTTTGTTAATTGAAACGATGCTAAAAGCATATTCAAACTTCAATGGTTGAAGTAAGCATAGCGGAGTTGGAATCTTCAACGTGATGAAACTGTTAAAGAGTTTAATTTCATCGGAGACAATGAAGATGCTTGCATTTGCAAGAAATTAAGTGGGAGCTAAGACATGTTTCTAATACATTATGTGGAAGACATATTGTTGATTGGAAATAATGTATCTTTTATTAACACATATTAAGAATTTCATCCCGATGAAAGACTTAGGCAAAACCCAAATATTTGGCATCAATAGATGCTAATATGGTTGTGCCGAAGTACATACGAGATATTGAATGAGTTCAATATAGAAACTACAAGAAAGGTTCTTGTCGCAGAAAGGATTGAAAGAGTTCAATGTTGATGATATATTCAAGTGTATTGACATTTGGTAAGTGAAACAAAGATTCAAGTATAGATTGATACTTGATGTATGAAATCACAAGAGTATTTATATCAATCATCTTGTGATATGTACAAATCCAGATATGTCCTATGCTCTAAATGTTGTGAGCATATACCGAATGATTTATAAGATGATCATTGGACAATAGTAAGGATATTCTTATGATCTTTTGGAAGAACTAAGAGTATATTATTTGTAGAAGTGACAAATAGATGGTTAGTTCATTGTAAAAGTACTACATTGATACTAGCTTTGTCACAAAGTACAAATTTAGTTTATCTCAATCTAAATTAAGGGTGGCACAATATAATGGAAAGTGAGTTCCATAATGGATTTGGATGAGTTCCAAAGTTAAGACATTGTGAGATACTACAACAAAGGGCTAAGTATATGACTGCTATTATAGCAGCAAAGAGGGCATTTGTGTCAAGTAGTTTGTTATCAAACTAGGTGTAGTTCACAGGGGATAATACTATGAAGATATATTGTGCGACAATATTATCAACATGTTTTAACCCCAAAGAACTAAAGGTCACACGAAAGACCAAATTTATACAAAGCCATCTCATTAGAGAATGAGTGATGCGTGAGGCAAAGACATGCAATTACACGGACACGGAAGTGTCGGATCCGGAGAATCAGTTGACCACTAGCAATCGTGTACATACAACACGGAAAGCCATAGGTGTTGAATACACAAAGGTTTGAAACTGGATTATTGACTCTAGTGCAAGTGGGAGACTGTTGGAGATATGCCCAAGAGGCAATAATAAAGTGGGTTATTATCATATCTTCATACTTATGATAAATGTTTACATTCATGCTATAATAGTATTAACAAGGAAACCATTAATACTTGTGTGATTTGTAAACTTAATTTGAAGTCCCTAGTATAGCCTCTATACTTCACTAGCTTGTTGGTTGATTGATGATTGAGGTTTCCATATCATGAAAATTGAGATGTTATCAACAACAAGATCATATCGTTAGGAGAATGATATGGTGGACATACTCCTATAGATAAGCGTAGCATAAAGATCAAGTCATTTCAATAGTTCAATTGCTATATGCTTTCTGATACATAGTAACCTAATTCCTTCGACCATGAGATCATGCATATTGCCTTTACTGGATGGATGCTTTGATGTCATCAAACACCACACCGTAATGTGGTGGCTATAAAGGTGGCATTGAGTGTTCGGAAAGTATTGGTTGAAACACATGGATCAAGAGTGGGATTTGTTCATCCACATGACGGATAGATATTCTCTGGGCCCTCTCGGTGAAATGTCATCCAATTAGCTTGCAAGCATGTGACTTGGTCACAAGGGATCACATATCACGGAGCGAGAAAAGAGTACTTATCGATGTGAGGTTGAACTAGGTATGCAGAGATACCGACGATCATAACCTCGGATAAGTAACATATCGTGAGACAAAGGGAAATTGGTATCGTATGTAAGTGGTTCATTCGATCGCAAAGTAATCGTAGAAATATGTGGGAGCCATATGAATTTCCAGATTCCTCTATTGGTTATTGTTCGGAGAAGTGTCTCGATCATGTCCGCATAATTCACGAACCGTAGGGAGACACACTTAAGGATTCGACGTTGTTTGAGTAGTTATGGTATTATGAGAAAGAGACCGAATGTTGTTCGGAGTCTCGGATGGGATCCGGGATATCACGAGGAGATCCGGAATGGTCCGGAGAATAAGATTCATATAAGGAAAGTCTCGTTTCGGAGTTGGGGAATGGTTCCGGTGTTTTCATCGGGAACATTCTAGAAGGTCCCGGAATGTCCGGCACTCCGGAGGAAGGGTACATGAATGTGTCATTACATATTGGAATGATTGCATCATGTACTAGGTGTTCTTGCTGTCCAAAATAAAGGGTTTATTTAAATCCTAAATTGAAAAGTCAAACGGCTAGTTTGAAAGTCAAACGGCAATTTTGGGAAGTGGGAAAAGAGGAGGAGTTGGAAACCGACTTGAGGGAGGAGTCTCCTCCCCAAGCCGGCGCCCCACCCAAGGCCGAGTTGGGGAGGGACTCCACTCCCTCCCCTTGGCCGCAGCCCTCCCACCTATATAAGGAGGGGCAGGGCTCCCCTCCTAGGACACACAAGTTCCTATCCTCTAATCTAAACCCTAGATCTAGACCCCGGTTTAGAGCTATTCGGTTTAGAGCCTTCTAATTGGTTTAGAGCCTTCTAATTGGTGTGTCTAATTACTAGACCACTAATAGCCTCTCTCATAAGCTCCACCATACTGCACCGGCTTAAGCGAAGCCTGCGGGATCTCCCTCTACCTCCGGTACCACGCCCGTTGTCTTTGCGGAATCGCGAGGAGAGTGCTACAACCTCCATTGCCTTTGGAACAAGGGAGAGGAAGGTCTTCGTCGAGTACGAGCGATGTGACCGATTGGGGGCGCTGCCGGAGCATGGCTGGAAGGATCGTCTGCGATCTTGAGATCGGAAAATGACTACATCATCCACGAGAATCTGCTCTCGTTAACCGCTTTGGAATCTTCGAGGGTGAGTTCCACTATCGACTCGTTGCTACAATCTAGTAGATAGATCTTGGCTTGTTTGTTTGTATGCGATAGAAAATTTTTGTTTTCCATGCTACGAACCCCTACAGTCGATCGGTGTGAGTCAGCTCGACAGGCTACAGGAAGAGATCGTGATGATACTATGCGATCCTGAGATTTACTTCCCGCCCGCGTTCAGTGGCGAGGTGGCTAGGTAACAGTGGCAACTAGGATATCAGTGGCGACTAGGATATGCGCCACGGAAGTCTCATTTCCATGCGCCACAGATAAGCAGTTTCCTACTAGTGTGCTGGAATTCATCACGATCTTGAGATTGGCAAGTGTATGACTACATCATCCACGAGTTCCAACTCGTTAACAAAGCTTTGTTGTCTTCGAGAGTAAGTTCTCTATGGATGTATATCCACCCGTTTCTTGTATCTAGTAGATAGATCTCGGCGTATAGTTCCCATCGTAGGAAAATTTGTGTTTTCTATGCTGCGAACCCAACACATAGCGATTCTTTATTTGGGCAAACCCAAGGTATCACTTTGGGAAGAAATGCGGTTTCAAACCAAAAGAATTGGAATGGTCAATTTTCTAAGTTTTCTGCTATGCTCGTAGTACACTCGCTAAGAAATCTAGATCTTCTTGTGAGTTGTTTGTATTGTCTTGTTTTTAAGTATCCAAACCTTTGAGAAATATTTTGATCAATGATAGCAGAGGCAGGCAAGAAAAGATGCTCAAAGGGGATGGTAGGATGATCGAGTTCGTGCTTGGGGAGGATGAAATTAGAACCCCTTCCTATTCTACAGAAGTTGACTCAAACCTTTGTTAGTGTGGAATCTATTCTGCCTATGGGTAGATGGCTCTCGATTATATTTATCTTATTTCAATTCAAAATCCTCATTAGATTAATAACGTGAGTGTCAGGCTTGCTGTAATGAATTTCTTTATAGTCTACCTGTCAATCCCAAGATAAGGTCAGGGTTTATTATTCCACTATGGGTGGAGAAGAGGAATCAAAGACAAATAAATCCAGGAAAAATCAGTGAAGGAAAAGCACGACTAGCAAAGTCAAGTACTTACTTGAGATGTTAGAAGGAGCGAAATTAATAGGTGCCAGAGCTGATACAATTTCTTTAGACGGGGCTTCTGTCGGTATTGGAAACATGTTCAGTTCTTTGATTCATTGCGTGGCTCGAAATCCATCATTAGCTAAACAATTATTTGGTTATGCCATTTTGGGCTTTGCTCTTACCGAAGCTATTGCATTGTTTGCACTAATGATGGCCTTTTTGATCTTGTTCGTTTTCTGATCGCAGAAAAGGAGATCAAAAAGGTTGTCCCTCACTCATAGATGTAGTAGGACTCACCAACTAAACTGCGTAAATAAAGCGATTCCTTTTAGGCGAAGAAAGGCAAATTTCGTTTCATCCGATCTGCCTATGTCAGTTCAAACCTGGCGGTCGATCGTTCAAGTGGAGAATCTCTCTGCTTTATTCCTACGTACAATATTTTCCACTAACATCAAGAGAGAAACAACCGGTGTATCAAGAATTTACCCAATCGAAGAATTTCTCCTTGGCTAATCATATTCTAGTTTATGTAGATCGCTCGGTACAGATGCACTTTTCAGAAAAGAAGGAGAGCAAGACTTTGTCGATGAAGGCTTTAAGCGTTGAATTGGTTTAGCAGAAAGGTTAAAAAGCAGCTATGCTTTATGGGTTGAAGAAAGAGCGAAACGGATGGTGCACAAAAGAGGTGGAAAAACATGTCCCCTTCTATCGATACCTTTTATTTCAAAACCAGATTGCGCTTTCAGGACCTACACCTACATTATCACAAATGCGGGACAACGTTTTTCTTGATCGAGAATGTCTCAATGAAATGAATCTTTCATAAGTACCGTTATCTCGAGCAGGATCGGACCAAACAAAAGCTGGGTATTGAACAGAGAAAGTTTCATGCCAGCTATGTGCCCCTCGTACGATCTTTAGCTTCAATGGACTGGCATATTTACCCTCAGCTAGATCTGTCTGATTAATTATTACGTGAGAATTCCATGGTTTCAGCTAAAGAAAAGAAAAAGTATGTGCTTGTGACGATAAAGAAAAGACTATGAAGTGTTTCCTGGCAGCTCAAAGCCATAGTCACTCCTCCTTTATTGCGAAAGCAGTGATCGTGCATGGATGACCCAGGTGCTGTATGAGGTAACTTTGAAGCTGGCTCGTATCGGTCATCCCTTTCACCTCTTTCTTTTTCGTTTCAACGCTCTGAAACCGCGTTCTCTCTCATAATCAAGCTGCGATATGATCCTGTTTCATCCTCCAATTATGAGAAATCCCTTGTTGGCTGGGACAAACCCTTAGTATAAGATAAGTCAACAGGTTGTGTCAGTTTCTCAAAATACATGGGCTCACATTTCGAGGTGACTAGCTACATTAATTGGTTTGCTTTCTTCCACCAACTTCACAACTATCCTATGACAGGCAAGCTCAGCCACAGTTTCCGTTGTTTCATTCAATTCATTCGACATTTGCATTTCAAATTTGTAAGTGGGGCCCTTTCACCGACCCAAGGAAGAAGATCACAAGTGGGAGTCCCCTCTAGGATGGCATTCTTTCCAAACACTGTACACTACTGCTGAATGGCCAAATAGGGATTGAAATACAGTAAATAACTAGAGTATCCCATCGTAGTGGTAGCTGCATTTACGCGGCCGGGTCCGAGCCACGGGACAAGACCAAATTGGATTTGTAACAACCGTGGATGGAAGATTGTAGATTTCTCACTTTCCCTACTCGAAGAGCATGTGTATGTACTCCGCCTATATCTACTTATTTATTCGGAGAGCAACATTACTAGGATTTAGAAGTTGTACAAGCTATGATGGAGCCATTTACTAATGCACCCTCCTCATATTTAATTCTTTTTTTGTATCATTGGCTCCACCTACGTCTTTTGGGCGAGCTTTCGTCACAGTCATCAAAACCAACGCTCAAACCAAAGCATTAGTAAATGGGTAGATTAGTAGATAGCTAAACTAATTCGGTATACTCAAAGAGTAATTCAGCATACTCAACACCATCGGTAGAAACAGGAGTTTGAAGGTACCGACCACCTAAAGTGAATTAAGACCAGGAGGGCTAGGAACGATTAGAGAATCAAAATGCCCTTATTCCAAAGGAAGTGAGTGCTAAAATAAAAATCGAGTAAAGAACAAAAGAATGAAATGCAAGGGTTTCATCCTAATTTCAAGTCCGAACGGTTCATCCGCTAGGTTATTGAGTTTGCTCCCCCGTTATTCTACATCAGACAACACACATTTAATGGAAAAACGAGGTATCTTTTTTGAAAACTTCTCTACGTACGACTTTGTTAGCGCTTTGAGGGCTACTATGTTCTATGAAATCTTGTAATAATAATAAATAAGTCTTTCTCAGGAGATGACTCTGCTGATACCGAGTTCCAATGCAAAACGACTCCCACTTCTTCTAAAAGAAAATAGGGGAAAAATCAATATGGAGTCGTCTGAGGCTTATCTAGCCGATATGACTTCCAGTAAAGATTTCCTAAGCTCTACCTAAAATGGAGGGGTTGGGGCTTTGGCTCTAGGCTCAAACTCTATCTTGTGGTAGACTGCCCTCCTAGGGAGAGCTTGGGCAACTGACTTGTGGGCATGACATCCCAAATTTATCATTCAGAATTTCCTAAAAAAAGTCTTATGTGTATTGGATCCACTCTTTTGTTAGCATGACCACATGAATGAGATTCTTCTTATTCTGCCTAAATATAACCCCCCCCCCACCCTCACCTTTCCTAGGACTATCAAGCCTCCTCGAATTAGGTCTATGGGTACGAAGATCTCTCGCATTTGTTCTAGGGTAGAAGCTTCGAATGTAGACCCGGATACAAATCTTTCAGTCACTCAAAACTGAAACCCCGTCACTATATCGTTCTAAAGACGGATGCGACTCGAAGAAGTGGCATTTATAAGTGTTCCTGACTTTACATTTAGGTTTCGGCATAACAAAGCTTGCACTGTCTTTTCACACTCAGGCGCTGGCGTGCCGTTGGTAATGATTCTACTATGGTGTTGCAAATTCGCAAGCTGATCCTAAGTAATCGTTGTTGTTCATTCGATTCCTCTAGAATTACTTTGTTAGGATTGAAGAATTGCTGCAATTCTTCCTGAATAGACTCGGTTCTCCCGTCGAGAGTTTCTTTGAAAGTCTTACCTAAACTCTTCGAGCTGAATATGAGAAAGCCTATAAAACAACCAGTTACTATCATTTCTTCATTATAGATTGAGATCTTCTTCAGACTTGATGCATAAATAGATGGAATAGCTGCAATTAGCATATTTTCTCCTTCATATCCGTTGAACTCATAGTATAGTAGGATTTTTCAGTTTTTCTACTGATAATAGAAAGGAGATTGATCTTGACGTCGTCGTTGGTTTTTCCAACGAAAAACAATATCGTTAGTTGATCGAACTTCCATGACAAAATGCTAGTTGCCTTCATACACTGGAGGTCCCATCGATGAAACAACTATACACGTTTTCTGAGGAGCAACATGAGACTTTCTTATTTCACCCATAAAAAAGGGATCTTGGAAAGAAAAAGTTGTTCCTACCTAGTGCTACTTTCTTACTTGCCCCTTTTCCCAATAACTGAGATCTTTCAAATAGTTACTTAATAGCAAGCACTGATCTAACTTCTGCTTTCGAGTAACCAGACGAATGCGAACTACCTTCGTACATTCTGTCCAACTGGCAGGCACACCCCCGTATTAATAAGTTATATACATAGGAATGTGATTGAATATGAACTCTTCTTAGTATCACATGACCGCACCAGAAACCAATTCCCACTTCCAACTTGAATGCACGGGGACGTGACGACTCAATGCACAGGGATAAGACGCGGGGCTAGCACTATTTTATGCGGCATTAAGCTCCCAATTTCACTTCTTGGATCTTAGCGCCAAAAAGCCATACATAGCTATCACTTCTAGTGCCAAAGCGATGCCAGGAGGTAGACCCATCCACTAATTAATACCTTCTTCGGAGGTTGAAGATGCCCTCCCGCTCTGGAAGAAAGGAGACAATCTATGTAACCTTAGCCCACCGTTTCGAGTACAGTAGACTCTATCGTACCATGGAGTGAACAAAACCAACATACAACAGCTGAGGGTCAGGCGGAAGAAAAAAGGGATAAATGGTTTTGAGTTGGGCATGACGAAAGCGGGTACAATGGCATTACTTAGAAGCTATTATGTCCTGTCTTGGCTTTAGCAATAAGCTTGTGCGACTGATGACTCCCTACATCCCTGGCATCGCCATGACTAATGGATAAAGTTTTGTTGCATATTAATGGAACCGCATGCGGAGCTCAGCTCTTAAAAAAATAGTATGGTCCAAATTTCGAGTCTCCTTTGTAGCTTTGTTTCACTTATCCTATCCAATCCGGCAACAAATTGCTCACAAAGGTGCATGCAACCATAGAATTTGTAATGATACTATGATTTGAAAAACAATCCAAAGATATGTAAAGAACACATACGATAAGGTAGAAGATCATTTCGGGTAGATAGGAGAGTTATGAAAATCCACAAACATGAATCCGAGTTTATTGGGATCTCAGTTAAACCAAAAGAAGGCGAGTCTACATATAAGAAAATTTCTTATTTTTGGGTTTATATCGAGCCAAAACATAGAATTCCCATTGAAGAAGGAAGTAAGGATGCTAGCCGGAGAATACAGAAATAAATACTTCCCATTCCTATTCTTTTTTAGTTCCCAAGATAGAATTTCTTTGTTTTTGGCAAGATCAGTGGGTGACAACGTGCAATACTAGATAGGTTTGGCTTTGATCTGAACAATAGGAGTAGGAGGAAGCGTTGCAGAGGTACCAAATGACTGAAGACGGGAATGCATCTGACCACATGTAGAGCCAGCCCATAAATAAATTCAAGAGAATTTCTTCATCTTCCAAAGTATGTGAGTGAGGTCAAAATTCCATGGATCGATCTCATCACTCACATCAAACAGCTAGTGAAAGATGTAATGGTGAAGCTATAGGAGAATAAAAAGAGTTGGTTTTGATTGGTAATCTTGAGTTGTCATCATTGGAAAGAGAGTAACCTGCTGGATGGAGAGTAGCTAGGAGAATCAAGTTGATCTTTACCCCAGCTTTCATTCCAACTCTATTTTCTTGTGTGCGATCCTTCTTTCTTCTTTGGAATCCACGAAGCTCAATTATAAGTTTCAAGTTTGATCAGACACGAAATCTGGTATACCCACCAGCCTAGATACAACAGGCGGTATTATTATTTCCTTGGCTCGTATGCCAACGGCCACTTTCTAGTATTGACAGAGATGGTGTACATGAAATGGTGATTGCACTTTGACTCAAAAGCACTATTTGATAAGATGCAGTAGAACCATGCAGCCGTTTTAGTTTGAGATTCAACCGATATGCCCTTAGGCATGGTCATGCATAACATAGAAATCACACATGGAAGGAGTGGGCAATTAGCTAGAGCAGCAGGTGATGTAGCAAAACTGATTGCAAAAGAGGGTAAATCGGCCACTTTAAGATTAGCATCTGGGAAGGTCCGATTAGTATCCCAAAACTGCTTAGCATCAGTCGGACAAGTGGGTAATGTTGGAGTGAACCAAAAAAGTTTGGGTACATCCGGATCTAAGTGTTGGCTAGGCAAACGACCCGAAGTAGGAGGGTTAGTTATGAACCTTGTGGACCATAACCATGGGGGCGGTGAAGGGAAAGCCCCCATTGGTAGAAAAAACCCACAACCCCTTGAGGTTACCCTGTGCTTGGGAGAGGAACTAGAAAAAGGAAAAAATATAGCGATAGTTTTATTCTTCATCGATATAAGTAAATACGTAACTATAAATATGCAAAATTGCATTTTTGGGATTTGTAATAATGCGATGGGTGAGCGAGAATTGAACCCGCGCATGGTGAATTGACAACACACTGCCTTGATCCACTTGGCTACATCCGCCCCTTATCTAGCTAAAGGATTTTTCTCTTTCTTTCCATTCATCATTAGTCTATTTATTCTGACCTTCATACTTCGATTGAGAAATTAGACATAGAATGCGACTCTTTAAAATGAGAAAAAAGAGTAATCAGCTGTGACACGTTCGTGAAAAAAATAGAATTCTTTTGGAGAACTTCCTGCGGTAAAAGAGAAAAGCTCATGATGAAGGAGGAGAAAGAAACAATAGTAACATGGTCTCGAGCATCTAGCATTCTAACCAAAATGGTTTTGGCCATACAATCGTGATTCATAATAGAAAGGAACATTTACCTATTTATATAACAGATCGTATACTAGTATTCTCTTAGGACTTGGAAGTGTAGTTATCTTTCCTTAGCTGCATAGGCAGTAAAAGTAAAGAGCTAGAGGTCGGATCCTTCCTCTCCTCATTCAAACCAGGCGGGAAGGCTGTTTACATACGTACAATCCGCTTGTAAATTTTGAATATCAGACTCACTCGTCAAAGAAATTGATCTTCATTGAGGGGACAAGGGCTTTCTTTAGGAGATAAATCAGAGACAAATAGAAGTGAGAACAAGAAGCCCCTTCTGTCATAGCTATTGCACGCACCCTCCTTTCGTTATTCCACCTTGAGCCTAGTGTAGTCGGGGGAGACCCATGGGGTCAAGGTTGAATCAATAGATCTGATCTTGGATCAAAGGATAAGCCAGATGTCTGTGGGAAGGCAGATTTAGCATTAGGAGGATTTTATGCATACCTTTTCGAATTCTTTTTGTATAGCTCAGTTAAAGAAACGTAAATACCTAGTAACCTATTGATACACAAAATTGTAACTAGCTCCCAAGCCTTGACCTCATCCCTTTGATACATCATATATAGAAGAAGGCCTCGCCTCACCATAAAATGCGTTTTGTTGCTCTTGAGCAAAGCCACTTTGACCCGGTAAATCATAGAAATTGGAATAGAAAGAGTTGCTTCCTCTAGGCGTAGACCAGTTATCAACCAACTTCAAAAATAAATTCCTAGGGGATTGGATCTGATAAAACAGGAAAACTACCACGTATAAAGGTTTGAAACATACTCCATTGGACTTATTAAATAAGGCTCCATATCAAAAAGATCCACGATGCCTTCGTCTTAAGCTCGAAATCATTATCTGATGAGAAAAGGTTACTAGTTACCTATTTTCTACTAGGATTTAGCAAGCCCTTAAGAAGTCAGAGATGATTCCCAGTGAAGGTGACCTTGCGAGGAAAGCGTATGATCTGAATTAGATATCGATTGGTCTGAGTTAGACTCCAAATAAAGACCCTACGCTATTAAAACATGTGATACTCTCATTGAAATGTTCCTGACCCACGAAGAAAAGTTTATTATCAACTCAACTGACCCCCTATGATTATCTTATTCTTTGGGATTAAGCGCATTAGGAGAAGCGGCTTGAGCGTCTTGATTTCTATCTACACAGCCAAAAGGAAAGAAGGAATTGTAACACCTACATATACTAGGGTCAAATCCATTGCTTGGCCATATGTTTCAAATCTTTCTCGAGCGAGATTCTCATCTTAATTATGTTCGAGTGAAAGGTATTCGCTTTACTTACAGGGCATGATCACTGCATTGACTCTAGACCTTCCAATCACCTCTTCTACACCTGTCATTACTTGATGGATTCTAAAATGATTTATTATTAACGAAATGCTAGCTCAGGAGGATAACGATGGATTGTATGCACCATTCTAAATAATGACCCTGAAAAAGAGTGCAGATTTCTCCTATACTTCATCCAGAGCCATTAGCGAAGTTAGGTGGCGTTACCAATGGCCAAAGACATTAGCTCCGTTTTAGAAAACAACAGGCGTCCTTTGGTGACAAAGAGGCTGGAAAACGCCATGCATCTTGTAGTTTAGCATGAACTGGTTTGAGTACATATCCCTTTCAATCTCGAGTCACTTCACATACAATCATAATATTTCATCTATCTCGGCAGCTAACTTCTCGGTTGAATATACTTTCATTTACAAGATTTGACTCTCGCATACTTACCTTGTGATATTCATGACTTATCAATTTGAATTAGCGTCTCCATTGATTAAGGTTCCTCCATGCATTCTATTTCCTTCAGCTATGATTTTGGTTATCTAGCATCTACCTAATAAAACAATGAGCTGGTTTCACGAGCTACTTATCTTAAGGTTCTCTTGAGGTTTCACCGCATGATTTCAATAAAGCGCTTGCTTTGCATGCTCAGTACCTAGTTGTGATCTCCTAGGTCATAAGAAGATCCGTTCCTCAATGATGCTTCTTCCCATCATTTCTCTTCTCGATCAAGAAAGAGCCATGGCTTTGGCTACTAGTTCTATTGTGGCTTTTTTAAACCAATTCTCCTTTTTTTCTTTGGAAATACGATTCAACCCGATCTATCGATCTTGAATACTTCTCAATTCACATTGGGTGGGGCACGCACGAGCAAAGGAGATTCCTTAAGGCTAAAGACTAATCTTTAGAGGAAAGGTAACAACACATTTCCCTCTAATCGAAATCGACTATTTTACTTTTTGAAAAGGATTGGTCTACTAAATTCTTGGAATAGGGAAAACAGAACATCATGACTTCCAAAACCTTTTGATAACTATTTATTTCTTTGTTTCAAGCGTAGGGAAGAATAAAAATTACAATCAAGAATAGTGAAATAGCATCTGAAACCATATTATTGACTTTTCCACAAAGCAAAAATGATCTGATTTGATGTCTAGCGAGAATGGATCTTATAACGACTTTCCAACAAACACAAAGGCTCGGTGGCAACCCACTGGATGTAGCATCCCAAGGTGACTAAAGTGGACTTTCACAATTGTGCTTTTTGTTTCATAAGTGTCTAGCCAAGGAATAAGAATCGCCCCGGATCTGTATTTAAAAAGCGGATTCAGCCTGCAAGAAATAGTATTATGCATATATTGACTTGTAATGTTCATTTTACTAACAACAATGGAGTCATTTCATAACTGTTCTTTTCACATACCACATATGGATCCACAGTGTCATTGAAATGTGTGTTCTCTTCAGAGACCACATGGATCCACCATGTTATTACATGTGTGTTCTTTTACTAACAACAACTGGATTCATTGCATGTTTGTTCTTTTCACATATCACATATGGATCCACCAGTGTCATTGCATGTGTGACCTTTTCACAATCCACCTATGGATGCACCAGTGTCATTGCATGTGTGTTCTTTTTACTAACAACAACCAGAGTCATTGAAATGTGTATTCTTTTCACATACCACATATGGATCCACCAGTGTCATTGAATGTGTGTTCTTTTACTAACAACAACCAGAGTCATTGCATGTGTGTTCTCTTGAGACCACACATGGATCCACTAATGTCATTGCATGTGTGTTCTTTTTACTAACAACAACGAGTCATTGAAATGTGTGTTCTCTTCAGGACCACACATGGATCCACCAGTGTCATTGCATGTGTGTTCTTTTTACTAACAACAAGTGTCATCGCATGTGTGTTCTTTTCACAATCCACCTATGGATCCACCGGTTTCTTTGCTTTTGTTACTTTTCACTAACAACAACCAGAGCCATTTCATGTGTGTTCTTTTCACATACCACATATGGATCCACCAGTGTCATTGAAATGTGTGTTCTCTTCAGAGTCCACACATGGATCCCCTAGTGGTATTGCATGTGTGTCCTTGTTACTAACAACAACTAGAGTCATTGCATCTGTGCTCTTTTCACAATCCACCTATGGATCCACCAGTGTCTTTGCATGTGTTTTATTTTTACTAACAACAACCAGAGTCATTGCATGTGTGTTCTTTTCACATACCATATGGATCCACAGTGTCATTGCATGTGTGTTCTTCTCACAATCCACCTATGGATCCACCAGTGTAATTGCATGTGTGCTCTTTTTACTAACAACAACCAGAGTCCTTTGCATGTGTGTTCTCTTGAGATACCACACATGGATACACCAGTGTCATTGCATGTGTGTTATTTTACTAACAACAACGAGTCATTCAAATGTGTGTTCTCTTACGAGACCACACATGGATCCTGATGTCATTGCATGTGTGTTCTTTTTACTAACAATAACCAGTGTAATTGCATTTGTGGTCTTTTCACAATCCACCTATGGATCCACCAGTGTTATTGCATGTGTTCTTTTTTACTAACAATAGCAGAGTCATTTCATGTGTGTTCTTTGCATACCACATATGAATCCACTAGTGTCATTGAAATGTGTGGTCTCTTCAGAGCACACATGGATCCTAGTGTTATTGCATGTGTGTTCTTGTTACTAACAACAACGAGTCATGCATGTTGTTCTTTTCACATACACATATGGATCCACCCGGTGTCATTGCATGTGTCTTCTTTTCACAATTCACCTATGGATCCACCAGTGTCATTGCATGTGTGTTATTTTTACTAACAACAACTGGAGTTATTTCATGACTGCTCTTTTCACATACCACATATGGATCCACCAGTGTCATTGCATGTGTGCTCTTTTCAGAATCCACCTATGGATCCACCAGTGTCATTGCATGTGTGTTCTTTTTACTAACAACAACCAAAGACATTGCATGTGTGTTCTTTTCACATACCACATATGGATCCACCAGTGTCATTGCATGTGTGCTCTTTTTACTAACAAGAACCAGAGTCATTGCATGTGTGTTCTCTTGAGAGACCACACATGGCTCCACCAGTGTCATTGCATGTGTGTTCTTTTTACTAACAACAATCAGAGTCATTGAAATGTGTGTTCTCTTCTAAGACCACACATGGATCCACCAGTCTCATTGCATGTGTGTTCTTTTTACTAACAACAACAAGTGTCATTTCATGTGTGTTCTTTTCACAATCCACTTGTGGATCCACCAGTGTTATTGCATGTGTGCTTTTTACTAACAACAACGAGTCATTTCATGTGTGTAGTTTTCACATACCACATATGGATCCACAAGTGCCATTGAAATGTGTGTTCTCTTGGAGACCACAAATGGAGTCGACAGTGTTATTGCATGTGTGTTCTTGTTACTAACAACAACCAGAGTCATTGGATGTGTGTTCTTTTCACATACCACATATGGATCCACCAGTGTCAATGCATGTGTGTTCTTTTCACAATCCACCTATGGATCCACCAATGTCATTGCATGTGTGTTCATTTCTGACAACAAGCTGAGTCATTTCATGTGTGTTCTTTTCACATACCACATATGGATCCACTAGTGTCATTGAAATGTGTTCTCTTTCGAGACCGCACATGCACTAACTAGTGTCATTATATGTGTTCTTTTTACTAACAATAACCGTAGTCATTGAATGTGTGTTCTTTTCACATACCACATTTGGATCCACTAGTGTCATTGCATGTGTGCTCTTTTACCAACAACAACCAGACTCATTAAATGTGTGTTCTTTTCACCATCCACCTATGGATCCACAGTGTCATTGCATGTGTTCTTTTACTAACAACTAGAGTCATTGCATGTGTGCTCTTTTCACATCCACCTAAGGATCCACCAGTTTCATTGCATGTGTGTTCTTTTTACTAACAACAACAAGAGTCATTGGATGTGTGTTCTTTTCACATAACAACATGGATCCACTAGTGTCATTGCATGTGTGTTCTTTCACAATCCACCTATGGATCCACTAGTGTCATTGCATGTGTCTTTTACTAACAACAACCATAGTCATTTCATGTGTTCTTTTCACATACCACATATGGATCCACGTGCCATTGCATGTGTGTTCTTTTCAAATCTAGCTATGGATCCACTAGTGTCATTGCATGTGTTCTCTTTCACAATACCACATATGGATCCACCAGTGTCATTGCATGTGTGTTCTTTTCATACATAACACCAGAGCCATTGCATGTGTGTTCTCTTCAGAGACCACACATGGATCCTGTGTCATTGCATGTGTGTTCTTTTTACTAACAAAAAGCTGAGTCATTGAAATGTGTGTTCTCTTGAGAGACCACACATGGATCCACCAGTGTCATTGCATGTGTTCTTTTACTAACCAACCAGAGTGTCATTGCATGTGTGTTCTTTTCACATTCCACCTATGGATCCACGTGTCATTGCATGTGTGCTTTTACTAACAACAACTAGAGTCATTTCATGTGTTTTCTTTTCACATACCACATATGGATCCACCAGTGTCATTGAATGTGTTCTCTTCAGAGACCACACATGGATGCACTAGTGTTATTGCATGTATGTTCTTTTTACTCACAACAACTAGAGTCATTGCATGTGTGTTCTTTTCACACACCACATATGGATCCACAGTGTCATTTCATGTGTGTTCTTTTCACAATCCACCTATGGATCCACCGATGTCATTACATGTGTGTTCTTTTACTAACAAAGAGTCACTCCATGTGTATTCTCTTCACAGACCACATATGGATACACCAGTGTCATTGCATGTGTGTTCTTTTACGAGACCACACATGGATCCACCAGTGTCATTGCATGTGTGTTCTTTTTACTAACAACAACCAGTGTCATTGCATGTGTGTTCTCTTCAGAGACGACTACATGGATCCACCAGTGTCATTGCATGTGTGTTCTTTTACTAACAACAACTAGAGTCATTGAAATGTGTGTTCTCTTGAGGGACCACATATGGATCCTGATGTCATTGCATGTGTGTTCTTTTACTAACAACAACCAGAGTCATTTCATGTGTGTTCTTTTCACATACCATATGGATCCACCAGTGTCATTGCATGTGTGTTCTTTTCACTAACCACACATGGAGCCATTTTCATGTGTGTTCTTTTCACATACCACATATGGATCCACCAGTGTCATTGAAATGTGTGTTCTCTTGAGACCACATAGATCCCCTAGTGTCATTGCATGTGTGCTCTTTTTACTAACAACAACTAGAGTCATTGCATGTGTGTTCTTTTCATAATCCACATATGGATCCACCGGTGTCATTGCATGTGTGTTCTTTTACTAACAACAACTGGAGTCATTGCATGTGTGTTCTTTTCACATACCACATATGGATCCACAGTGTCATTGCATGTGTGTTCTTCTCACATACCACCTATGGATCCACCAGTGTCATTGCATGTGCTCTTTTCACAATCCACCTATGGATCCACCAGTCTCATTGCATGTGTTCTTTTCAGATACCAAATATGGATACACAGTGTCATTGAAATGTGTGTTCTTGAGAACCACACATGGATCCACAAGTGTCATTGCATGTGTGTTATTTTACTAACAACAACTGGAGTCATTCATGTGTGTTCTTTTACATACCACATGGATCCACCATGTGTCATTGCATGTGTGTTCTTTTTCACAATCCACCTATGGATCCACTAATGTCATTGCATTTGTGTTCTTTTCACAATCCACCCATGGATCCACTAGTGTTATTGCATGTGTTCTTTTTACTAACAACAACGAGAGTCATTTCATGTGTGTTCTTTGCACATACCACATATGAATCCACTAGTGTCATTGAAATGTGTGGTCTCTTCAGAGCCACTATGGATCCAAATGTTATTGCATGTGTGTTCTTTTACTAACAACAACCGAGTCATTGCATGTTGTTCTTTTCACATACCACATATGGATCCACCAGTGTCATTGCATGTGTCTTCTTTCACAATCCACCTATGGATCCACCAGTGTCATTGCATGTGTGTTATTTTACTAACAACAACTGGAGTCATTTCATGTGTGTTCTTTTCACATACCACATATGGATCCACCAGTGTCATTGCATGTGTGTTCTTTTCTAATCCACCTATGGATCCACCAGTGTCATTGCATGTGTGTTCTTTTTACTAACAACAACCAAAGTCATTGAATGTGTGTTCTTTTCACATACCACATATGGATCCACAGTGTCATTGCATGTGTGTTCTTTTTACTAACAAGAACTGAGTCATTTCATGTGTGTTCTTTTGACATACCACATATGGATCGAGACCACACATGGATCCACAGTGTCATTGCATGTGTGTTCTTTTTACTAACAACAACAGAGTCATTGAATGTGTGTTCTTTTCACATACCACATATGGATCCACCAGTGTCATTGCATGTGTGTTCTTTTACAATCCACCTATGGATCCAGTGTCATTGCATGTGTGTTCTTTCACATACCACACATGGATCCACCAGTGCCATTGCATGTGTCTTTTTACTTACAACAACCCGAGTCATTTCATGTGTGTTCTTTTCACATACCACATATGGATCCACAAGTGTCATTGCATGTGTGTTCTCTTCAGAATCCACCTATGGATCCACAGTGTTATTGCATGTGTGTTCTTTTACTAACAACAACCAGAGTCATTTCATGTGTGTTCTTTTCACATATCACATATGGATCCACCAGTGTCATTGCATGTGTGTTCTTTTCACAATCCACCCATGGATCCACCAGTGTCATTGCATGTGTGTTCATTTCACTAAAATAGACAAGAGTCATTTCATGTGTGTTCTTTTCACATACCACATATGGATCCACAGTGTCATTGCATGTGTGTTCTTTTGAGACTAACAACATCCACTAGTGTCATTTCATGTGTGTTCTTTTTACATACCACATATGGATCCACCAGAGTCATTGAAATGTGTGTTCTTTTCACAGACCACATTTGGATCCACAGTGTCATTGCATGTGTGTTCTTTTACTAACAACAACCGAGTCATTGCATGTGTGTTCTTTCACATCCACATATGGATCCACAGTGTCATTGCATGTGTGTTCTTTTTACTACACCTAGAGTCATTGCATGTGTGCTCTTTTCACAGTCCAGACATGGATCCACCAGTTTCATTGCATGTGTGTTCTTTTTACTAACAACAACAAGAGTCATTGGATGTGTGTTCTTTTCACATACCAAATATGGAGCCACAGTGTCATTGCATGTGTATTCTTTTCACAATCTACCTATGGATCCACTAGTGTCATTGCATGTGGGCTTTTTACTAACAAAACCAGAGTCATTTCATGTGTTTTTTTCACATACCACATATGGATCCGCCAGTGTCATTGCATGTGTGCTCTTTTCACAATCCAGCAATGGATCCACCAGTGTCATTGCATGTGTGTTCTTTTTTACTAACAACAACTAGTCATTGACATGTGTGTTCTTTCACATACCACATATGGATCCACCAGTGTCATTGCATGTGTGTTCTTTTAGAATCCACACATGATCCACCGGTGTCATTGCATGTGTGCTTGTTTTACTAACAACCAGAGTCATTGCATGTGTGTTCTTTTCACATACCACATATGGATCCACCAGTGTCATTGCATGTGTGCTCTTTTTACTAACAACAACTGGAGTCATTTCATGTGTGTTCTTTTCACATACCACATATGGATCCACCAATGTCATTGCATGTGTGCTCTTTTCACAATCCACCTAACCAATGTCATTGCATGTGTGTTCTTTTCACATACCACATGGATCCACCAGTGTCATTGCATGTGTGTTCTTTTTACTAACAACAACCTGGAGTCATTTCATGTGTGTTCTTTTCACATACCACATATGGATCCACAGGTCATTGCATGTGTATTCTTTTCAGAATCCACCTATGGATCCACCAAAGTGTCATAGAATGTTTGTTCTTTTTACTAACAACAACTAGAGTCATTTCATGTGTGTTCTTTTCACATACCACATATGGATCCACCATTGTCATTACATGTGTGTTCTTTCACAATCCACCAATGGATCCACCAGTGTCATTGCATGTGTGTTCTTTTTACTAACAACAACTAGAGTCATTACATGTGTTCTCTTCACATACCACATATGGATCCACCAGTGTCATTGCATGTGTGTTCTTTTCCGGAGAATCCACCTATGGATCCACCAGTGTCATTGCATGTGTGCTCTTTTACTAACAACCAGAGTCATTGCATGTGTGTTCTTTTCACATACCACATGGATCCACCGGTGTCATTGCATGTGTGTTCTTTTTACTAACATCAACTAGAGTCATTTCATGTGTGTTCTCTTCACATAC
Source organism: Avena insularis (assembly GCA_023614405.1). Taxonomy (NCBI): domain Eukaryota; kingdom Viridiplantae; phylum Streptophyta; class Magnoliopsida; order Poales; family Poaceae; genus Avena; species Avena insularis. Next base: position 36,283 of record JAJUPC010000301.1, on the reverse strand, counting down.
CACATATGGATCCACCAGTGTCATTGCATGTGTGTTCTTTTTACTAACATCAACTAGAGTCATTTCATGTGTGTTCTTTTCACATACCACATATGGAACCACCAAAGGTCATTGCATGTGTGTTTCTTCAGAGACCACATGGATCCACCAGTGTCATTGCATGTGTGTTCTTTTCATATACCATATATGGATCCACTGTCATTGAAATGTGTGTTCTTTTGAGACCACACATGGATCCACTAGTGTCATTGCATGTGTGTTCTTTTACTAACAATAACTGAGTCATTGCATGTGTTCTTTCACACACCACATATGGATCCACCAGTGTCATTGCATGTGTGTTCTTTTAACTAACAACAACTGGAGTCATTGGAGGTGTGTACTTTTCACAGACCACATATGGATCCACTAGTGTCATTGAAATGTGTGTTCTTTTCACATACCACACATCGATCCACAGTGTCATTGCATGTGTGCTCTTTTCACAATCCACCTATGGATCCACCAGTCTCATTGCATGTGTGTTCTTTTCACATACCAAATATGGATACACCAAAGGTCATTGAAATGTGTGTTCTTCGTGAGACCACACATGGATCCACCAGTGTCATTGCATGTGTGTTCTTTTTACTAACAACAACTGAAGTCATTGCATGTGTGTTCTTTTCACATACCACATATGGATCCACCAGTGTCATTGCATGTGTGCTCTTTCACAATCCACCTATGGATCCAATCAATGTCATTGCATGTGTGTTCTTTTCACATACCACATATGGATCCACCAAAGGCCATTTCATGTGTTCTTTTACTAACAACAACTGGAGTCATTGCATGTGTGTTCTTTCACATACCACATATGGATCCACCAGTTGTCAATGCATGTGTATTCTTTTCACAATCCACCTATGGATACACCAAAGTGTCATAGAATGTTTGTTCTTTTACTAACAACAACTAGAGTCATTTCATGTGTTGTTTTCACATACCACATATGGATCCACCAGTGTCATAACATGAGAGCTCTTTTCACAATCCACCAATGGATCCACCAACGTCATTGCATGTGTGTTATATTTACAAACAACAACTAGAGTCAGAACATGTGTCATCTCTTCACAAACCACCTAGTGATCCACCAGTGTCATTGCATGTGTGTTCTTTCAGAATCCACCTATGATCCACCAAAGGTCATTGCATGTGTGCTCTTTTACTAACAACAAACCAGAGTCATTGCATGTGTGTTCTTTCACATACCACATATGGATCCACCAGTGTCATTGAATTTGTGTTCTTTTTACATAGAACAACTAGTGTCATTTGATGTGTGTTCTATTCCCATACCACATATGGATCCACCAGTGTCATTGCATGTGTGTTCTTTTTACTAACTACAACTAGAGTCATTTCTTGTGTTTTCTTTTCACATACCACATATGGATCCACCAGTGTCATTGCATGGGTGTTCTCTTCAGAGACCACACATGGATCCACCAGTGTCATTGCATGTGTGTTCTCTTCATATACCATATATGGATCCACCAGTGTCATTGAAATGTGTGTTCTCTTCGAGACCACACATAGATCCACCAGTGTCATTGCATGTGTGTTCTTTTACTAACAATAAGAGTCATTGCATGTGTGTTCTTTTCACACACCACATATGGATCCACCAGTGTCATTGCATGTGTGTTCTTTTACTAACAACAACTGGAGTCATTTGATGTGTGTTCTTTCACATACTACATATGGATCCACACCAGTGTCATTGCGTGTGTGATCTTTTCACAATCCACCTATGGATCCACCGAATGTCATTGCATGTGTGTTCTTTTCACATACCACACATGGATCCACCAGTGCCATTGCATGTGTGTTCTTTTTACTAACAACAACTGGAGTCATTGCATGTGTGTTCTTTTCACATACCACATATGGATCCACCAGTGTCAATGCATGTGTATTCTTTTCACAATCCACCTATGGATCCACCAGTGTCATAGAATGTTTGTTCTTTTTACTAACAACAACTAGAGTCATTTCATGTGTGTTGTTTTCACATACCACATATGGATCCACCAGTGTCATTACATGTGTGCTCTTTTCACAATCCACCAATGGATCCACCAATGTCATTGCATGTGTGTTCTTTTTACTAACAACAACTAGAGTCATTACATGTGTGTTCTCTTCACATACCACATATGGATCCACCAGTGTCATTGCATGTGTGGTCTTTTAATCCACCTATGATCCACCAAAGGTCATTGCATGTGTGCTCTTTTTACTAACAACAACCAGAGTCATTGCATGTGTGTTCTTTTCACATACCACATAAGGATCCACGAGTGTCATTGCATGTGTGTTCTTTTTACAAACAACAACTAGAGTCATTTCATGTGTTATCTCTTCACATACCACATATGGATCCACCAGTGTCATTGCATGTGTGTTCTTTTTACTAACAACAACTAGAGTCATTTCATGTGTGTTCTTTTCACATACCACATATGGATCCACCAGTGTCATTGCATGTGTGTTCTCTTCAGAGACCACACATGGATCCACCAGTGTCATTGCATGTGTGTTCTCTTGATATACCATATATGGATACACCAGTGTCATTGAAATGTGTGTTCTCTTCGTGAGACCACACATTGATCCACTAGTTTCATTGCATGTGTGTTCTTTTTACTAACAATAACTTGAGTCATTGCATGTGTGTTCTTTTCACACACCACATATGGATCCACCAGTGTCATTGCATGTGTGTTCTTTTTACTAACAACAACTGGAGTCATTTGATGTGTGTTCTTTTCACATACCACATATGGATCCACTAGTGTCATTGAAATGTGTGTTCTTTTCACATACCACACATGGATCCACCAGTGTCATTGCATGTGTGCTCTTTTCACAATCCACCTATGGATCCACCAGCCTCATTGCATGTGTGTTCTTTTCACATACCAAATATGGATACACAGTGTCATGCTGAAATGTGTTCTTCTTCAGAGACCACACATGGATCCACCATGTCATTGCATGTGTGTTCTTTTACTAACAACAACTGAGTCATTGCATGTGTGTTCTTTTCACATACCACATATGGATCCACCAGTGTCATTGCGTGTGTGATCTTTTCACAATCCACCTATGGATCCACCGAATGTCATTGCATGTGTGTTCTTTTCACATACCACACATGGATCCACCAGTGCCATTTCATGTGTGTTCTTTTTACTAACAACAACTGGAGTCATTGCATGTGTGTTCTTTTCACATACCACATATGGATCCACCAGTGTCAATGCATGTGTATTCTTTTCACAATCCACCTATGGATACACCAGTGTCATAGAATGTTTGTTCTTTTTACTAACAACAACTAGAGTCATTTCATGTCTGTTGTTTTCACATACCACATATGGATCCACCAGTGTCATTACATGTGTGCTCTTTTCACAATCCACCAATGGATCCACCAACGTCATTGCATGTGTGTTCTTTTTACTAACAACAACTAGAGTCATTACATGTGTGTTCTCTTCACATACCACATATGGATCCACCAGTGTCATTGCATGTGTGTTCTTTTCAGAATCCACCTATGATCCACCAGTGTCATTGCATGTGTGCTCTTTTTACTAACAACAACCAGAGTCATTGCATGTGTGTTCTTTTCACATACCACATAAGGATCCACGAGTGTCATTGCATGTGTGTTCTTTTTACAAACAACAACTAGAGTCATTTCATGTGTGTTCTCTTCACATACCACATATGGATCCACCAGTGTCATTGCATGTGTGTTCTTTTTACAAACAACAACTAGAGTCATTTCATGTGTGTTCTTTTCACATACCACATATGGATCCACCAGTGTCATTGCATGGGTGTTCTCTTCAGAGACCACACATGGATCCTGATGTCATTTCATGTGTGTTCTCTTCATATACCATATATGGATCCACCAGTGTCATTGAAATGTGTGTTCTCTTCAGAGACCACACATAGATCCACTAGTGTCATTGCATGTGTGTTCTTTTTACTAACAATAACTGGAGTCATTGCATGTGTGTTCTTTTCACATACCACACATGGATCCACCAGTGTCATTGCATGTGTGATCTTTTCACAATCCACCTATGGATCCACCGAATATCATTGCATGTGTGTTCTTTTCACATACCACACATGGATCCACCAGTGCCATTGCATGTGTGTTCTTTTTTACTAACAACAACTGGAGTCATTGCATGTGTGTTATTTTCACATACCACATATGGATCCACCAGTGTCAATGCATGTGTATTCTTTTCACAATCCACCTATGGATCCACCAGTGTCATAGAATGTTTGTTCTTTTTACTAACAACAACTAGAGTCATTTCATGTGTGTTGTTTTCACATACCACATATGTATCCACTAGTGTCATTGCATGTGTGCTGTTTTCACAATCCACCTATGGATCCACCAGTGTCATTGCATGTGTATTCTTTTTACTAACAACAACAACTAGAGTCATTACATGTGTGTTATTTTCACATACCACACATGGATCCTCTAGTGACATTGCATGTGTGTTCTTTTCAGAATCCACCTATGATCCACCAGTGTCATTGCATGTGTGCTCTTTTTACTAACAACAACCAGTGTCATTGCATGTGTGTTCTTTTCACATACCACATAAGGATCCACGAGTGTCATTGCATGTGTGTTCTTTTTACTAACAACAACTGGAGTCATTTCATGTGTGTTCTTTTCACATACCACATATGGATCCACCAGTGTCATTGAAATGTGTTGTAGGATCCCCAACCTTTAATAAGATTGAGTCCCCTGTGTTTACAATGCTAGTCCCTAGATCAATAGCTAGCATCCACAGTTCAGATGTAATATCGAGAAACAAAGGTCATAATACAACTTTATAACCAGGAATAAAATAATTTTATTACATCAAACATAGCTCATTGGCTATTTACATTACATTGCAGCGGAATAACTATAGTCATGGGTCCTTCATCTTCAAAGTGCCACAGGCAGATGTTGGTTGTAGACTTTGTAATCCTAATCAATCAATCTTCACTAAAACAATCAAACCTGCAACATAATAAGTTACAGCCACAAGGGTCAATACATTTGAATTGTATTGGCAAGTGATACTTTGGTAGTATAGTGGAGTCTATCATCTATATGCATTTTGGCTAAGTGGAGTTGAGGCTTGCATTGCTCAAAATAGATTTTTCCCTAACATTTTGATAATAAGTTTTGTTTGGCAAAAACAAATTCCAAGGCATCTACCAATCAAAGACTGAAGATCCACTCAGGGCATCTACCAATCAGAGACTGAAGATTTACTTGGCAAAAACCAATTTTCTCAACCAATGATTGAAGATCCTCTCAAGGCATCTACCAATCAAAGATTTAAGATTTCACACAACCCTTGTTCACCCACAAATTTTATTTAGAAATTGGAATGATGAGATTCTTGATTGCTTCCATGTCTTGATGCTCAAATTGTCCTTTACCAGGGACATGGCTAAGTACTTAGGTTTTACACTCTGCAGAGGTGGTGCACTTTCCCCACAAGCCTTGGTTTCCCAAGACATGATCCTTCAGTAGCCTTTCCTTAGTCAAATGGACGCGCTCCAACCTAACATACACTACCACCCACTGTCCAAGTGACTAAGTTCCAGCATCCTAAGATCATGGCAGAGCCCATATTGCCAAGTGGTTGCACTTGAAACTTCTCAACATTTGACATCTCAAATCTCTTTGTTTCCTGGGTGGCCATCCACAAGTGAGATACACAAGCTGCCCATGGCCTTGTGAACCACTCAACATAAACCATTCCTTCCATTCCACCCAGGTGATTCATTACTTAGTTGTTTTGTTAAATAAAACACAAGTCCATAGACTGAGAAATTTTCATAGCATGAATATATATCCCACCCAGGTTTTCTATTAGCTAGGCTAAGCTTGATAGTAATAGGATTCTTAACTTAGGTAAATCCTTCTAAGGATTCATTCTACTAGTTTTCCTATAGCAAGGTCTATACTTAGCAAAATAAAAACCATCCAAGTTTTACTTAGCAAAAACACTAATGCATATTGAAAATAATGGGATGGATAGTATGAAGTATCACTTGCCTTTTTGGTAGAGGGTATAGGTTCACTCCTTGTCCTTGCAACAATCACAATCTTCAAGTCACTACAATCAATCAAGCAAGGCACAAACTCAATCTACCAATCAAGCAAAACAACACACACAAAAATAACAAAGTCAAAGAATTGCATGCAAGCATGCCAAGCTTTTGCTTTGTTTGCAAAAGTGGTTCCTAGTGGGTCATAGACATTTGGGTACACCTAATGGTCATTTTTGTAAAGTGGTAAAGTCATGCATAGGCATGCAAAGGTTGGTTCTAATGTAGGGATGGTCTTCACTAGGCTTCTAACTTTGTAAGTTCCAAATTGGTCATTTACCAAAATGGCAAAGTCATTTGCAAAGAGGGTCTCTATTAGATTCCTAAACTTTTTAAGATCCAAATTGGTCATTTACCAAAGTGGCAAAGTTGTTAGCAAAAGGTTTCACCTAAAAAAACCAATTTTCAAAACAAGGCACCTATTTGGTCATTTTATGTGGTGAAGAAATATGTCTACTAGGGTTTTAGTCTATAGGGTTCACCAAATGAGTTGCTATTGCAAACCTTGGTGTTTTGGGTCAGTAGGTTTGGTTCAAAACATTCTCTCAAAGTTTTCTTTATGAAAGCATTTTCATAAACAAAACAAATAGTTTTAGTTAGCTAGAAATGGACTAAACTAATTAATCCATCCTATTCTTTTCCAAAATCACTTTCCAAACTATGGGTTGGTTCCTAGGGTCAGTAAGGTCACAACAAACTAAATTGCAAAGGTTTTAACCTAAATATCATTTTTAAATGATTTTTCTAATGTTAGCAAGCACACAAAAGAATCTGCAAAGTTAAACAAGTTAACAGATACTATATGCTAAACTAAGGGCAGGGTTGGCTAGAGTTTGTCTTGCTGATTCCAACGACATCAAATTTGTAAAATTTGGACGTGTGGATCAAAAGATACATGGGTTTGAAAGTGGCAAAAGTTTCTGTTTTCAAATTCTATTTTTAAACAGATAGGTGACACGCGTAATTCTATTCACCGGTACCGGTTCGGTCGGATCAGATCAGGAGAGTTGGATCTAAGTTAGATCGTGCGGCTTAGGTAGCGTACCTCTTCGCGGTTAAGTGATCTATCGTAACCGATGGATCTGCATCTAACGGTAGCTAGGCGTTTGACCACTAAGCAATGGCGGCGGGCGGCGGGCGGCGAGTGATCGGTCGTTGACGGTGCCGCGATGCAGCGAGGAGAAGGAGGGGTTGCTCACCGGGCTCAGGGGGTCACGACGAAACTCAAGGTACTGACGGTTCGACGAGGGGCGCTCAGGGGCAGTCGCAATTCCTCGCCGGAGTAGAGGACGGCGGCAACGGTTCATCCCACGTCGAATACGGTGCTGATCAAGAGAGGACAGACCGAGGGCAGGGTTAGACGCAGGAGATCTTGGCGGAGTTGTGGGCGTGAACGAGAGGGCTCGGGGCGGTCGAGGCTTACCGGGAAACGTTGCCGGAGAAGAAGCAGACACGGCGGCGCTCTGTGCTTGTCGGAGTCGTCGCTACAGATCACCCTAAGGCAAAACAAAGGCACGGTAAGATGCGGGCGACCATGGGGTTCATGTGGGCATGATCGAGAGGTGTCAAGGACGGAGTTCACCCGAAAGCTCACCGAGAAACGGCAGACGGCGGTGTTGCTCAAAGCTTGATGCAAGCGTTGCTCTGGGCGCCGGTCGAATGGGACGACGGACGAAGCGCCTGGAGTGTGTAGTATGTGCGTGGTCGAGAGGTCAAGGGGCGTGCTGGCTGGAATCGGCCGAGACGATGGTCGGAAAGAGGGAGCTCGAGGAGAAATTGGGGCGGCCTGGGGCGAGCTTGGAGAAGGGTCTGAGGAAATGATGAGGAGAGGGAGGCGTTTAAGTAGGCGCCGTCAGCGAGGGATTAACGGCATTAACGCGAATTGAAGCCGGATTGAAGGGGCAAACGGCAGCGCTGTCTGGGGAGAAGAAGTCGCGGGAAGAAGAAGGAGGTGGCGGTGGGGTCCTCCGTCGCTGGGAAAAGAAAGGAAGGAGGGGTCCACTTGTCATTCACTCAGTGGGTTTCTTTCTCGGTGCAGAAAAACGGTTCGGGTGTGGGAGAGAGAGGTGGGGTCTGTTGTCAGCGAGTGAGTGAGAGGGAGAAGTGGGTCCGTGCTGTCAGTGACTGAGTGGGTCAGATAATTGGTGTCAATCGTTTTTCTTCGGGGAGGGAGTACTGGGCTGGACTGCTGTTGGGCCTTAGTGGGGTTTCTAGTTTTTTTGTCTAAACCTTTTTCTTTTTCTAATTCTTTTTCTGTTTTCAATTTCAAACAAATATTCAAGCAATTCAAACAACACTCAAATGATTTCAAATCAATTCAAACAAGCAGCAAACTTTTCATTTGAATTTGGTTCTGTTTGGCAACATAATCCAAATCTCAAAATGAAATATTATTTTTATTTAATTTAGGATCCATTTAATAATTAAATAAAATGGATCTTTAGTTATTAGGGTTTGATTTATTTAATAAAATTTCCATTTGAATTCCAATTATTTTCAAAACCAAACCAGAAGGTTTAATTTGAAAAATAAAAGAATACTTGGAAACTTATTTAAATAAATGAATAAGTTTTGGTGTTTTAATTAAAATGGGAAAGCCTTTACTTAAATAAAATTGGATATTTAAATCCTTATTATTTTATTTAAATAATCCTTTACTCATTTTAATCAAAGCAAAACCTTTTAATAAAAGATTTCAAAGTAGTAATAAAATACTTGGTGTTCATTTAAAATGGGAAAAGCCTTTACTTAAATAAAATTGGATATTTAAATCCTTTATTTTATTTAAATAAACCTTTACTCATTTTATCAAAACAAAATATTTTATTTCAAAAGTTTGGCCAAAATTAATTTGGCTCACCTTTTCATTTGAAACAGAGTCTTTTATTAAAAGATCTAAATTTGTATTTCCAAAACAATTTATTTTTCCTTTATCAAAGGTTTATCTTTTTAACCCCTTTAGGATTATTTGTTCACCAAAGGGTATGGGCTTTTTGGGTAAGGCTTTAATGGCTTTGGAAATTTCAATTTCCTTCTCTCATTATAGTCACAAGATTTTGTCTATGGTTCCAAACTAAGTGAAACCATCTCTAAGGTCTTTCTTGATCCTTTGAGAATATTTGATAGTCAAATTTGGTATGGATCAAATCCATAGATTTGGAGATACTTTGGAAATAGATTTCCTTCCATTAGGGCTTAGGATCTGGATTTTGGATTTACTTTCCAAGTGTTCAAATTTCTAGATACATTCATTGAGGAATGCAATTCCCTTGATTTGGGTTTTTGTTGAATTCAAACTTCTACCAAAGTTTGTTTAAGATGGGATTTTAAGTCTCCTTTTAGAAACAAAAGTTTCTTTTCACCCTGATTTTCAACAAAGATTTATTTTATTTATTTATTTTTCACATTACAAGATTTGGAAAATCTTGGGATGTGACATGTGTGTTCTCTTCAGAGACCACACATGGATCCACCAGTGTCATTGCATGTGTGTTCTTTTTACTAACAACAACTGGAGTCATTGCATGTGTGTTCTTTTCACATACCACATATGGATCCACCAGTGTCATTGCGTGTGTGATCTTTACACAATCCACCTATGGATCCACCGAATGTCATTGCATGTGTGTTCTTTTCACATACCACACATGGATCCACCAGTGCCATTGCATGTGTGTTCTTTTTACTAACAACAACTGGAGTCATTGGATGTGTGTTCTTTTCACATACCACATATGGATCCACCAGTGTCAATGCATGTGTATTCTTTTCACAATCCACCTATGGATCCACCAGTGTCATTACATGTGTGCTCTTTTTACTAACAACAACTAGAGTCATTTCATGTGTGTTGTTTTCACATACCACATATGGATCCACCAGTGTCATTACATGTGTGCTCTTTTCACAATCCACCAATGGATCCACCAGTGTCATTGCATGTGTGTTCTTTTTACTAACAACAACTAGAATCATTACATGTGTGTTCTCTTCACATACCACATATGGATCCACCAGTGTAATTGCATGTGTGTTCTTTTCAGAATCCACCTATGATCCACCAGTGTCATAGCATGTGTGCTCTTTTTACTAACAACAACCAGAGTCATTGCATGTGTGTTCTTTTCACATACCACATAAGGATCCACGAGTGTCATTGCATGTGTGTTCTTTTTACTAACAACAACTGGAGTCATTTCATGTGTGTTCTTTTCACATACCACATATGGATCCACCAGTGTCATTGAAATGTGTGTTCTCTTCAGAGACCACACATGGATCCACCAGTGTCATTGCATGTGTGTTCTTTTTACTAACAACAACTGGAGTCATTGCATGTGTGTTCTTTTCACATACCACATATGGATCCACCAGTGTCATTATGCAGTGATCTTTTCACAATCCACCTATGGATCCACCGAATGCCATTGCATGTGTGTTCTTTTCACATACCACACATGGATCCACCAGTGCCATTGCATGTGTGTTCTTTTTACTAAGAACAACTGGAGTCATTGCATGTGTGTTCTTTTCACATACCACATATGGATCCACCAGTGTCAATGCATGTGTATTCTTTTCACAATCCACCTATGGATCCACCAGTGTCATAGAATGTTTGTTCTTTTTACTAACAACAAATAGAGTCATTTCATGTGTGTTGTTTTCACATACCACATATGGATCCACCAGTGTCATTACATGTGTGCTCTTTTCACAATCCACCAATGGATCCACCAGTGTCATTGCATGTGTGTTCTTTTTACTAACAACAACTAGAATCATTACATGTGTGTTCTCTTCACATACCACATATGGATCCACCAGTGTAATTGCATGTGTGTTCTTTCGTAATCCACCTATGATCCACCAGTGTCATAGCATGTGTGCTCTTTTTACTATAAACAACCAGAGTCATTGCATGTGTGTTCTTTTCACATACCACATAAGGATCCACGAGTGTCATTGCATTTGTGTTCTTTTTACTAACAACAACTGGAGTCATTTCATGTGTGTTCTTTTCACATACCACATATGGATCCACCAGTGTCATTGAAATGTGTGTTCTCTTCAGTTACCACACATGGATCCACCAGTGTCATTGCATGTGTGTTCTTTTTACTAACAACAACCAGAGTCATTGCATGTGTGTTCTTTTCACATACCACATATGGATCCACCAGTGTCATTGCGTGTGTGATCTTTTCACAATCCACCTATGGATCCACCGAATGCCATTGCATGTGTGTTATTTTCACATACCACATGGATCCACCATTGCCATTGCATGTGTGTTCTTTTTACTAAGAACAACTGGAGTCATTGCATGTGTGTTCTTTTCACATACCACATATGGATCCACCAGTGTCAATGCATGTGTATTCTTTTCACAATCCACCTATGGATCCACCAGTGTCATAGAATGTTTGTTCTTTTTACTAACAACAAATAGAGTCATTTCATGTGTGTTGTTTTCACATACCACATATGGATCCACCAGTGTCATTACATGTGTGCTCTTTTCACAATCCACCAATGGATCCACCAGTGTCATTGCATGTGTGTTCTTTTTACTAACAACAACTAGAATCATTACATGTGTGTTCTCTTCACATCCACATATGGATCCACCAGTGTAATTGCATGTGTGTTCTTTTCAATCCACCTATGATCCACCAGTGTCATTGCATGTGTGCTCGCTTTTACTAACAACAACCAGAGTCATTGCATGTGTGTTCTTTTCACATACCACATAAGGATCCACGAAAGTGTCATTGCATGTGTGTTCTTTTTACTAACAACAACTGAGTCATTTCATGTGTGTTCTTTTCACATACCACATATGGATCCACCAAAGTGTCATTAGTGTGATCTTTTCACAATCCACCTATGGATCCACCGAATGTCATTGCATGTGTGTTCTTTTCACATACCACACATGGATCCACAAGTGCCATTGCATGTGTGTTCTTTTACTAACAACACCGGAGTCATTGCATGTGTGTTCTTTCACATACCACATATGGATCCACCAGTGTCAATGCATGTGTATTCTTTTCACAATCCACCTATGGATCCACCAGGTGTCATAGAATGTTTGTTCTTTTTACTAACAACAAATAGAGTCATTTCATGTGTGTTTTCACATACCACATATGGATCCACCAGTGTCATTACATGTGCTCTTTTCACAATCCACCAATGGATCCACCAATGTCATTGCATGTGTGTTCTTTTTACTAACAACAACTAGAGTCATTACATGTGTGTTCTCTTCACATACCACATATGGATCCACCAGTGTCATTGCATGTGTGTTCTTTTCAGAATCCACCTATGATCCACCAGTGTCATTGCATGTGTGCTCGTTTTACTAACAACAACCAGAGTCATTGCATGTGTGTTCTTTTCACATACCACATAAGGATCCACGAGTGTCATTGCGTGTGTGTTCTTTTAGAATGCACCTATGATCCACCAAAGTGTCATTGCATGTGTGCTCTTTTACTAACAACAACCTGAGTCATTGCATGTGTGTTCTTTTCACATACCACATAAGGATCCACGAGTGTCATTGCATGTGTGTTCTTTTTACAAACAACAACTAGAGTCATTTCATGTGTGTTCTTTTCACATACCACATATGGATCCACCAGTGTCATTGCATGTGTGTTCTTTTTACAAACAACAACTAGAGTCATTTCATGTGTGTTCTTTTCACATACCACATATGGATCCACCAGTCTCATTGCATGTGTGTTCTCTTTAGAGACCACACATGGATCCACGAGTGTCATTACATGTGTGTTCTCTTCATATACCATATATGGATCCACCAGTGTCATTGAAATGTGTGTTCTCTTCAGAGACCACACATAGATCCACTAGTGTCATTGCATGTGTGTTCTTTTTACTAACAATAACTGGAGTCATTGCATGTGTGTTCTTTTCACATACCACATAAGGATCCACGAGTGTCATTGCATGTGTGTTCTTTTTACTAACAACAACTGGAGTCATTTCATGTGTGTTCTTTTCACATACCACATATGGATCCACCAGTGTCATTGCGTGTGTGATCTTTTCACAATCCACCTATGGATCCACCGAATGTCATTGCATGTGTGTTCTTTTCACATACCACACATGGATCCACAAGTGCCATTGCATGTGTGTTCTTTTTACTAACAACACCTGGAGTCATTGCATGTGTGTTCTTTTCACATACCACATATGGATCCACCAGTGTCAATGCATGTGTATTCTTTTCACAATCCACCTATGGATCCACCAGTGTCATAGAATGTTTGTTCTTTTTACTAACAACAAATAGAGTCATTTCATGTGTGTTGTTTTCACATACCACATATGGATCCACCAGTGTCATTACATGTGTGCTCTTTTCACAATCCACCAATGGATCCACCAATGTCATTGCATGTGTGTTCTTTTTACTAACAACAACTAGAGTCATTACATGTGTGTTCTCTTCACATACCACATATGGATCCACCAGTGTCATTGCATGTGTGTTCTTTTCAGAATCCACCTATGATCCACCAGTGTCATTGCATGTGTGCTCGTTTTACTAACAACAACCAGAGTCATTGCATGTGTGTTCTTTTCACATACCACATAAGGATCCACGAGTGTCATTGCATGTGTGTTCTTTTTAGAATGCACCTATGATCCACCAGTGTCATTGCATGTGTGCTCTTTTTACTAACAACAACCAGAGTCATTGCATGTGTGTTCTTTTCACATACCACATAAGGATCCACGAGTGTCATTGCATGTGTTCTTTTACAAACAACAACTCGAGTCATTTCATGTGTGTTCTTTTCACATACCACATATGGATCCACCAGTGTCATTGCATGTGTGTTCTTTTTACAAACAACAACTAGAGTCATTTCATGTGTGTTCTTTTCACATACCACATATGGATCCACCAGTCTCATTGCATGTGTGTTCTCTTTAGAGACCACACATGGATCCACGAGTGTCATTACATGTGTGTTCTCTTCATATACCATATATGGATCCACCAGTGTCATTGAAATGTGTGTTCTCTTCAGAGACCACACATAGATCCACTAGTGTCATTGCATGTGTGTTCTTTTTACTAACAATAACTGAGTCATTTCATGTGTGTTCTTTTCACATACCACATATGGATCCACCAGTGTCATTGCATGTGTGTTCTTTTTACTAACAACAACTGGAGTCATTTGATGTGTGTTCTTTTCACATACCACATATGGATCCACTAGTGTCATTGAAATGTGTGTTCTTTTCACATACCACACATGGATCCACCAGTGTCATTGCATGTGTGCTCTTTTCACAATCCACCTATGGATCCACAAGTTTCATTGCATTTGTGTTCTTTTGACATACCAAATATGGATACAATAGTGTAATTGAAATGTGTGATCTCTTGAGAGACCACACGTGGATCCACCATGTCATTGCATGTGTGTTCTTTTACTAACAACAACTGGAGTCATTGCATGTGTGTTCTTTTCACATACCACATGTGAATCCACCAGTGTTATTGCATGTGTGCTCTTTTCACAATCCACATATGGATCCACTAGTGTCATTGCATGTGTTATTTTCACATACCAAATATGGATACACCAGTGTCATTGAAATGTGTGTTCTCTTCAGAGACCACACATGGATCCACCAGTGTCATTGCATATGTGTTCTTTTTACTAACAACAACTGGAGTCATTGCATGTGTGTTCTTTTCACATACCACATGTGGATCCACGGTGTTATTGCATGTGTGCTTTTCACAATCTACCTATGGATCCACTAGTGTCATTGCATGTGTGTTCTTTTCACACACCACATATGGATCCACAAGTGTCATTGAAATGCGTGTTCTCTTCAGAGACCACACATGGATCCACCAGTGTCATTGCATGTGTGTTCTTTTTACTAACAACAACTTGAGTCATTGCATGTGTGTTCTTTTCACATACCACATATGGATCCACCAGTGTCATTGCATGTGTGTTCTTTTCACATACCACATATGGATCCACTAGTGTCATTGCATGTGTGTTCTTTTCACATACCACCTATTGATCCACTAGTGTCATTGAAATGTGTGTTCTCTTCAGAGACCACACATGGATCCACAAGTGTCATTGCATGTGTGTTCTTTTTACTAACAACAACCAGAGTCATTGCATGTGTGTTCCTTTCACATACCACATATGGATCCACCAGTTTCATTGCATGTGTGTTCTTTTTACTAACAACAATCAGAGTCATTGAAATGTGTGTTCTCTTCAGAGACCACGCATGGATCCACCAGTGTCATTGCATGTGTGTTCTCTTCACATACCACATATGGATCCACCAGTGTCATTGAAATGTGTGTTCTCTTCAGAGACCACACATGGATCCACCAGTGTCATTGCATGTTTGTTCTTTTTACTAATAACAACTGGAGTCATTGCATGTGTGTTCTTTTCACATACCACATATGGATCCACCAGTGTCAATGCATGTGTGCTCTTTTCACTAACAACAACTGGAGTCATTGCATGTGTGTTCTTTTCACATACCACATATGGAAACACCTGTGTCATTGCACGTGTGTTATTTTTACTAACAACAATCAGAGTCATTGAAATGTGTGTTCTCTTCAGATACCACGGATGGATCCACCAGTGTCATTGCATGTGTGTTCTCTTCACATACCACATATGGATCCACCAGTTTCATTGAAATGTGTGTTCTCTTCATAGACCACACATGGATCCACCAGTGTCATTGCATGTGTGTTCTTTTTACTAACAACAACTGGAGTCATTTCATGTGTGTTCTTTTCACATACCACATCTGGATCCACTAGTGTTATTGCATGGTGTGTTCTCTTCGGAGACCACACATGGATCCACCAATGTCATTGCATGTGTGTTCTTTTTACTAACAACAACTAGAGTCATTACATGTGTGTTCTCTTCACATACCACATATGGATCCACCAGTGTCATTGCATGTGTGTCCTTTTCAGAATCCACCTATGATCCACCAGTGTCATTGCATGTGTGCTCTTTTTACTAACAACAACCAGAGTCATTGCATGTGTGTTCTTTTCACATACCACATAAGGGTCCACGAGTGTCATTGCATGTGTGTTCTTTTTACAAACAACAACTAGAGTCATTTCATGTGTGTTATTTTCACATACCACATATGGATCCACCAGTGTCATTGCATGTGTGTTCTTTTTACAAACAACAACTAGAGTCATTTCATGTGTGTTCTTTTCACATACCACATATGGATCCACCAGTCTCATTGCATGTGTGTTCTCTTCAGAGACCACACATGGATCCACCAGTTTCATTGCATGTGTGTTCTCTTCATATACCATATATGGATCCACCAGTGTCATTGAAATGTGTGTTCTCTTCAGAGACCACACATAGATCCACTAGTGTCATTGCATGTGTGTTCTTTTACTAACAATAGCTGGAGACATTGCATGTGTTCTTTTCACATACCACATATGGATCGACCGGTGTCATTGCATGTGTTCTTTTACTAATAACAACTGGAGTCATTTGATGTGTGTTCTTTTCACATACCACATATGGATCCACTAGTGTCATTGAAATGTGTGTTCTTTTCACAATCCACATATGGATCCACTAGTGTCATTGCATGTGTGCTCTTTTCACATACCAAATATGGATCCACCAGTGTCATTGAAATGTGTGTTCTCTTCAGAGACCACACATGGATACACCAGTGTCATTGCATGTGTGTTCTCTTCAGAGACCACACATGGATCCACCAGTGTCATTGCATGTGTGCTCTTTTTACTAACAACAAGCTGGAGTCATTGCATGTGTGTTCTTTTCACATACCACATGTGAATCCACAAGTGTTATTGCATGTGTGCTCTTTTCACAATCCACATATGGATCCACTAGTGTCATTGCATGTGTGTTATTTTCACATACCAAATATGGATACACCAATGTCACTGAAATGTGTGTTCTCTTCAGAGACCACACATGGATCCACGAGTGTCATTGCATGTGTGTTCTTTTTACTAACAATAACTGGAGTCATTGCATGTGTGTTCTTTTCACATACCACATGTGGATCCACCAGTGTTATTGCATGTGTGCTGTTTTCACAATCTACCTATGGATCCACTAGTGTCATTGCATGTGTGTTCTTTTCACACACCACATATGGATCCACAAGTGTCATTGAAATGCGTGTTCTCTTGAGACCACATGGATCCACCAGTGTCATTGCATGTGTGTTCTTTTTACTAACAACAACTTGAGTCATTGCATGTGTTGTAGCATCCCATTTGTCTAACAATGGTAATGCTACTTGGTCTAGTAATATAATGGCTACTTCTTAGATATTATTAATTGTTGCATCATAATTATATCATGCTCATATCATCATGCCACCTTGCATTTGAGCGTCATATAAAACCCTTTTTCTTTTGGTTCTTCTCTCATATGCATCATTAATTGTTTTTGCCTTGATATTGTATTTGGTTATTGATATATTGTTTAAATGCCCAAGTTGAGTTGGGGCATATCTTTTATTCCAATTCCACAACCTCTCTTTGTCACCACCTTAGAATTCCACCATCCCAGTATCCATGATCTTGATTTTCTTCTTCTTTTGTTTTTAATCTAGCTCATGTGGGTGGGGTGGATCTAAATCTATCAATTCTTTTGCTTGGCCTTTATTCCACTGCTTGGGAATGCATAAGTATAATGCCATGCTATTATTATTGTTTTCACAAGAATTTAATCAGGGGCATTTATTATTTTGCATGAGCCATGCAAGACCACCACCTTTAGCCATTTGTTTCTCTCTTGGTTTAGATGGGTTTTCTCTTTGGGGCCATATCCATCCATCACCTCTATCCCTCTCTACCACTCCTGTTTGTTTGATCTTGTTTGAGCTTGCTAAAAACCCTACACCACTTCCATACATTCTTGTATGATCTAGCTTGATGCATGCAAGAATCTAAAACCCTAAGGGCCCCCTCTCTCATCTCTCCTCTCTACCATGAGGGCCACCTGACCTCCTCTCTCTCCCTGGCCCACACCCCAGCCACCCCGCGCTCTAGCCCATCGAACCTAACCCGAGGCCACCATCTAACCTAACCCAGGCCACCATCTAACCTAACTTGAGCTAGTCCCTCCCTCTCTTCTCTTCCTCACGCTGCCCCACCTGCGGCCTCACCGCAGGCTCCTAACCTACCCCAGGCCGAAGCCTTACCCCTAACCAAAAACCCTAACCCGAGCCTACTCCCTCCTACCCTAGCTCTCTCTCTCTCTAGCTCTCTCTCCCTGCCACAACAGCCCCACCCGACGACCCTAGCTCCGAGCCGGTCCCTCCTCTCGCCTAGGCCTTTGGCGGCCCTTCTCTGCTAACACTCCACGACAGGCACGTGAGGCGAGGTGGAAAGGTGGCCGAGCCACCTTTTCCACCACCGTGTCCCCCATGGCATCGCCTCCCTCTGGCTCGCCCTTATCCCTTCCCTCCTTCCTCTGCCTTGCCAAACCACCCCACGGCCTCATGCAACCATCTCTCCTCCCCCTCTACCTTTCTCTCCACCGGCCGGCGACCCGTCGGTCTCCACCGTCCCCCCCTCTTGCAGCCGGTGGCGAGGAGCTGTGGTTGTCGAGGAAGGACGAGGACCATCCTCTTCTTCACCCGTCACGTGCAGTAAGGAGGAGAAGGCCCTAGCTCGCCGGAGAGAAACCTTGTCGTCAGAACCCTAACTCCGGGGCGCTGCGTCCTCGCCCGCTCAGTGCCTCCGGCCCGATCCAACGCACCGATCTCTCCAGCAGTGCGACCCTCTCCCTCCACGACAACCTCCGCCTCATTTGTCATCGTCTAGATCCGTCGTACTTTTCGTCAAACACGCTGCGCGCGCCGTCGTCCACTTCGTTGGCTCGCTCCCGCGTCGCGCAGAACCACATCTAGCCGCCCGCCGCTCCTCTGTCACATCCGTAAGGCCGCCGCGGTTACCAACTGCAGCTGCGCCGCGTGCCCATGACAGCGATTCGAACCCCTTGTGCACACTGCGTCCGGCGCTCCCCGACCTGTCCGTTTGCGGGAAAGAGGAACAAGTGCATTGGTCTTTTCCATATACCCTCTTTCTTTTTCTTCGCCTCAACCAGCAGTACCATCGAGCCCCCATCCACCGGCCTCTCAAGTGCTTTTCGCGGTTAAGCCCCCCTAGTTCTTCTAGCCTCAACCCGCGCTCCCTTCGCCGCGACACGTGGCTGACCCTCCCCTCTCGCTGTCATGTGGGCCCGGCCCCACCGACGGACCCACCGGTCAGCGACCTGGGCTAGCTAAGGCCGCGGTACAGAAAACCCTTCGGTGCGCCTGTTACCGCCAGATCAGCCCGGACCCACTTGGCGGTGTCATTGGCTAGGTCTGTGAGTACAAAATGGTTTCGCTTCTGTTTAATTAAAACCTTTTTCAAAATTGTTTAAATTCAAATTCAAATGCATTTTAAAATAACTTGTGAAATATAATTACAAATTCAACATATGATATATGTTTTTGAATCAGAAAAATGTGAGGAATTCAAATATGCTATTCAAAATAATGTTTGAGCACTTTAAAATTTCGAGTTGATTAAAATTACAAATAAAATGCCCTTCGCCTTAATTAATTAATAACTTTTGTTTTATAACTCCGAATTTGACAAATAATATGTCTAAAATGATCAGCTCGACGAGACCTTTCTGTTTATGCATTCCATGTTCTGAATTGCAGCATGCATCATATAAATATAAAGTATACAGCAACTTATTTGAGGATAAGAGGTGACTAAAACTCCATTAAAATGCTTTATTCTTGTATTCTCTCACCTCACCCATGCCATGCTACTTTATTGCCATGCAAATTGTGCATCATTCGTCATAGCATGATTGTTTGCTTGTCGCATTTTAATTCATATGCTTGCACTCTATTTATGTTGGCCCTTGTTTGTTTGGTTCTTCTTGAATACGCGGCTGGAGGATATATCAAGAAACCGGAGCACTACCAGATCCGTCCCTCGCTTCAAGCGAGGTGCCAGGCAAGCACTACCACATGCTTGCATACATATAGTACCTATGGCCTCTATCTTATTCTTGCATCATTGAGTCGCGATTGCATTAAACTGAATCCCAAGTCTTTGCATAGCCTTTACTTTTAAACCCCATCAAGCTTGTTCCTCCATCCCATGAGCCATTACTACAGAGTTGTTTGAGCCATGCGGGTCGAGACGGCATGTGTAGGGTATGTGAGTGTCGATGGATAACGAGGTACCTAAACAACTTAACACAGTAGTAATGGGATAACTAATGACTGTGGCACCGGTGAGCAATATCCTATTTGGTTCTTCATGCTCACTTGTGTCCCGTGGGACCCAGTACTTGATTCCTGTTCCTTGACTATTCGCACTATCCACATCCAAGGCCTTATGGACCCCCCGAGCGAGCTTGATTCATTCTTATTTCTTGGGGCCACAAGTAGTTTGGGGCTTTATTACTATCTGCACTTATGCCATGCTTTCTTGCTTTATTTAAGATTGTGCGAGGAGCACTGCTTTATTTTGGATCTTGAGTGTTTTCAGTATCGACAAGCCAGTCACACTTTCGGGTTCCTATCGTTTCTACCATTGACGCA
Organism: Avena insularis; assembly: GCA_023614405.1. Lineage (NCBI taxonomy): Eukaryota > Viridiplantae > Streptophyta > Magnoliopsida > Poales > Poaceae > Avena > Avena insularis. The sequence goes on along the minus strand of JAJUPC010000301.1, from coordinate 15,379 downwards.
AACCTTGGGTCCGTCTCGAGCCGGCCAACCCGTTCTTGGGTAACAGGGTGACCCCTTAAACATTTCTGAATCCTGTGATCTTTGTCGTGAATGCCTCATTGGGTTTTGATTTGGTTTTAGAGGTTGATCAGTGTGTGTTGTTATTTGTGCACCCTCGGGTAAATCTTCGAGAGCCGTGTAAGCGGTTATGGGCGACTTGGAGCACAGTTTCCGATCATGAACAAGTATAACTAAAGTACCGCTTTTTAATTTGACTAAGCACGACTAGTAAATAGTGCAACACTTATGGAATGGATAATAAAGCCAGCGGATGGGGGTTGTCATCCGCTTCCTCGTTAGTAGCGAGGAGGAGGATGGATTTAATATTACTGTTATAACTGTTGTTATGAATTCACGGACATCAATCTATCTTTGGTTAGGCGGATGGTCGTGATATCCCTAAATTGTTAGGTATTATCTTTTGCTGCAATTGCGTCACCCAGGTTGTGTCCCTTTAGAGGCATAAAGACTTGCTGAGTACCCCTAGGGTCTCACACGATAAATTGCTTGATTCGGATGAGCAATTACCTTTGGTAGGATGGATCTTGGGTGGAGGAGCGAGCGATGTGGACAACGATCACTCGGTGTAGAGATTAGGGAGCGAGGGATCCGTGAGATCTGTGGGCGGGATGTGTTTATTTATCACGCATCTTATGCCGATTTGCTTCTTATCCGTACTCGGATCTTGTTTTCAGCTTCCGCGATACTACGATGTTTGATGTATGAGGAGATATCCTAAACTATTATATCTATCTAGGATATTTGGATCTTGCCGTATATGCGTAATATTATATTTTTTTAGATGGAATGGCTCACGAGGACTGTTGTATGGTGGCTTGCATACATACTCATTTGTGTATGTAGTTGATCCTTACGCTTTTGCCGATTCATAGCTCGTTCTTGTCCGATGTTTTTGGAAATGGTTAGGGCCGTAAAGGTCTACCGTGAGTGGCATTTGGCCCCGTACTATTTTAACCATTTCCGCTCATACGGGCTTGTAACTAAGAGCATAATTCACCGAGGTAGTTACAATTGGTATCAGAGCCATCCCGCCCTTCAGGGTCTCAGCCAAATGGTCGTTGTCAGTCTAGCAAATATTTTTGGTAGCTATGTATACTAGGGAAAAACAAAACATGAGAGTAGGACTGCTTCCACTTTTCTTCTTACCCACCCACCCACCCTTTCTCGGTAAGGAAGTGTAACGTTTCAATCCTCTTCTCAAAATTCAAACTAGGATTCACGTGTTACGGGTTTAGTAGTACCATAGAAATGTGTGTGTGTGTGTGTACTTCCTTGTCTATCTGTTGCATCCAATTTGTTATCACAATCGCCTTTGGTTATCAAGCTGTTGGTACATTCCATCTTTGTGCTTTTGAAAACTGGGTGATCTATCTGACTCCTTGTTAACGGTGCCATCTTCTTAAGGTGTTCTTCCTTCCATGCTTTCTCAGAATGTGGGTTGCTAATCTCTACACGAGCAAGTGATTTTATGATCTATTGGTATTTTAATGCCGAAATGCGGAAAAATTTTCTTTTGATACATCTGTGCTTCCACATTCCTTTTTAGGTCGTGCGATATGCTTAATATCTTCTAGGTCTTTGTGAACTTTGTTGATATTTTAATATCATCTTAGTAAATTGTATCCTTTAATCTTGGTTAATTCCATCTTGGTACTATTTTGGATTATTATTATTCTCCATTATGGTCTTGACTTGTGTTTTATATCAATCACGAGGATGGCACCACCACGCCGTTCGAGGAGGACATACAACCTGAGCGGGGGCGCGTTGTCAAGCATCGCCAATGCCTTGGCAGCAATGCAGCCAGAACCAACGACGTTTTGAAGAAAGTGTCGGGAGGAATGAGTTTGTTCCGCTACCTCCACCTCCCAAGCAAGGAGACATCAAAAGCTTCACGAAGTTCAACCCCGTCAATTAGTTGTGTCCGATCAACCACTTGATGCTGATGATTGGTTGCGTGAGATGTCAAGGTTCTTTGGTAGTGCTGATGTTCTGAGCAAGAATGGGTAAAATGTACCCTCACCTTGAAGGGAGATGCAGCTCTGTGGTGGGAGAATTACACGAAGGCAAACTTCATCGGTTTTCAGCCTACTTGGGAGCAGGTTCATGGAGCTTTCAAGAAGCGATGTCTGCCGAAATTGTCATGGAGAGGATGAAGGAAGTGTTTCTCAACCTCAAGCGAGGCAATGACAATGTCGATACCTACATCAAACTTCATGAACCTTTCTCGTTATGGTGGCGATGAGATCTCGATGACAAGAAGAAGCAAAAGAGAGTTCGAATAAGGGCTCAATGCATCGATTAAATATGCAATCACACATGCAAGGCGGCGTCTTTTCTGGAACTTCAGCATATAGCTGCAGGAAGAACAAGTAGGCAAGTGTTTGAGAGTCAAAGAAACACAACATGATGCGCAAGCTCTTGACTATGTCAACTCCTTCTAAGCGTGGGTATGGGTTCCTAACACCCACCGTCGCTCGGCTCCACTCAAGACCTTCAAGCTACGTGGCAAGGCCACCAAACTTCCTCACTTCTTGCTGCTCCTAGGGCTACAACCACAACTACCTGGCGCTGGCCGGAGTCCTGAGCTCACGTTGCTCACGTCCACACAGTGCTTGCTACACTTGTGGAAACTCTTGGGCATCAACACTAGAACTGTCCATTGAACAACAAAGCTCTTCCTCCACCACCTCCAAGACCTGCGGCAAGCTCTCCTATAGTTCGTGCACCACCACCTCGGGCTCTCAACATCAACATAAGCCAGTCTCTACATTGCTCGTGCTAACGGTAAGTCAACGCAGCTCAGTGAGCATGCACACAGAGTTGTGATGGGTATGCTTCAATTAACTCAGTCCACGCACGAGTTTTGTTTGATTACGGTGCATCGCATTCTTTTTGTTTCTCACAAATTTGCAAATGAGAATGAGTTAGCTATGGATCCTCTCCTTAAGAGGTTAATGGTCCTTTCTCACCGGAGCAACAATGGCGCTTCTAAAATCAGCCATGGCAACCAAATTGAGATTAGTGGCTCTTCGTTCTCGGCGTCTTAATTATTAGGCAATTCGGACATTGATGTTATCTTGGGCATGGATTTGTTGATAGCAAATGCGGATGTGATTGATTGTCTTTGAGCCTCGGTTTCTCTGAAAATTCACGAAGGCCATATAGTCTATTCCCCAAGTCGGCTCACGCCTTTCGACTTTTCTCTTTGGCGGCTCACGAATCGGTGATGCTGGAAGCTATTCGGAGTGTTCGTATGTCTGTGAGTTCGGATGTCTTTCCGGAAGAGTTGCAGGTATGCCTCCGGATCGTGAGGTTGAGTTTGTAATTGAGCTTGAACCTACGACGGCTCCTATCTCCAAGCGGCCTTATAAAATGGGTCTGCCGAGTTGGCTGAACTCAAGCGTCATCTTGATGAACAAGAGAAGTTAGGTTTCATTCAACACAATTCTTCTTAGGGTATCCCAACCATCTTTGTGAAAGCGAGACAAGGCGATGAACTTTGTGTTTGACTATCGGGCTCTCAATGCTAAAACCATCAAGAATAAATATCCCCTTCCACGGATTAATGATCTCTTGATCGACTAGTGGAGCTGTGGTATTCTCTAAGCTTGACTTGAGAAGTGGTTATCATCAAATCAAGATTCGCAAGGAAGATGTTCCTAAAACAACTTTCACCACCGCTATGCCATGTATGAGTACCGCGGTCATGTCTTCGATTCTCACCAGCCTGCCACCTTCTCGGGGCTTATGATTTCGGTTTTCATGGAGTATCTTGATAAGTTCGTTGTGGTCTATCTGGATGACATCTTAGTCTATTCTAAGTCAAAGGAAGAACATAGAAGAACTTACCTTGAGTGTGTCCTAAACAAGCCGTGAGAACACTTGTATGCAAAGTTCTCCAAATGTGAGTTTTGGCTGCCTCAAGTCACCTATCTTGGTCACGTCATCTCTGCCAAGGGCATTGCCGTCAACCAGGAAGCCCCAGAAAGACAATTGTTGGTGGCTTCCTCACGTAAATGTCAAAAGTGGGAACTTCCTTGGTTTGGCTAGTTATTGCCGTCGCTTCGTTGAACTTTTGAAGATAGCGAGCCGCTTCCGATCTCCTCAAGAAAGGCAAGAAATACCTTTGGAATCCTGCATGTCAAGCAAGCTTTGAAACACTCAAAGAGAAGCTCACTTCCACACCAGATCTTGGTTCCTCGGATACATCCAAGCCTTTCCGGATATTACGTAGCGCATCTTTGCAAGGATTGGAGTGCGGTCCTTATGCAAGAAAACAAGTTGTTGCTTATGCCTCTCGGCGATTGAAAACGCATGAGATTAACTATCCTACACATGACCTCGAACTTTCGCGGATTGTCTTTGCTTTGAAAGTATGGAGACATTACTTGCTTGGCAGCCGTTGTGAAATCTTTCTGATCACAAAAGTAAAAGTATATCTTCACACAGCCCTGATCTCAACCCGTCGGAGGAGGTGGATTGAAGCAATCAATGATTTGATTTGACCATCAACTACACTCGGCAAAGCTAATGTCATGGCCGATGCTCTCAGCCGCAAAGCTTATCGGCAACCTCATGATGGAAGAACAACAACCGCTCTTGTGCGAGGAATTCCGTCGGCTCAACCTTGAAATTGTGGATCAAGGGTATCTTACGAACCTTCAGCAACCTCTTGGAAGAAAAGTTCGCTCCATTCAACTTGGTGATCGTACGCCAAAAGATCATCTCCACATCCGACTTCGATATGAGTCCTTCCATCGCGATGACCAAGGCACGCTTTCTTTGAACACCGGATGTTTGCTCCGAACTACCGGGTTTGAGAGAGCAAGTTCTCAAGGAGGCGATGATTACATTCTTTCTATCCACCTGGCGGCACAAAGATGTACATGGACTTGGCTTACAATATTGGTGGCGGATTGAAGCGATATTGTGCCAAGTATGTCTCGAGTGTGATATGTCTGCTTGAGTTAAAGTTGTCCATCGAAACCTTCCGGTCTTCTACAGCCATTGAAACCGAATGGAAATGGGAGAAAGTAGAGATGGACTTCGTCCTTTGGTTTTCCAAAAAAAAGGTCGCGAGAAGGGCAACAATGCAATCTTTGTTGTCATTGGCAGGCTTTCTAAAGTGGCTCACTTCTTTCCCGTCAAGAAACAATTTACGCAATTCAGTTGGTGACTCTATATCAGCAATTGTCTCTCGTATGGGGTTCCTCTTGAGATCAGTTCGGACCGTGGAAGCATCTTCACTTCCAAGTTACTGGAAGTTTCAAAATGCTTTGGGAACAAAATTGAACTTCAGCACGACTTACCACCCTCGGTCAACAAGGACAAGTCTTTGTGAAAGGATCAATCAGTTAGAAGATATGCTGTGCTTGCGTCATCTCTTCGGCATGAAGTGGGAAGAATCACGTAATAGTTTGTGCTCTTAAATTCAGTAAAACAGCCATGTCTATTCAAAAAAGTTGCCTTAATAAGTTGATGCTGAGTGGGCGGAAATAACCATGAAGCCATTGACCTTGATACCACCTTTGGGTGATGATGGAGATCATGTTAGTGCTTCCAAGATGGAGATCGGAAGCTTAGAGAAGAAAAACCATATCATGTCGATGGGAATACCAATGGGGTTTACCAAATGATTCGCCCGATTTGGATCAGCCGTGAGCGACGAATGGTCGACTTCCGTAATCTGGCGGTAGCGTCTTGGACAGACGGTGGCGCCCGGTTGGAGAACCTAAAGCCGGCGACTTCAATATAAGCCAGCAAATATATGACCCTATTTGGCTGCATATATAAAAGCCACCGAGGCACCCCACGATTGAAGCTCTCCCATATTAGATTAGATCTAAGTCTCTCCTTCGCCGATCATGCTTCCATAAACCAATCTATGATCTCATACTTGGATTGATAGCAGGACGTAGCGATCGCCTCCAATCGAGAGGCGATGGAACACAGGTACATCGTGGCCAATATCGCCTCCCAGTTCTCCTCATCAGCCTTGCTCTCTAATGCAGTAAGCCTCCAGTATGCATCTGCCGTACCAGTAATATTACGGTATTGATTGAAAAGCTACCACCGTGGGGAGCAGCGTTGCTTGCCAGGTGATAATCAAGACGAAAGAATCCCTCACCATCAACCGTGCCGACCGGATCGCGGCGAGCCCGATTATCGATTCTTCCGATCGCTGCCCAGCAAACACCGCTGAGGCAGGACGATCGACTGCGATATAGCTACTGGATTTTCTATTTCGTCTCTCTTTGCATTGATTTCTTTATTTGGATCTAATATCCGGGTGCGAAACTAATATAAGTACCGTCACAGCTGGGAAATTGTATCATTGGAGGCAAAAATCGGATCGATGTTCGAAAACTACACGATCTCACGTCTACGTATGGGGACACATGTCTTGTAAGCATCGCACAGAGAAATATTCTGGCTATGGATGCTTGAAGCCATACTTCAACGTGCGCCATGACCTATATTACACGCTTCTTTCAACATGGCCTGTTGCATCGGGATTCCAAGCAATGTCCAACCGATCAAGTTTTCAAGGAACTCCTATCGATTTGAATCAAAGAAAAATCAGACACATATCCATGCCGATCAGCATGAACTAATATCTCTCTACCAATCGTTTTTCCCTATTTATTATATTATATCCTCGGCGTATTGTTTTAGTATGCATGAACGCGAGAAAATCAATGCGCGTCTAGTTTAATCGGGCAAATAGCGCTTGTTACTATTGCTCGCACTGATCGACCCATTCATTGTCGCTTGATCAAAGCTCCGCCTTCATTGACTTTGTCGAGACCAGTGGTCTAATTTGAGCTTGTTACCACTATTTGCATTTAAGCCCACTTCTTCAAGGGGCTAAGCGTCAGTACACGGGACTGATGACTGCCATTCCTCATGGACTTCTCCATAAATGGCCCGCACTCGTCTGCCAGCGGACTTCGCCTCAATACGCGCTCCGTGCCCACGACTCCATTCTACCGGCTTCCAACTTCGCCATGCTTTCGAAACTTCGTCTAAACGTGAACACGCTTAAGCTTACACGGACTCGCTAGTTTCCTCGACGACATACGTATTAGTGGCATTCGGGGACCGCCACATATTCGCCGTCAGACTTCATCCGCCATGAACTTGTCATCAACGGCTGTCCACCGACCCTTTCCCGGCCACGCCAATCGGGGCGTATGTCGCGCTTTGCTGAGGCACCTTTCATCGTCCGGAAATTAGCCATAGAGGGTCACATGCCACGCTGCATGGACTCTGCCCACTGGGCCTCTCTTCCGGGAAAAATCGAATCTAAGCCTTTTGTCCCGACCTTTTTTTGAAAGAGCGACTTCACGCCAGATATGTAATCCGTGCAACTGAGGACTATAAACCGAGCCTCGGATCATCCAATGCAAAAACGCTTGTGGCAACCGAGAGCCATCATTGGAGTCGCCTTGCTCGTGACCGGTAGCCTTAGGAGTTAAGACAAATGGTGCAGTATACTTACAAAGCGCACCATGTCCTCCTCAACCTTAGACATAGCGCGAATCACGGCTGGGTATCTGCGGGCGAGGACTCGGTAAATCGATCCTCGGATGCGTTCGTAAAACGCTAAACCGAGAGCGCCATCTTTGGAGTCGCCAGGCGATCTGGCCTTCCGAACCCAGACGAGGCAGAACCGCTAACATGCGCCAGCACACTGCCCAACATCATACAGCAGACTGCGCGAATCGCCGTGGACTCAAGCGCACACCGGGGACTTCTCCCCTCGCAGACTCGCAATCATCAGCTGGTACTTCCAACATGCACCGGGGAACTCAAGCTTCGCCGGAATCACTTCTCGTACTCGCCACTACGTCAGCGCTCAGGGACTCGGCGCGTAGGAATATTTCAGCCTCGCTTACCGCCGCCCAGCTGGGGACTACGGGGCGCTCGTCGAGCCGCTTTCATTCGGCGGCTCGCCGATTAAGCTCGATTTCATGTTACTCGCCGTGCTAAGCGGGGATTCTTTCGGCGCTTTCAGTCGGTCCGCTCGACCTGCGCCACTTTCGCGTAGCGCTTAGAGATTGGTGCTTTCGTCCGGTCGTTTGACCTACTAGCCACTTTCGCCATGCTTGGCAGCCAGCCACTACTGTTTACGAATAGCCATTAACATATCTCTAAAGAGTCTCAAGTAACCTTCTTGACAGCCAACTCGCGCCTCGGGACTACTCCCTAGGCATGATGCGTGTAGCCGCGTGGTTCCACGATCGGCGTGGCGCACTTCGAGGACTGCGCCATCGCCAGCGGACTTTCGCCCTCGCGTACATTTCAGCCATGTTCGAGAGGACTGCAGTGCGCTTTCAGACTCCGTACTGCCCACCGGTCGCCCCAACCTTCGCCACTCGGCGCTCGAGGAGACTACGGCGCCGCCCTAAGATCGCCGGTCGCTACATTCTCCACCACCACTCGCCGCTCGGAGACCGGACATTACTCCATAAAGTTCGAGACCCGCATAACCGGCGGCGTTTCATCGACACCTGCGTCTTTGCCAACTGCTTATACACCGATGGGGTTTCACGCCGCCTCCGCTTCACTCGGTTCTTTTCTCTATTCGAGGAGCAAATACGTCGCTGATTACGCACCACGACCCATCGTCCAAGACTTCTCTGGCGTCTACCGCCCTGCTCAAGCGCACATGTGGTCCGACAATAACAACTGGGCCGGGGATTCATGCGATGGGGAATACCAAATGAGTATACCCACCTAAGCGGATTACGCCACTCGGATCGAGTAAACCCTAAAGCCAAGCCAGGGGAGCGATCGAGCTTCCAATATATCACCGCAGCTGACTAAGCGAAGCTTTGGACCAGCACGAGTGGCGTCGATTGCGGAGGCCTGAAGTCACGACTTCAATAATAAAGCCCAATTAAATACGCGCTAGAACCCTAACGGGCTGCATATATAAAAGCCACTGGGGGAGACACTGCATCGGACATGCTCTACCATATAAGATTAGATCTAGTCTCTCCCTCGCAGACGGGCGTTCCCATAAACCAATCTACTGAATTTATATCATGGATTGATAGCGGGCTAGATCGTGGCTTATCCTCCAATCGAGGGGCGTGAACCTGGGTACATCGTGCCAATCTCGCCTCAGGATTTCTCTTAAAACGCCTGCCCTCTCGTTAAAGCTACCCCGATGGCATACTCGGCCGTAGTAATATCACGACATTAATATCACATATTATGAATTGCATGTGATGTTAATCCTTTTATGCATCTCACAGATTGCTTAGTTCAATTTTACGGCAATTAACATTGTTATAAGATGATTCCTCAAGCACCTAAATAATTTCAACTTTTAAAGTGTTCATGGCCTAGAAAACGTTGCTGTTAAAGCTCGTTGTTTAGAGCATCACGCATTGATGATCGGGTGTGTTAGATTCTGCGCCAGTGTATACAACGTGAAGCGAAGCCATATATTGCTCATCACGGAAGCTAAGGTTTCGATCTTCGATGAGCCTAGCATGTACGTGACATGGTCTCCGAACAGGATGACCGAAAGGTAAAGCATGGAGTCATATAAGGTAGATATGATGAACATGTTGATTGTTAGCCATTAAATCTACATCAACTCTCATGATGATCGGTTTTGATGTGGTGGATTTGGTTCATGTGATCACTAAAACAATGTGAGGGATATTGGTTTGAGTGGGAGTTCCATAAATGCAATCATGATTAAAAGTTGAACCTTTATTTATCATAAAATTAAATCAAATAAATTTGCGTGATTTGGCAGTCATTGGCATCCGTTTTACCACCTTGCATAGTTTTGAAATTGAGATTATGAACTATAGAATTCTGGTTGGTGCTTTCTGATGGTATCATATTGTTTTGAAGTGTTAATCTAAAGTTTAAAGTCCCATTGCAAACTTTTAGTAAGTTCCGATTACTCAAGTGAGTTTAATAGTTGGTATTAAATCAAGGTAACATTCCAGTGTTAGTATATAAAGTATCATGTTTATCTCCATGATTCTTGATATTGAAGATAGTTTCAATATCAAGGTAATCTAGGAGTTGAAATAGTTGTTTCAGAAACCATCATGTATGGAAGATATTGCGATATAAATGATGTTTTAATTTACAACATGATAGAGTATAATATGACAAAGTTAATGTTCTCATATTTGATGAAATTTACAAAAGTTTAGAGACACTAGTTGTCCTAATCCTCCAAAAGGTTTTGGAGAGCAATATTATATACTGCGTGATTCTTAGTTATAAGATAAAAAATAGCTTGATCATGGATAAATCCATGATAAGGGTGATACTCTGATGTGGAGTAAAATATTTACTATACCGAAGTTACTAAAGAAAGGAATTTGAAGAACACCAAACGTTTTGATTAGCGGTGATCTACTTCAAAGTGCAAGTCCAAAGACATTGGTATTTAACTATACATGCTTTTGGGTATGTGTCAAAGCAATATATAACCACACTATTGATGTTGATAGATTCTTTCAAGCGGAAAAATCTTTGAGAATCTCATAAATATATGAGAAAAGAAAAGACTAGAAATTGTTCGACTTAGGTATATAGAGGATATCTGGCGTTATGGGCGTATTCTTTGCTTGTTAAATAATGTGGTTCTTAAGTATTGGATAATGAATTTGTTAGTATAGATAAATAAAGTATGACAACATAATTCATAGTCTAATGTTACAAGTAACTAGCGAAAGAATATGTGATGATCATTCTTCGAGAACAAATATAAAGGGTTATTGTATTTGCTCGTTAAAACATCAAAGCTTGCCTTCAGATTTGTTTTGCTCGGTATTATGAAACCGAAAGGTTGTTCAAATAATTAGTAATCCATAAATATGTATGATTCACAAATCTCGTTGGAGAAATCACATCCATAAAACTAGTGCTAAAAATGTGAAGAACAAATTGATTGAAGATCACTTAGGAGTGACATGGCGAACAATTATCACGGAAGAAAACATGAAGAAACTCCATGGATGGAATTTTAAGGTCTTTTGATTTTTAAAGTCAAATGGCAGCTTGAAACTTTCCTAGAGATAGTCAAAAAACTTAGTTCATAGGCAAAGGGGAGCGAATGAGTAGCTTATTGGAACTTGTACATATTGTTGTGTAGGTGGTATGTTAGCCAGTCTAGAAGAGTAGTTCAACTATACTCTCCAGAAAATTTAATTGAATATGAATATTTACTTAATAAGGATGAAGTATGAAACATTTAGAAAAGATGAATTTTCAAGATGGAAATTGAAAATCATTGTAACAGAATATAAATGGTTTATGATAAGATCATAAGGAAGATATTTGGAGTTAGGTTTAGCATAATACCTAAGATTTAAGGAAGTAGTTAGTGTAGTTTTTTGTTCTAGGAAACACCATAACAAGAGTATGGGCCGTTGAGATATAATTAAACCTTGTTTGACATGGTAAGATTAAAGGTGTAATTCATAAAACTGCCATTATATTTTAAGATTAAAGCTTGAGAAATCTGGTTTTCGCGAAAGAGCTTCATCATAATCCAGTTGAAATAACACCATATAAAGTTATGGTTTTGGGATAAAACCAAGTTGTCGCTTTTCTTAAACATTGGTATGCTATGCATAAGAAGATGTTTGCGATAAAGTCGGATGAACTATCTTTGTATATTCGAGATAGCACATTCCTCCATAACGCCAGGGAGACAAAAGTGTTTGTAAGCTTAGAGCGATCAGTTTCTTTGAAGGAATTTTTAGGTGAAAGTTAAGTGGGAGAAACGATAGAACTTTGATAAGGCTAAAAGAACCTTAATATAATAATGCTGAGAGTTGCTTGCTTGTGCCGAGAAAAGGGAGTATTCTGGCGTGCTTGATGCGCCATGGCTCTGCGTGCCTCGGTTGTGGTCACGGGGATCTAAGTTCTATTGAAACAGTAGATCGAATAAAACAATCAAATGCAAGATTTGAGAAGTTAAATCATTGTTGACAATAATGATCCATTTTATACAAAAGCGATGATGGAGCTGACTTTCCGTCGAATGGCTTGAAACCATAAAATCGGAAATGATTCCATATCCCGAGAGATCGAGCTTTGAACTTGAGAAAGACCCTACGGAAGGTACAAGACCTTACGATCATATTTGGATCTATAAATAGCAGAACATGGATGTTTCACATCTGTGAAATTGCTCGACATGTCCGGAAAGTGTTCACAGCAAGTGTTCAAGAATATTATGTGAATCTGATCTTTCATTAGCGATATTTAGTCTCAAACCCAGTTAATATAGCAACCAAGCATATAATTTTTGTTGTGTGTTGAATAAACAAAAACAAGTTCTTCTAATAAATTGTTACCTAAAGCGATGGCCATAACACGGTCCATGGGGAGTTTTAATTCCACAAAGGATCTTAAAACATATGCAAACTTCAATGGTTAGAGTAAGCATCAGCGAATTTGGAATCTTCACAATGATGAAATTGTTAAAAAGAGTTTTAAATTCATCAGGAAACGATGAAGATACTTGCATTTTAAAGAAATTAAGTGGGGCGCTAAGATATGTTTCTAATATATTATGTGGAGAAGACTTGTATTGTTGATTACGATGATGTATCTTTCATTAACTTTGTATTAAAATTTCATCGATGAAATGTTTAGTAAAACAAATATTTGGCATCTATATCTATATAGATAGATTAAGACACTAATATGGTTGTCTTGAGAAATTGCATAGATGATATATTGAATGAGTTCGAAATAGAAACTACAAGAAAGTTCTTATTAAGCACATAAAAGGATTGAATAGGTTCAATATTGATGATATATTCAAGTGTGTTGACACTTGAAATTGAAACAAAGATTTAAGTATAGATTGATAGCGATGTGAAATCCACAAAGAGTGACTATGCTCAGTCATCTTGTGATAGCGCAAATCGGATATGTCATATACTGATATTATGAGGCGTATACGAGAATGATTCATAAGATGATCATTGGATGATAGTAAGGATATTTATGATCTTTTTGGAAGAACTAAGAGTATATTATTTTGTAGAGAGTGACAAATAGATGATTAGTTCATTGTAAAAAATACATTGATACTAGTTTGTCTGGAAATTACAAATTAAGTTTATCTCAATCTAAACTAAAGGGTGGCACAATATAATGGAAAGTAAGTTTATAATGGTTGGATGAGTTCAAAGTTAAGACATTGTGGTGAATCTTACAGCAAAAAGGCTAAGTATTATGACATTTATAATAGAAGCAAAGAGGGTATTTGTGTCCGGTGGTTTGTTGCTCGAACTAGGTGTGAGTTCCTGGCGGGATAATACTATGAGGGCTGTTGTATGACAATATTATCAACATGTTTTAACCCAAAGAACTAAAAGGTCTCACCACCAAAGGACCAGAATTTATAAAGCCATCTCATTGAGAATGAGTGATGCGTGAAGCATAAAGGAGCAATACGATTACCTGCGGACACGGAAGTGTCGGTCAGGAGATCGAGTTGACCACTAGCAATCGTGTCTGAAACAACACGAAATCACATAGGTGTGGAATACACAAAAGATTGAAACTAGATTGTTGACTCTAGTGCAAGTGGGGAGGCCCATTGGAGGTCTCCCAAGAGGCAATAATAAAAGTGGTTATTATCATATCTTCATCACTTACTGATAAATGTTTATACCATGCTATAATTGTATGCCCAGGAAACATTAATACTTATTGTGATTTGTGAACATAAAAAGTGCAGTAAAAGCCTCTTGTTAAACTAACTGATGGTTAATATATGAGTCATATGGTTTCTACGATCAGCGAACATAGAAGATGTTATCTTAACAACAGATGCATTATCATTAGGAATGAAATGATGTGATGGACATACTCTATAGTTAAAAAGCGGCTAGCGCAAAGATCGAAATCATTTAATATAGTTCAGAGTCACTTATAAACACCATTACATGCAGTAACCTATTCCCTTGACCTCATGAGATCATATTATCACCATCAGGAAGGATGCTTTGATGACATGAACACCTGCAATAGCCCAATTGGCTATATAAAGGTGGCTGAGTGTTTATAAAGTATGGGTTGAGCACATGGATCAGAGTGGGATTTATCCATCCATATAATGGATAGATATGCAGAGCCCTCTCGGTGGAATATGTCATCCAATTAAGCACAAAAATGTAGTGGCTCTAGGGATCACCTTATCCACGAGGCGATAAAGAGTACCTCGGTAGCGGTTAAACTAGTGTCTTGAGAATCTGGAAGTGATCAAAACCTCGGATAAATAGCTATCATGAGACAAAGGAAATTGGTATCATATGTAAGTAGGTTTATTCATTCATAATGTCGTAGAAATATTTGGGAATATGATTTCAGAGATTCTCTGACAGTTGTGTCGGATAAGTGTCTCGTCGTGTCGCATAATTCCGCGAGCCAAGTAGGGAGACACGCAAGGATTCATTTGTTGAGTGTATGGAGATGACTAGGTAGGGCGAATGTTGTTTGAGGTCTGGATAGGATCCGGGATATCCGCGAGGAGATCCAGGAATGAATTAGAATAAGGTCATATAAGGAAAGTCACATTTTCGGAGTTCGGGGAATGATTAGGTGTTTTCACCGGGAATGTTCTAGAAAGATGCGGAAGGTCGGCACTCGGAGGAAGAATACATGGATGTGTCATGACAATGTGGAATGGTTGCATCATGTACTGAGTCACTGGCTGGGCAAATAAGAGAGAAATCAAATCGAAGTTTGAAATTGACGTATTTGAAAGAATCCGTCTGATTTGCTTGGTGGAGGAAGTAGGAAAACCTACTGCTTGGGAGAGTCCCTCCTCCCACCACGCCCGACCATGAGGGAGGAGTTGGAGGAGGACTCCCTCCTCCCCGGCCTCTCTCCCCTCCTATATAAGGAGGGTAGAGCCACCTCTCCCTTTCGAGCCTAGCTCTGGCCACCACTGCTGCTGCGCCTAGGGCCTCACCCGTCGTAGAGCTAGGGTTTCCCCCAAACCCTAACCACTTAGAGCTGCCCCCTCCTCTTAGTTCTTCCTGACCCTAGATCACCAAGGCACCTCTCTTTCTCGCCACTCAGAAGCAGAAAACCTGCTGAGATCTCCCTCTACTTCCTGACACCACGCCGTCCTTGAATCATGAGAGTGCTACAACCTCCATGCCTCTTTGGAACAAGGAGAGGAAGGTCTTCAGGTCTTCATAGTGGGAAGGATCGGCGATCTTGAGATCGCACTACATCACCCACGAGAATCTGGTTAACCGCTTTGGATATTCGAGGGTTCTTGATCATAGATTAGATCTTGATTGTG